>JARHVA010002117.1:2297500-2475000 GCA_037957365.1 Torreya grandis
CCTAAAAAGACATCAATTTGCACTATGTCGATAATTAATACATATTTATAAAATCATCATCATTAGTAATAAATATATCAAATAATTAATCATAGAATTAAGTATGCATCCCACCACTGTTGAAATCAATACCATAAATAATCCATCTAAATAACAAATAATAACTAGTTTAAGAATAATAATGTTACTATTATAGTAGTAGAATATATAATGAAAATATAGGATCATAATAGTATGGCTATCAAATATTAGGGTTATATATATTAAAATGATTCAAATATCCTATTGCATAAACTAAATCATACAGTTATTATTGTTTACAAATGACATATAATAAAAATAAAAAAACTTTCCTTAACTACTTCTGCTATAATTTATTTTCCCCTATGTGCTATAGCTTATTTTATAATACTGTATATTCTCTCTTGCTATGGAATTTTACTATATCTTTTCCCCCTATTATGCTACTTACTATTTACATTTTGTTTTATACTCTCCTTACTACACTACTACAAGCAAATTCTCTTTATTATGGACTGTTACTTACAATTTTTTGCTTGTTCTCTTTTCTTAGGTTGCTTTAGATCACTTATTTTTTTTTGCATTGAAGGCACTATTTTATGTATTCTATTTTTTGTCATCATTATTTGATAGACTTACCTACTTCTTTCTTTACCACCCAACTCTAACGGCAACCAAAATTTCAAAATTTGAATGACTACTTTTAATTTCTATAACTATCAAGTTTTCAAGCTAGTTGATAAGTTATGTACAGAGTACAAAATAATATTTTAACACTCCCTTTATTTTTGACGTCCCTACCATGGCTAGCTAAAATTTCCTCAACCTTAAAAACTTCCTTATAACTTGTACGTAACTTACCAAATGCTTCTGCATGTCTTTTATGCATGTCTAGAGATTCGTTATTGAAGTCTGTAGCTTTACCATTGAAATCCTTAGTTACCCTACTATATTTTATAGATGAACTATCTAAGTTCATAGCTAGCCTAATGAAATCCATAGCTGGACTATCAAGGTTTGTAGCTACCTTGCCAAAAATTTTAACTATGTTGTAGTACTCTAGAGATACCATAAAAGTTTGTAATCATAGTACTAATGTATTAATGATGACTAACCTTAATATTAGATACATGAAAATGTCTTTAGATAATGGATTAGTAAACATATTATCTATTTATTGATCAGACTTGCAAAAGCTAAGATCTATGACATAATTTTTAGAATGAGATTAGCTATTGATTTAAAGAAATAATTGATTGTAATGTGTTTTTTCTAAAAATTATGTGTTTGTAATGGCTTAGTAAAAATATCATCTAGCTGTTGATCTAAATTAATAATTGATTGTAATGTGTTCGTTCCTACCATGAAAGATGGGGTTCATTGAAAATGATATGGATGATACATTTCCATAATAGATCATAGAAGCTCCTTGTTTCTGCTCATGCAAATAAGAAAGTATCCTTCTCAACCATATAATTTGACATGCTATTGCAATGGCTACTATGTACTTAAATTTAACTATAGAAATTGATACTATGGGTTATTTTTTTGAATCCCAATAAATGGCTCCTAACCCAAGCTAAAACACATACCCCAAAGTGCTCTTTCAGTAATCAAGGCTACCTTCCTAATCACTATCAATGTAACCAATAAGTTGAAACTCAGCTCTTAATACATACAAAACTCCACAATCCATTGTTCCATTCAAGTACTTCAATATCCTCTTGATCACTTGCCAACGTATCTCTTTTTGTATATCCAGAAATATTGATATGAGGCTAACTGCATACATAATATCCAACCTAGTTGTGGTTAAATACATTAGACTTACCACTAGGCTTTTGTACCATATGGGGTCTACATTGTTTTTGCAATAATCTTTTCACAACTTAAGACTTATCTTGTATGGTGTGTATATAGGGTTACTATCCAACATATTGAACCTCTTCTAAATTGTTGCTGCAATCATCTTTGAACAACATAAGACTTGTATTATATGGTGTGTATATAGGGTTACTATACAACATATTAAACATCTTCAAAAACTCATTTGAATACTTATATTTGCATATGAATGTGCATTCATCAATTTTCTTGACTTCTATTCCAGGAAAATACTACAAGAAGCCCAAATCAGTCATTTTAAACTCATTTTTCATGGTTGTTTTCAAAATTTTAATGTACTAATTTCATTTTTGGTGAATATTAGATCATCCACATACAATATATCAATTAAAATACCTTCTTTGCATGCTTTGATGTATAATTTGGGCTCATTTTCACTTGTTATAAAGCCATTACTCAACAAGTAAAAGTTTATTCAGCTGTACCATGCTCTTGGGGATTTTTTGAGCCCATACAATGACTTTTTTATCCTCTACACTTTATTCTCATGCTTGAGAATCTGATATCCATATGGCTATCCAACATAAAACTCTTATTCTAGAAATATATTCAACAATGTCAACTTTACATCCATTTGATGCACCTTATATGTGTGTTGAGTAGTAATGGGAAGGATTATCATTACCATTTTTAGACTTTCTACAGGTGAAAACATCTCTTTATAATCATTTCTGGGCCTTTGCTTGTAACCCTTCACAAGTAGTCTTACCTTATGTCTCTCTATCTTTCCTTTAGGAGTAGTTTTTATCTTATATACCCACTTAACTCCTTTGACGTGTTTTCCTTTTAGTATGTCAACTAACTCCCAAGTCTAATTTTTCTCTATGCCATGCATTTATTCATCCATATCCTCACACCACTTGTTCTCTTTGACTGCTTCTTTCAAGTAGATAATATCAAAAATATTCCTTATGCATCTCTAATAAATAAGTTAAAGTTATATTCCTTTTAATGGTATAAAATCACTATAACCTTAGATCATACGTATTAGGAGAATTATTTCAAGTATATTCACTATTGTCTCCATTCAAAAATACTATCATGTTTATTTTATAATGCATATGTAATATGATATTTTCTATTAAATGGTTATTAAATTATAATAAAACAAAAAACTTAATTCGAAACAAATTAGACCTAGACCACCTATCTGAATGATATCTCTATTCCAAACCTAATAGGCAGTTTAGATTTAAATGTGAATAATCAATACAATGACATTTACCTACTGTTAACATGTGGTGCCCTTTGGTGTAGCTACATCAAAAGGATAAAAGGGGAATTTTTAGGGATCCATAAGACTATAGATGACTAGCTTGTAGATACAAAAGGTTTATACATAGTTAAATTAAATGAATGGTGTGCATGTTTTTCTAGCTTGGTGTATTCATTATAATAATGTTTTATCTTATGCATGGAACACCATTAATTTTTTATTACCATTATAAACCAAACCATTTAACCTCAAAAATAAATACAATTATATATATATATATATATATATATATATATATATATATATATATATATATATATATATATATTTCTTCCTAAGACTTTAATCTAAAAAAATGATGACATGGAAATTTTTACATGCCCCATCTCTCATATATGCATGATATGTTATTTGAAGTAAATGGAATTTAAAACCCACATCTTATATATACATAAATACCAAAAATAACTAAAAAACATTATTACTAAAAAATGCATACCAACATGAAACAATTAAAACTACACAACATTTAAAACCCATAATATATATTTACATAAACCCTAACAATAATAAATAGATTTATATTACTAAATAGATACATGGAAAAAAATCTAAAATCCTTTTCAATCTTCAATGCCATCCTATAATATCAAAATAGTCCATTAATTGTGGCCAAGTAACCAAATGATAACTTGAAATGATTTCAAGGCTTATGCTTCTCACTATTTCAATTGAAAATAATTCGTCATAAAGACATAATTCCAATACAAACATTATTGGTATAAAAATTATATCAATTTTAGCCAAAAGATAGAAAAATAAATTATTCCATCGACATGCACATAGACCAACAACCTGAATATTAACCCATTTAATAGTACTTGAATGAATAAGATTTTCTATAAAATCATCAACCTATCCAAAAAAAAATTACTTTATTTATCCCTTTCAATAATCAAAAAAAATGTTTAACTATATGAGAAAAATAACCTTATCCAGAGTGCATTTACCATTGGGAAAAAACAAATTATTTCAAGATTAATTCCTCTTAAAATTACAAATTTAATGTTTACAACACATTGACATAGATAAATATCCACATATATTTCCTATAATAATTACCATATTTCCTTTTTTATGGCTTAACAAATTTATATGACACCATTCACATCTAGGTTGTGATTCAAACGAAGCCCTATTTATTTATTATTCCTCTTGTAAATGCTTCCTTTAAATGTGACTCCTCATAAGGTAATGAGAATTACACATTAAATCTTAGCTTATCATATTTTAAAGTATAAATTACATTATTTATTAACCACCATAATTATTTTCATTTGAAAGGGAGGAATGATGTCAACTTTACTTCTAAGAATAAGTAGAATGAATTTAATTTTTCATCAGTTTAGGTAGCATTAGATAAGATTCCATGGTCTTAAAACTAGTTTCTTATTTTCTTGCAAGTAATAAATCATCATAAATAATATTTGGAATAGTTTTGTAATATATGATTCCCCAAATATTGAGATAGAGTTTATCATTATAGAATAAATAGATAATATTTCAAAAATATATATACCTTCATACTCAAGGAATAGATGTGACTTATTGAGATGCATATAAATGCAAAAGACTACTTATTTCATAATAAGAAAATAAGAATACAATTACCCTCCGCATATAATTCTAAAAATTACATGAAACCTAAATAAGTTATGAAAGCATAGACTAACTATACAAACAAAATTAATATGCATAAACATAAAATTTTCAAGAAGGAAAAAAAGTTGCTAATTCTGCTTGAATGAATAAAAAAACTACATAATAGGATTTTTAAAAAATCTCAAATTTAAATTCGAGTTGACATTCATAATTAAAAAAGATAAAAAAACTAAGGCTACCTAAAGTACTATTAGATATGTCACCAAGTCTGGATAACATGAATGCAAAGATTGAGATCACACTAGACCAAGATTTTACACAACACGATATTGTTTAAACAAAATTAAATCACTCAAATAAAATATTTCAAGAGATCAAAAACAATTGGAGAGAAACCCAATATTTCATTAACTGAAAATATCTCAAGTGAGACAAGTACATATACACAAGTAAGCAAATTACTCCTTCATAAAATGTGGTCAATAGACCATAGAATAAATAAACAACTCCTTCATGAAATGTGGTCAGTATACCCCCAAAATAGACAAATAAATTTTCCACAAAAAGTGGTCAATAGGGATAAGAATAGATGAGTAATTACCTTACCTAGAATAGTCGATCAAGGGAGTTATTTCCTAGTCACATGGTTAACCTACACACATAATCAAGATTATCCATGTAAGTAGGAAAACATTAAGTGACAAAAAAAAACCCCTTAATAAATAAATATGGGAAAAAATAAAACCCTACCATAACACTCCCCATAAGTATAGCTTAGGTGGGCAGTGCAAAAAAATAAATAAAAAAATTGGTCTTGACAGCTAAGAATGATTAGGTACTTGTGTATAAATCAATCTGTCATAAGGTAGATAAAAGGATAAAACCCATAGGAAAAATTCCCCCTTACCCATCCACCCAAAAGAGAGACATAGAATAATTGAATAGGTTATAAGGTCCACCTAAATATGATGTTTTTGATTATGTAGATTACACCCAAATAAGATCTCATAGATAAATGGAATTACACATAGCGAATGGTTTGGTAAATATTTTCATAAGAAAAACAACTTGCACTACTACTACCACTCAAATCAACACTAAAATGAATGCAAATTGAATCAACCACTAACTCCATTTAACTATCATGGATGGAAAATCAAGATGATAATAATTCTAAGCAGTAATGGTTTATACATGATAACCATGGGTGATGAAACTAAAGCTATCACATATGTAGAGAAATTTAAGTGGTATAATCATAGTGATGAAGCCTATGGGATATTATATATTTATGTAGCAACCAATTTACTATATCACTTAGAGCCTACAAAATCAGCCCATGATGTATGGACCATTATTAAAAGCTATTTGGAGAGGAAGTTGTGATGAGAGGTTAGAAAATCGAGAATGAACTCATTAGCCTAGGTCTTAGTAACTTCAATACCATTCAGGATTTATTCAATAAGTTCAAATCCTTGATATTGTAGTTGAAATTATTGGGAATTAGTCATAACATTTGAAAATAAAATAATACTTTGAATAAATGTAAGTGATTTATTTAAATCACGTAGAATTAGGGTAGGATAGGGATTTAAGACAGTTAGTTTTGGGATTAGTTTTATCTCATATTTTTTAGGATATTGTTGTCCTGTATATGTAACACATTACATTCAAATAATTTAAGTTATTGAGATTGATAAAAAATTATTATGATTTCCACATATCAGAGTCTTTTTCCCTTCTCCATTAATGGGGTAATTACCATCAGTGATATCAGAGAAGGTGTTAGGCCTCTTTTTGAATAGTTCTTACTCCACTCATTGTTTTACCACACAAACACTATGGCTATGTTATGCTAACCATGAGCAAATGCCATAATTATGTTTTTTCGATCTTCAAATATATTGACAATAATTTATAGTGTAGACCACATGTACAATTATTGTTATTCACCATCTATTTATATCTATTTCTCTTTAAAGCTTCCACCCTATCCAATCCTTTCATTTTATATTTCATCCATGTTGTCCAGAGTCCACATTTGAAAAATCAGAATATAATATATATATATATATATATATATATATATATATATATACATATATATATATATATATATACATATATATACATATATATATATATACATATATATACATATATATATATATATCTATATATATATATACATATATATATATATATGTCTGTATTTGTTCATTTTTTAGGTTTGAAAAAATATTTGATGAAGAAAAATAAGAATAGAAGGAGAAATACACTAGAGTAATACTTTCAGAATGTAATCACATTTTTTCTAACTATAACTCACATTTAAAGATTTATGGGTTGTCATTTATTGCATATGGTGATTTGAAGAGACCTCAATTGAAATTTACAAGATATCACACATGAAAATGACCAAACATGGCCAAATCTCTATAGATCAAGCTTCATTTATTTTTTTGACATTGTATTTTGAATGCTTTGTATTAATTTAGTTGATCCACCTGGAATTTGGCTTTGAAATCCACCTTCATGCTCAACTTCAAAGTTACAGTGGCAAATTATGTTCATGTTCTAAAACCCATCACCCAACTCAGTGAGCTGCATAGCTTTATTGAGATTCCCTCAGCTACAACTCACCACTTATGGATTTCAAAATAAATCTTTAGCTATATTCTTTGATAATCCTTGGAAGATATTTTGGCAAGGAGCATGGGTTTTTATTCACCATCATGTTCAATGACCTCCTTTGGCCTATGGTTGCATAGATCTCCACTCATCTTGCCAAGCTCCACCTATTTGTTTCTAGATGCTTCACTCCCAATCCATGACTTCTCTCACACAGAATGATGACCTGATCAAACTCAATTTTTATTGAAATGACTTCAACACAATCCAAGAATCATCATCAATCTCTATAGGTAGATAAATATAAAGATAAAAGTCTCTTATTCTTAGGGATTCATTTGTCTATTTCAAATTTACAATTAAATATATTATTTTTAGTATATGTTTAATTTCTAATAATATCTTTAGCTATATTAGAAAATTTTCATTTCCTTTGATTTTAGTAGTTTGTTTTAATATTTAAATTAAAATAGATTTATTTATGATATTATAATAATAATATAGATCATTTGGAATTCCATTATCATTTCTTTTATGTATTTGGATGCATTTTTTAGCAAACCCGACATCCACATTCAGGGGGAACAATTTTAAGTATATGTTAGAACTAAAAGGGGGAAATGTTGGGAATTATTCCTAAAATTTGAAAATAAAGCAATACTTTGAATAAATGTAAGTTATTTATTTAAATTACGTAGAATTAGGATAGGATAGGGATTTAGGATAGTTAGTTTTGGGATTAATTTTATTTCCTATTTTTAGGAGATTGTTGTCCTATATATGTAACACATTACATTCAAATAATTTAAGTTATTGAGATTGATAAAAAAATTTATTTTGCTCTATATATCCCAGAGCCTTTGGCTCTTCTCCATTAATTAGTTAATTCCCATAAAAAATAATATTAGATAAAGAAATAATATGGCAAAATTATTTTTTATATACTCTCAAAAATAGGTTTTGACTATTTAGTCTTTATCTCTACTTTCCATGTGACTAAAATTACTTTGGGTGCTACATGGAAAAATGCCCTCTTTATAAGCTTTCATTGTTGACTTAAATAGGGAGTAGAACAAGTTAATACCAATGGGAACATTTAATTCCATAAAATCTCAATCCCTAATTCATTGGAATTATAAATAAAATACTTAAAACCAAGAGAATAAAAATAATAATAAGGATCAAGAGAAGAATAAAGAATCAACCTCTGCCAAAAAAACACTAAAACCTCCTCTTCTAATGACAAACATAATAAAGAGAAGGATAAGTATTCCTATTTTAATAAAAATGGGCATGATAAATGATTTTTTATGAAGAATCAAATAAATCACCTAACTCATATACTAAAGAAGAATAAAATAGGTGTTCCTAAGTCTATCAAGTAGAATTCATCAACTCAATATTCTTCCAAGGTAAAGGGAAAGAGGAAAGAGAAAGAAAGGGATAAGTATATTATATCAGATATAGTTGAATTTTCTTCCTTAGGTCCTTGTATTATGTCTTATATCAATTTGGGTGATGAAACTTTTATACCCGTTCCATAGAGAGGGCATGTTGAAATGGAAGGAGGAACATTCAATAATGTTATAAGTGTTCCTTATATTTCAACCAATATCTTATTAGTGTATCAAATCAATCATATCAGAAAAGGCATGAGTGTTCAGTTTTTTTAAAAATAATTATCATTATGGAGTTTCATAGTGATTATATAGTAGTAATGGCTAGGGAAGATCACCAATCCAAGTTATACACCTCACATTTTCAAGCTAATAATTATCTGACTGCATTATAGACTAATTTAAAGGGATTTCACAAATTATGGCATGAAAAATTTGGCCACCTTAACTATCACTACCTTTAATAACTTATTAAAAATGACATGGTCATAGTCTTGCCTCGAGTCCAATTCTTCAAGGGACTTTGGGAGGGTTACTCTCTTAGAAATCATCTTGAAGCAAAATTTGGTAAAGCTAAAGCTTTAAGGGATTCAAAAACATTGGAGTTAGTATATAATGATGTATTTAGGAAAATTTTCACCATATAACTAATAATGGCTAAGTGAATTCTCACTTACATCAATGATTTTTAGATATATACATGGGTCTACTTAATCGAATAACTAAAGTGTTTGAATATTTTCAAGACATAAATACACTTTTTGAGAAATAATCTAATAAATCCATCAAGGTAATTCAAACATACAATAGAGGTGAATATGCCAGTAAAATATTTGAGCAACTTTTCACCATCGAGGGAACTTATTTACATCAGATAATTATTCATAATCCTACACAAAATAAAGTTTTAGAATGCAAGAATATATTGTTGAAAGAGATTTATATTTGTATGATTCACTCTAAGTCCTTGGAACCTTAGTATTGGGATGAATATACTAATTATACTTGTTATATTCAGAAAAAGGTTCCTCACAAAGCTTTGAAAGGCATAACTCCCTTTGAAGCTTGGCATGGAAGGAAATCTAAGGTTGAGAACTTTAGGGTTTTCATTTCTCTATCTATGGCATACATATCAAATAATAAATGAAAATTTATGGAACCTATGTCTAAGCCTTACATATTTTTAGGTTATCTATATGGTGTCAAGGGATAACACCTTATACATCCAATCACATGAGTTATTAATAGAGATAAGTGTTCATGTTCAGGAATTTGCCATAGACTCATCACATGACACTTCTCCTTCTCTATTGGATTCACTTAGACATGATGATTCTTCTTTAGACTTAGATCATCTAGAATAGATTCTTAAGAGAGGATCTTATTCTTCTTCTATTTTTGATAGAGAGGGAAGTGATGGGGAATCATCTACAACCACATCCATTCATGCTTTAGATGATGAGGAGTCAACACCTTATTCACCCACATTCAAGCCTCTTTGGGACATAAAAACACTTTATAGTGGGGGAACATGGGCAAGTGATCCATTATATGGTAGATGTACGTGGGCATATTATCAAAGTGGTCCACATGGTTTTTTTTCTTCAAATTAAGCTCCATAGACCTTAAGAGATGCTTCAGGTATACATGAGTGGGATAGTGATATGTAAGAAGAATATTACCAATTAATCAAAAATGACACTTTGGATTTGAATTCTATTCGCAAGGGAAGTAATATTATTTAATGTAATTGGATATATTAGACTATGTTTATAGAATATGTGTCGATCAATAATTACAATGCATGATTGGTCTCCAAGGGTTTTTCATAGGTATCTGGAATTTAATACTGATATACCTTTATATTTATTATAAAGATGAATTCAGATCGATTCACACTAGTTATTTTTGTAACACATGGTTGAGATGTGCAACATAAGTATGTGAAGAGCACCTTTCTTCATGGATACCCTTGAGGAAGATATTTTTATGGATCAACCACATAGGTTTATTCAGGATTCATCCTTAGTTTACAAACTTAGGAAATCAATCAGTGGCCTTAAATAGACCCATTAGGATTGGTACACCAAGATGGATTCCACAAGTGTCATTTAGACCCTAATGTATACTTTTTATGATAAGATGATTATTTACTGATACTGGTCCTTTATATTTTTGATAATTTAATCACTGGGAGTTCCTCATTATCTATTAAAATGTTGAATACATCTCTATAGGGTATATTTTAGATAAAATATTTGGGTCTTCTATATTACGTCCTTGCCATTAAGATTTCATAGTCTAATTTTAGGATTTCACTTTCAGAACCTAAGTACATTTTAGACCTTTTGGCTCCATTTCCCATGTTTGAATTTAATCCATATTCAACTCCCTTTCTATCAAGATTCAATCTTGGCATTGATCATTATAAACCTTTGATTAATTCCACTTGGTATTGATAACTTATTGGTAGCCTCATTTATCTAACTCATATGAAGCCTGATATTTTATTGGTAGTAGGCATTATTTCATGATTCATTTAGGATCGCCATAAGTTGCATTGAAAATTAACCAAGCAGATACTCCAATACATTAATAAATCATATGGATTTAGGATTTAGTATATATTTGGTACATAGGTTGACTTTGTTAGTTTTTGGATTTATAATGGGATGGCAATACTCAAAATTGCAATTCCACTTCAAGTTACAAGTTTTCTTTAGGTTTTACTCCTATCAGTTGGTCTACTAAGAAGAAAAATGCTATTCATATATCATCCATAGGTGAGAAGAATAGGGCAGATGTTAACACATATATTGATGATATTTGTCTTTAGGGTATTCTATCTAAGTTTAGAATTCCTTTCAGGCTTCCCACCATCATATATTATGACAAAAATAGTACTATGTAGATATGCAAGAATTTGGATCATCGGCAGCAACCCAAATGCATTGAGATTAAAATTTATTTTATCTTAAAACTTAATAATGGTTGGGTTTTTATTTTGAGATTTACCAATGTTCACAATAATTTACATATTTACCACACCCTTCACCTAGATCAGGTTGATTCATCTATGATATTTTATTGGGTTGTGGTATACATAGATAACAACATCATATTAATGAGGGTCTACTAACCTCTTCACTTATTCTATGTCTCTCTTTTGGGGGGATTTTTTCCTATAGGTTTTATCCTTTTGTCTAATTTAAAAGAGGTTGGTCTATAAGTGGGTACCTGATCAGATCTAGTTGCTGAGACCCATTTATTTTTCACACTACCCATATAAGCTATGTTTATGGGGGTGTTAGAGTAGGGTTTTCCTTGTTTCCCATATTTATTTATTTTTGGATTTCTTTTCTTTATTTGGAGTTTTCCTATTTTCATGAACAAGCTTACTTATGTCTAAAGGTTGACCCTTGTTTCACTTGTTTGAATTATCATGCTTAGTTTTAAATATATATTTGTAGTTGGCCCTTATTTCACTTATTTTCTCCCAAATAAAATTCATGTGAATCTTAATGTGTGAAATAGGGGTCAACTTGCACACATTATCAAGCTTCTCTATTAAAGTATGAAAACTCCAAGTGAGGGAAAAAAATACTATAATAAATAAATATGGTAAAATATAAAAATCCTACTCTAATAAGCACCTAAATCTAACTAACCCATTCAATGTTTTAAAAATTTACTATTTTGGTAACTTTTGATTTCTAGTGCTTTTTTTAACAATTATTTTTAGAAGTGTTGCATGCAATATTGGATAACCTATTTTTATAAACATTATAAAAACTAAAATTAATGTAATGGATGAAATTCAAGTGAACCACATAGTATAATAAAAAATACACTATTTAAAAAAAAAAAAATCTTGAAAAAATAATAAAATACATTTTCAGACCTCAGATGGTCACATCATCCAAAAAGTTTTGAAAACATAACTAAGTTGATAGTGTAGTTTATTTATGAATTGAAATTTTTGAGAAGGTCATTTTGGTTCAAAACTAGAGATCACAGATTAAAAGTTATGGCCTTAATAAGTTTGGACTCTGCATCTTTCATTTTTATTTGAAAACAACCTAGTTCATTAAAGTTTCTCTTATTGTACCCCTACCACTTATTCTTGACAATATTCTTAAGCTCTCATTTTTTAATCCAAGTGTTGTATTTTTTTTGTAATCTTTTCCACTGTACCAAATACTTATTATAAATCTCAAGCCTTGTGTTGATTGTCTTATTATCTAAAACCTACACTATCTTATTATCCTACATATTGGAATATAACTTACCAAATATCTCTTCATTTTTGGCCAAAATTAATTATCCTCCAACAAATTCATTATCATAGATTTACCAAAATCTCTAGCCAAAAAACCATTGTGTAGTTCTATTATGATATTGTATTTTAGATAAACAAATAGAATACATAATTATTTATCTTTGAGGAGATAACCATCATGTATAAGATATTCATAATGACTAGTACCTATCTCATCTGCTAATCTATTTTTGTGCTACTCAATAATCTTTCCAAAATCTGGATTAGTGTTATATAATTCCTTAAAAAATTCAAATCCAAATACTTCACTAACCATAGTGTTTAATAATTCCACTCTCTTACTCAAATAATCAACTAATTAATTTTACTTTCTTGATTTATGTTTCAGCAAAAAATTGTATCCATAGAATAAAAACAACCACTTTGTATGTCTAGTATTTAACATTTTTTGAGTGTTCACATATTTTAAAGCCTCATGATTTATAAAAAGGATAAAATTCTTAGGAAGTTGGTAATACATCTAATGTATTAATGCTTATATAATGGCATAAAATTTAACACCAAATGTAGAATACTTCGTTATTATGTCAATTAATTTCTCATTGAAATATTATATTGGCCTTTTTTCTTGACACAACACAACACCATTTACCACATGTTAAGCATTATAATCCATTTCAAAGACTTTATTAAAAAAAATTAAATATTAAATAATATTTCTTATAATATTCTTCTTTAGAAACTCAAAAATTTATATTTTTTACCTTGTCCACATAAATACTTTTCATCTCATGTACTGTAATTGGTTCAACAATACTACTAAATTTTTTAATGAACTTTCTACAAAAATATTATAAACCATGGGAACATTTTACTTATATGATGATCTTTGTAATAGGCCACACAACAATTACCTTTACCTTTTATTCATCCATCCTTAATCCATTTATTTAAACAAATACCTTAAAAATACTAAAATATTATGCATAAGCCTATAATTATTTAGTTTTCATAGAGACTATCCTTTCTTAGAAACTTTAGTACCATTATCAATTTTTTTAAGTGTTATTATTTAGTATTATAAAATACCAAAATGTCATGAAAATAAACCACCATAAAGTTACCAATGTAATCTTGTATCACTATGTTCATCACTCTCATAAATGTGTTCAGTGAATTAGATAGCTCAAATGGAATTTGTTGGTTCCCAATTGTACACCTCCCATGATATACCTTGCACACTCAAAATAAAATGGAAAAGAAAAATGAAAAACCTAATGATATGTCATTTTATCTACGGGAGGGTTTGGCATCCAAAATGAACTAAACTAAGAAAATGAATGAGAGGCACCTACAAAGGGTATGGTCAACTCCCTGCTACTTCTAGCTTTGCCTAAACCAAGGTGAGAGGACCTATGGTGTAGCTTGCTCACATGAAGAGATTATATAATTTAACCTCTATGGGGAATATTAGCATACATAAACATAAATATGACCAAGGCACAACCAAAATTGTACACTCCACCTGAGAAGGGTTATCACAAGGAATGCGTAAATGCTCTAAGTCACATACAAGCTACTAAAGATAGATATAAATGTGTTTACATCCTTCATAACAAATAATTATCAATATTAGGTTTGAGTGAAAGATTACAATGCTAATATTTAAAACACAATATTAAAAGACATGTTATTTTTGTAATATATTATGCATTTATAGGTAAATAACACTTATGATATGAAACAAGGATTGTATCATTTGTAGGGTAGGAAGGGGTAGGATAGTTTGTTAATTATAAAGAGGAATGGAGTGGTGGTGTTATGGTAGTTTTAAATCAATAGAGGATATTAAAAAATTCATGACATCACTTACTACAAATACATAGAAAATAGTCATAAGCAAGCTAATAAGACATACAATATGATCCTTGAAAGACAGATAACATAAACTAAAACTAAAACTTCAAACACTTTTCCTTATCAAATCCATAAATTTAGGTTGCCTTAGAAAGTTATTCAATAACATGTTCTAAATTAATGTATAAATGAATTTATAACTTAGGCCTAAGTCCAAGATGACAACCAGTTAGGAACATAGAATGAAATATCAAATAAACAACATTTTTGAAACACATCACTACACTTCATCAATAGGAAACATCAAAGAATCACACACATTTTCATTAACTTGAAAAGAGATATTACATACATATTTTTTTAAATGCTACCATGTGGAGAAGCATGGTGAGATTTATCCATGTTAGATAGGGGAGACATAAACATGACCTTAGATCTTGTTAATGGTTATACACTTGTAACCACCTTAGTAGAGGAGAAAATACATTCACTCAGCAATTGATCCCAAAATTTATAGAATATAGACTTGGATGGAACTAAAGAAAAATAGTAAACAACATATTGACAAACACTTAAATAGAGTATAGAAACCTCTATTTATAAATTTTGCACTATTATTTCAAATTCGGGACTGTAGGTTTTAATTTGAAAAATTGCATGACAACCCTTCGAATTCCACCAAGATGCTCCTAGATGGAAAATATTCCATTGTCCGCAATTCAAACTTTTCATCCATTTGCAATAAAATATTACTCTAACTACTTCAACAAGGCATGATAAATATTTGAAACAAAACTTTGGACTAGAGATGCCTTTTTTATGATTTGTAAGGTGCACTTCATGGTGAAGGACAAAAAAACATTGCCATCATGTGCAACTACCTAGATATGCCATTGACCACTTGCCTAAATAGTTGGAACCTCCTAGATAATTACCTTTTATGATATGCACACCATGTAATAACTTGCTCTTAAAATGATGGGTACATTAGAATGCTCAAGCTATGGTAGAAATAGAAAATGATCCATAGTCATAATTGAAAATTATGCTCTAAAATATCTAATAGACCTTCCTCTATGCTTCAAATACTTACCCATCCATGAAGGAGGATTGATATTGACTCACAAGCCAAAAATTTCCACATATTGACATGTAGCATGCCACATTAGATCCAACTAAGCACCTACAAGGATAAAAAGTGATAAGGTTGCCTAATTGGATGAATCTAGACCTGTGTTGAACTATCATGCATCTTAAAGTAAGATCAAATACCCACCCTTAGATCTTTAAAATATGTTTAGGATTTAATCTGTTGAAATATCTACCTTTGATCCTACACTATATATCTTATCTGCATGGATTAAGTAGGGACCATAGATATGTATCTATTTCATTGCAGTAGTGACACATGTCACTACCACATTCAATCTAGACCCTTTTAAACTTTTTTAACCCATGCAAACCATAAATTAGGATCCAAATGCTCTTTTATGTACTATTGATCAATGAGAACATGTTTGAGATTTAAATCATACCCCATGAGCTTGACACTTATCATTTTTGTGTTTGTTTTTGGAGCTCCATTGAAAATTCCATGTTCATATCATAACATTGGATCTTGATCTAGATAGTCAAACTTCATTAGTTGACATTTGTACTTGATAATCAAGATCATGTCATCTAGTAGTTTTATAGGCTATGTACACCTTACATAATCAATCTCTACCAAGATAACACCTTCTGCCAAGTGTCAGCTCCTCATTCAATTAAGTACTTTAATAAGTTAGCTCTCACTCATGTTGTTGATTTGTTGGATTATTGATCCAAATAGATATCCACCATGACTTAAAATTGACATTTGTGCACACATCATTTAACATCTACATGACTATCAATATTTGAATCCTAATGGATAATTGCATAGATTTATTTTAACATCCACATGATCGATAATTATGTCTACATGATCATCAATGATTTATGCATGACCGTCACATTTTGAACACTAAAAAATTAATTAATAAGCTTAATTTTGATTTTTGCATGACTATCAATGACATCCACATGACTATCACATTGCCTGTTCAACTTTAAAGGCTTGCATCTTGAGATAGACAAAGCATGAAGCTAAAAGAATGATAGGAGATGTTTGTGGCAACCAGAATATTGATTTTATGTGATCCTTAGACCATGAGATACTTTCTATGAAAAATTATAAAATGCATAAGTAAACTAACCAATAAATTTATGCATGATGTCCATAGGGTCTTCGACTATTCAACCTTGATCATGCACCATCAGATCAATTTGATCCATGTTAATGCACACCATTAGATTTTGATATGTGAGATCATCTATGATTGGATCAAATTTATCATAATAAATAATTAAGTCATATCTTAGGACATAAATCACTTTTCAGAGAAAGACTTAGCTTAAATATTTGGGACATTAATAAATACTATGTAGACTTTAAGACATTGAGCTGAGTTAACAACAAATGGACTCAACATCATTTAGACCAAGTTAATAAAAAATTTTGACTAATAACTAGAAGATGTAAAAGGGACCCAATATGGATTGTTAGATTAAGCTTCAGTCATGTCAACAAACATGGCCAAACCTTAATATAAAAATTAGACTAAGTCCATGGCATATTTAAAATGTCCTCACATAAATTTGCTCCTACCAAATTTGATTTTAAATTAGAGGGTCTAAGCTATGGAAATTAGGATAAAATACCTTAAAGTTCTTAGACGTGAATTGAACATAGCTTTTGATAGACCAAAAGCCAGTAAAGATCAAATTAATAGGACATTTAACTTCTAGTGAAAACTTGGAAATAGGAAGTGGGCTAACAAATCAGGGATTTATACTTAACAAGGGCTCAATTTCTTTAATGTAATTTGGGGAACTAACAATGGCTCTCACCTAGGGATTCACACCCCCTATGCGTGTGTAGATAACTCCAAAATGTAAGACCAAGTGCCAATCCATTAGGTCATGAAGTTAACACTTAGTAATTTAATCAATAAAGACCCATGAAGGTTCAACAAAATAAGGCAACCTATCAGAAATAGATCAAGATTATTTGAAAATGAACACACGAAAGGGAATATACAAACAAGGACCAAAGAAAATGGGAAACATAAACAATAAAAAATAAGACTATATAAAATATAATAATGTACACAATTGTAGACTCAATTAAGGAGGTGTTTCAAATGTCTACCATTAACTAGTAGCCACACCATTTCACCATTTAGGTCTCTCAAGAAAAATGTAAGTTTCCCAATCTAATAGTAGATGGATTAGGGACCCATCCACAAGGGATCAAGCTTGTCATGCTTACCTTTATCTTCATGTCTTTTGTCCCAAAGTAGAACTAGATCAACTACTTAAAAGGTGATTAGAGTGACCTTCATATACAATATCTTCTTTAGATTTTGTTTAAACTTGAGGTGCCTCTCATGAACTTATCTTTGATTTCATCAAGATAAATAATCTAGTTCATCCTACTCTCATAGTGGTTGATTTTATCATCATCTTCTAGTTACTACATGAGCTGATAGGTTGGAACTTACAAATTCATAGGAAAAACTACTTGAGCTCCATAAATAATCTCAAAAAGTCTTTTACCTGTATCTCTCTTAGGCATAATCTTATCATACCAAAAATTTAACTTCTATTATTCACCCCACTTCTTATTTACTTCCAATGTTTGTCTAATTATTTTGAGCAAGTTCTTATTACTAGATTCTTCTTTCCCATTTCCCTGAGTGTTGTAATTGGAAGCATAGGTCAATTCAATCTCATACTATTTTCACAATGCAATTAATGTTTTGGATTTGAAAATCATGGAATTATCAACAATAAATTTGAGAGGCACACTAAATCTACAAATAACCTGATTGAGCAAAATATACATGAACGTATACTGTGTAAGCTTATTTGTATGGAATAATTCAACACATTTTGTGAAGTAGTCAGTTACAAGTAGTATCCATCTATATTTATCACTCTCCAAATAAAAAATTTCTTCATTAAAGTCCACTCCCCATTATTTTAATGGGCCTTCATTCATCATAGGCTGTAATTTAATATAACTAGAAGCTTTCATCCTCCTAATAAATTGGTAGCACTTCTCATACGTTTTGACTTTTTGAGCAACATATTTAAACAACAACGGCCACCAATAACTAGCTCTCAAAATTTTATGTGATGTAACTTTTGGTACAAAAAGGCAACCAGATAATCTACTATGGAAGTCTTTAATTAGGTTAGGTGTTTTCTCTTCTAGCACGTATCTCATGAGAATCTCATCTAGATTCTTCATTGCAAGTCCATTTTTAGTCAATAGGTATTTCTAAGAAAAAAACTTAAGAGTCCCATTTTGATTCTTGTTCAAGTTAGGGGGTAATTCCAATTTTGAAAGTAATATACACTATGCTTATACCATAAAGACATATTAAATTGACTCAAGGAATCATCTAAATTGAAAATAGTAGTATTTACCTCAATATCTTGTAAATTGGTCTCAACCATGAGCTTATCTAGACCCATCCCTTGTAATAACTTAGTGGACTGAATATTCATGTCATACTCTTGCAACTTGTTAACCCACCTGAATCTCTTGATGGATACTTTAGTCTGAGTCAATATATCCTTCACCATGGTATGTAATACATAAGCAATAATCTTTGATCTTAGAACATAAGTTTTGAACACTTTAACAACCTTTAAGAGAGTGAAATCTTTTTTTTCTATGATGATGTAATTTAGTTCAACACCTTATATAGCTTTGCTAAACAAAGCTATTGGGTAGTCATGAAAGTATTCATTATTTTTTAAAAGAATAGTAGTAACATTATTGCATGATGCAAAAGATAATATCTAGAATGGTAATCAGGGTTGGCAGAAATAGGGGAAAAATTTAAGTCCCCTTTAATGTCATTGAATGCCTACATGGCCTTCTTTTCCCACTCTATGGCTTGGTTCTTCTTCAATGTGGACTTAATATATATATTAATATATGTAAATTTGGACATAAACCTCCATAAAAAATTAATTTTTCTAAAGAATGAATGGATTCCATTCTTATACTATGGAATAGGTACTTTTTAAATGGCTTCCACCCTCTTGGGGTTGATCATGACACCATATTTAGAAACTATATATCCCAATAACTTGGCCTTTCATACTCTAAAGTGCCATTTATTTGAATTAAATGAAACTCCAAACTCCTTGCATCTGAGCAAAACTTTTCTAGATGCTCCAAATTTTCTTTTATAGTCTTGGAGTACACATTAACATCATCTTGATACACAACTATAAGTTGTTAATTATTCCTAAAAAATAAACATCCATAATTCACTTAAATGTTTTACTAGCATTTATCAACTTGAAATGCATCCTCATAAATACGTGCATGCCTTAAGGCATTCTAAATGTGGTCTTGATTCTCTTGGATTCCTTCCCCATAACTTGGTTATATCCTGAGAAGACACCTAAAGTGGATAACATATCTGATCTTGTAACACTTTAATATAGGTTATCCATATTGGATAGGTGATACTTATCTTCTAAGGAAGCTTAGTCAAATTTTTTAAATCCATACAAAAGTATATGTCACCATTTTTATTTCTCATGGGATTAGTAGGTCTTTGTTTCTACCTGAAATTTTTGCTATTAAGATGTAATGGAAAGACATGTTGGGATAGGTCTTGCTTATATCTTTCAACTCATAATAAGACCATGTTAAACAATCTTGGTACTTTTTAAGTATTTATATATAAAATTGCTTCTCAGCTACACTAGGTGATTACCCAACCAAACCTTTCTTCGATTATCATCAGAACCCAAATCACACTAAGTCACATCCTTTGAAATAGATAATTATTGACTGTTTATTCTATTCACACCATTGAAATATGATTCTAAACTTAAAAAACTTCTACGTAACATATTTGTCTTCAACTGGGTAATGTCCTTCCCATATAGGGTTTATTTTCCATCACAAACCTAGACCATAGATTTAAAGTCTATGAGTTGATCATGGAACTCAACTTTAAAATTTAAAAAACTCTTAGTTTGTTCATCATCACCAAACACCTATTAATGATGAAAATTATTTAGGATTGAAGGTTTGACATGCACCTCTACTTGGTACTCACAATGATGGTTCATATTTGCAATGTCAAATTAAGCACTTAACCTTGTAAGTCTATTAGCTTCGTGGTTGAAACTTTTATCATGATAAAAAATATTGAATGTATCAAAAAATTCAACCAAATCCCAAACAAGATTATGATATTATTTGAACATTTTTATTTTGGCATAATCATTATATACTTGCTTTACCACTATCTTAGAATAACCCTTAATAATATAGCTTTTAATTCCATGTTCATGGGCAATCTATAGACCAAGCAAGAGTGGCTCATACTGAACAACATTGTGTGTTCGCTCAAAAGAAAACTTAAAGTAATTACCATTGAGGGCATATAATACAACCCCTACTCTATTTCTAATATTATAGTAAGCTCCATCAAAACACACCTTCCAAACTACATCTTCACTGTTAGTTTTAATATCAAGAGCAGTAGGGTATTCATTAGTCTCAACATTCCCAATGAAGTTCTGAAGCACAACATCCATGTAAAATAGTTCATTTTGAGAATGTTTTGGATCTTCAATTACATTTAGCATATTTATATCTCTATAATGTTTTGCCATCTTACCCTCTAGTTGAATGGTGGCATAAGAAAGGTTCATTTATATACTTCTATCAATGCTAGTAGCCCGTTTATGTGATAATATCATCCCCCACTAAGGTGGGCAGTCCATAACTACCAGTTCCTTATTCAAATACATACCTAGATGCACTATTAACTATACTACTAACCCCTTTTCTTTTCCAATTATTAGAACTTATCATGAGTCCATTGTAAAACACTTCCCAAAGGCTAATGTAATCTTAACTCCAAGTTCATTTAAGACAGCTACAGGTATTACATTACAAGAATCACTAGAATCAAACATGTAGTTATAGATAGTAAGACCATTAGTCAATAGGTTTGTGTAAAATAGATCCATGTTTAGCTAACTCTCTACTAATGTAGTCCCTAAATAGACCTCCAGGGCAGATTCAACAACCTCTTTGTATTATTCATCATTTTTTGGGGGTGTTTAGGGTAAATCAATTTTATTTGTAGTTAACTTCTAACCAAATTCTAAGTATTCAAATGCTATCTAACTATGTTTAGGAATTATTAATAATTTGACAAGTGGCACGGTGATTTTTAGTCATCTCAACACTTGGGCCATATCACATACACTATATTGAGGAAGAGGAGTATCTGGTGGAAGGGAAACAACACATTCTACTAGAAAACAACCATTTAAGGTCTGAAGTGGAATAGGTTAGGGTGGATTTATATGCTTAGTAATAGTGTTTAAAGGTGGGTTTTTTTAGCATCATTCACACCCCTAGGAATACTAGATATCAACGGTACTTTATTTTTAGTGGGAACACCTCTATGCTTAGAAAATTGGGAAATGGCTACTAGTTTAGAATCATTAGGGACTATTGTAGTTTTCTTAGTTTCCTTAATTAAATCCCTTACCTTCGAAATTGTAGGGGTATTGTCTTGAGGAGTAACACCTAGATACTTACTTCTTAATTGATATTCCTTCTCTTGAGCAACTACTACATTAATTAGCAGCTACCTATCCTCAATTGATAGAAATTTCCCATCCTATTTTTTAATCATAATTGATCTTAAAAATTCAAAATCATGAATAGGTAATTAATATATTTGTACCATATTAACCTTATAATCAAATTGACAAGTTGGGACACATACCTTTTATGCTTCACTCCAAAATTGATCAACAATAACAACACTCATCAATTCTAAGGAGGTGGATATCTTTCTTGGGGGACTTTGATAATTAAACATCATATTATTATCATTGGATGATGCATACTCAGATTCATCCATATCTTCATCAATCAGTTCAACTGTATAACATGGAGGATGTGGAAGGAAGAATTTGTCACATAAATAAATATCAATGTCACAACTTACCACATTCACTTTGGCATTTAATAGATCATGAAATTCTTTTATAACCCCTTCATTTTGATGTCTATTTATTCTTTCTTCACTGTGAAGAACCTCCTATAGTAGATCACCTCCTACAACAGATTTAATAAAAATATGCGAAAATAAAATAACTCTTATGAATAAAAAAACACAAAATGCTTATATTGATCACAGGCCACTTCGAGGGGGAAACCTCCTTTGAGCAAGCTCAATACAATAAATTCATGGATGCCTTCATTGGGCCTCAACACTTACTTATATACTAAGTCTATTCTAACAACTACTACTTCCCTTGTATGTGGGAAAATTCAAATATGCTCTAAGGGATGACTTACAAACCATATGCATCCATAGAAATTATTACATTAATACTGCAAAGAGAAGGGTAAGGCACAGGTTCCTAACATCCCCTCCCCCTTAGAAAAAGCTTTGCCCTCAAAGATTGAGATGTGGGAATTGTTGTTGAAGCTTGAAGAGGGGTTCCCATGTTGCATCTTCTAGTTGCATGCTGTGCCATTGAATTAAGACCTCTGTGATGGAGCAGGATTGAAGGTGGTGGGTGCGCCTATCCAGGATTACTTCTAGCTTGAGAAGGATGGAGCCTTCATTATAAAGTGCTGGTAAAATTGTCTGCACTTAGATGTTGGATCAAAGAACTTTCTTCAAATAGGAGACATGAAAGACATGATGAACTTGGGAGGAAGGTGGAAGCTCTAACTTGTAAGCAACTAACCCAATCTTCTAGAGAACCTTATATGGCCCATAAAAATTTAGAGCAAGCTTTTGGCACCCTTTTAGTTTTAGTGATGATTGCTTGTATGTCTATAGATGAATAAAGACCATATCACCAGGTTGAAAGGTATGCTCAGAGTGGTGCTGATCAGCCTACTACTTCATTCAGTTTTGTGCCATGTGGAGATTGTCCTACAAGGTGTAGAGAATCTGATCCTAGTTTTGGAGTGTAGTGTCAATTGCCTGAACTACTGAGCTGTCAGGATTATATGGAAGAAGTCGTGGTGGTGGTTGACCATAAACTGCTTCATAGGGAGTCATTTTGGTGGAAGTGTGGTATGAGATATCATACCACCATTCAGCTAGGGGAAGCCAATTGGCCCATTGATGTTGTTGTTCTAAATCAAAGCAATGAAGGAAGGTCTCTAAGCATTTGATGACTATTTCTTTTTGGCCATTTGTTTATGGGTAGTACCCAGAGCTCATTCTCAATTGTGTGCCTGTGTGACGAAATAGTTCCATCCAAAAATGGCTAGTGAAAGTGGCATCACGATCTGAGACAATTGAATAAGGAATGCCATGAAGATGGAAAATCTGATCCAAGAAAACTTGTGCGACTGTGGAGGCTATGTAATGGTGGCTAAGTGCACAAAAATGACTATATTTGGAGAGGCAGTTGACTACGACTAGGATCACTATATTTCCCAAAGATTTAGGGAGGCCCTCAATGAAATCCATGAAAATATCTATCTAGATCTTAGTAAGAATGGGCAAAGGCTTGAGAAAATTGGGAGTTAATGTGGTTTCACCTTTGTTTCATTGGTAGGTATCACATTTGGCCACCATCTATTTAATTTCAGCTTTCATGCCTTGCCAAAATAAGTATCGACATGCCCACTCATAGGTTTTGAGAAATCTTTAGTGCCTTGCTGAGAGGGAAGGATGGATTTCATAGAAGATGGCCTCATGCAAGTCTAGACTTTGGGAAAGCACCAAATGACCCTTGTATCATAGAAAACCACCATCCCATGAATAATGCGGTGTTGCAGAGGGGTTAGTGGCCCATTGATTGATGAGGTGGCATAAGGAGGGATCATTTGCATACCCTTATTGGAAAGATTCCAACCATTTCAAAATGGGCATGGAGATGGTAGATAGGGAAGGATGGTCCTCGAAGGTTCTTGAGAGAGCATCACCCACAACATTATCTTTTCCCTTCTTATAAGTGATCTCATAATCATAACCCATGAGTTTGTTGACCCACTTCTCCTGAGCTAGGGATGAGACCCACTATTCTAAGAAATATTTCAAACTCTGATGATCAATTTTGATGAAAAAATGATTTCCCAGTAAGTAGGGTCTCCATTTTTGTATTACACATAAAATTGCCATCATTTCCTTTTCATATGTAGACAAAGCTAAATTGTGGCCGGAAAGGGCTTTGCTGGTGAAGGAAATTGGTTGGACCTATTGGATAAGAACAACACCCAAGTCAATGCCACTAGCATCACTTTCAATGGTGAAAGTTTTGGTGAAGTTTGGTAGTGCCAAAACTGGTGTGCTACACATAGCCTATTTGAGTTTGACGAATGCCTGATCAGCTATTGCAGCGTAGGTGAAAGCATCCTTATTCAATAAGGAAGTCAAAGGAGCCACGATCTTTCCATAATATTTGATGAACTTGTGATAGTATCTTGTCAAGCCTAAGAAACCATAAAGGCTCTTGAGGGTGGTTGGTTGAGGCCAATTCTACATAGCACTAATTTTTTTTGGGTCAACGCAAACCCCATTGGCTGAAACAATATGCCCCAGATAGTAAATTTCCTCTTAACCGAATGAAAACTTGGATTGCTTAGCACATAATTGATTGTCTGCTAAAAGTTGTAATGCCCTATCAAGATGTTGTAGATGCTCAACCCATGTGTGGCTGTAGATCAAAATGTCATCAAAGAAAACTAAAATAAATTGATGGATAAAAGGCTAAAATATTTTATTCATGATTGCTTGAAAAGTGGAAGGGGCATTCGTAAGGCCAAATGGCATGACAAGGAACTCATAGTGACCTTCATGCATATGGAAGGCTATCTTGGGAATGTCATCAAGAGGCACTCAGATTTGATGATAGCCAGAATGCAGATCCAACTTGGAGAAGAATTAGGCCCCATGGAGCTCATAAAAAATCTTATCGATGACAGGAATTAGGAATTTATCCTTGATAGTGAGGTGGTTAAGGGCTTGGAAGTCAATGCAAAGGTGCCACAACCCATCTTTTCTATGGACAAGAAGCACTAGGGAGGAATATGTGCTAGTGATGGGGTGAATAACTCTAGACTTGAGGAGTTCCCAAACTAAGTTCTCAATTTCAGTCTTTTGCAGATGGGGGTAATGGTATGGTCAAATGTTGGGTGGGATGCTTCCTTGAAGGAAAGGAATGCAGTGATCTTTAGGGCATGAAGGGGGAAACCTACTGGTTCTAAAAAAAGGTTGCATGCTTGTCACGTATGGCTTGTAAATCTATATGAAGGTTAGTAGTAGTGGGGGGCTGGAGTTGAATGGAATGCAGCTGTGCAATGACCCCATGTGAGCCTTTCTTCAAAAAAATTTCCATGCGATGAGAATTGATGATGCTAGTAGATCCTATTAATAACCCTTTTAAGGTGTGGTTTTGACCATTATCTATGAACTACATTGAAAGTTCAGAGAACTCCCATAAAATAGGTCCTAATGTGGGAAGCCACTGTGCCCCTAAAACCACATCATACCCTCGTAAAGGTAGGGCAAACATATTAGAGTGTAAAATTATAATCACCCATTGTAATACAAACATTTTGACACTTCCCTTTACATGGCAATGTTCCCCCATTAGCAATCATGACTTTAAAGCTAGAACAAGGGTATATAAAGTAGTCTACCACCTTAGCAATGTGAGGATCGATGAAATTGTGAGTACTGTCGGAGTCAACAAGGATTGTGAGAGGGATATTTTTGAAGCACCCTTTGACCTTCATGGTTTTGGGAGTGGTGACACTTGCTAGTGCATGCACTAAGATCTCAGGTTGAGTCTCTTGAATCACTGGGTCCTCTTCAGTGTTGGGTTCTTCTTGAGCATCTTCAAATTCTAGAATATCAGGCTTACTGTCCTGCTCTGGTGGTGACTCGACATCTAGCAAGTAAAGTTTTTATTGGATGAACCTATGACCCTTAACCCATTTGTTATAAAATTTGTAACATAATCATTTTTCTTTATGAGCCCACATCTTTGCCTTAGTCAGGTGCTTGATTGGTGTGGTTATGGTTGTCCGTTGATTCACTGTGTTCTTTGCTAGTGAAAAGGTCAGAGTTTGACACTGTGTGGAGAGTTTATCTTCTATTAACTTAGCTAGACCCAAAGCATCCATCATATTTTTATCTCAAAACATTTTTACCTCCAAGTAGATCAGCTCTCTGAGGCCACTAACGAAGCAACTTTTGAAGAAGTCATCTGACAACCCTTCAGTGTGATTAGCAAGTTTTTCAAATTAAATCTGATATTCATGAATAATACCTATTTAATGGAGTTTGGTGAGAGCTCCTATGAAATATTTGAATTCTGAGGGACCAAACTTACCCAAAAGCAAGGATGCAAAATTTGACCAATTGGGTTCATCATTTGTCTTGAGATACCAATGGTACCATTGAAGTGCTTCTTGTTCCAGATGAAAGGAAGCAATTGGGACTTTCTTTGTAGAATAAGTATTGTGGAGGTTGAATAATTTTTCAGCTCGATATATCCATCCTATAGGATTTTTACCATTGAACCATGAAAAGTCTAGCTTAGGTCCACGTGAGAAGTTAGAAGCAAAGGAGCGATGCTCTGAAGAAGATTCCTCCTTCTGCACTCTATTGAGCAAGATGATATTATGTTGATTCAAGCCATGCATCATATCCGCTAACTTTGTAACTTGAGATTTCAATGTGGCAATTTCTTCTTCCATGATTTTTGTGCCTGCACGAGTGGTGACCATAACCAATTGTTAATAGCTAGGGATCCTTCGAGTTGAAATTTTTTTAGAGGCTCTATTTTTTTTGCTATTGTTTTTCTTTGCTATTTTTTTTGTTGCTATTTTAGAAATGGATTGTCTGCAATTGTGTAGTTAAAAATATCCTCAACTATGGATATGTTATTGTTTGCTCTTTAAACCTGATAAGTTTGATATGAACCCCAAGTTTGTTTGCATGCCTAAAGGATTTTTTAAAATTCTCTCTAACCACCAAAGCTGTCTGATCGAGTACCGCTCTCTATAAAATTTTGGCCGTGGGTTTACCCCTTAACGATAGCTTTTGGTTTACCTCACAGGTGGGAACTAGTCAATTAGGATGGGGTTGTTACCCTTTTCGCTGGTAGGTCCTCTCAATGGGCTAGCTACTCAGGGTTCCTGTGGTACTCCTCATAATGAGTTTTAGAGATTATGCCCAAGAACTTCCCATAGTTAAGTGGATGGGTATTTACCCAATCCAAAATGATAGAACCTACAATGAAAAAAATTCTTTCCATAACTGGTGCAACTCTTAGAAAGCCCTGCTTAAAAAAAAATGCTCCAAATCTACCCACAAAGCCAAGAAAGTGCTCTGATACAAGATGTGAAGAACCTCCTACAATAGATTTAATCAAAATATTTGAAAATAAAATAACTCTTACGAATAACAGAAACATAGAAAGCTTATATTGATCGTAGGCCACTTCGATGGGGCAACCTCCTTTAAGCAAGCTCAATACAATAAATTCATGGACGCCTTCATTGGGCCTCAACACTTAATTATATACTAACTCTATTCTAACAACTACTACTTCCCTTGTATGTGGGATAATTCAAATATGCTCTAAGGGATGACTTACAAAGCATATGTGTCCATAGCAATTATTACACTAATACTACAAAAAGAAGGGTAAGGCATGGGTTCCTAACATTCACATGTAGGAATTTTCCCTCTATTATTGTTTTGATTATGAAAAATAGTCTCATTTTGTTCTTGATTTAGCTTTGGATCCCTCTCTTGACTAATAGACACATGAAGAATCCCCTTCTTAGTCTTGACAAGCTTTTAGGGCATCTCTTTGATAGTGGATGCCAAATTCTTAACCATTTCTTCAAGGTTCGCTATCTTTGAGGACTATGTTCTTTTAGTATTGACCAAACTTACATCATCCCATTTATTTATGGGATTTCCCATTGCATTTATGTTTTTCTCAATTTGGATGGCCATATTGAATGCCAACTACAGGTTCGTAGGAGCCTAGTCCCACAAGTATTACACAAACTTCTTATCAAAGGCATCACAATATTTTATTAAGAGATCCAATTGGAGTATAAAATTATTTTCCCTTGAATAATTAACCATATTATATAATTTACTCTTAATAAATAGTTATTTTCTTACCTATTAATGAATATACTCATTGCTTGACTATCTATCCAAAATTTAGATCAATATAATATAATTCCTTAACAATTTCAAGTCTAAGTACTTCACTCACCATAGTAGTTAAATACAACACTTTATTTCTTAAAACATCATCTTCCTAATTATTTTTTCCTGATATATGGTTCAAAATAAAATTATATCATTGTAATAAATACACCTACTTTACATGTCTAATATTTATCTTCTTTTGAATATTCATGTACTTCATATCCTCATGATATGTAAATAAGATAACCTCATTAGGAACCATGTAATGTTTTCAAATTATTAATGTGTTTACAATGGCATAAATTTGAACATCATATGTACAATACTTTTTATTACTTCATTCAATTTATCACTTAATTATGCTATTTAACTTCCTTATTGACTCAACACAACACTAATTCTCACATGTGTAGTATCACAATCTACCTCAAACACTTTGTTAAAATATCACCATACCAAAATAGTTTTTTGTAATCCTATTCTTCAATAATTAAAATATATATTTTTCTTACCTCATCCAAAAAAAATCTTTTCCTCTCAGGCAATATGTTATTGGTGCAAAAATGTTATTAAAGTTATTAATTATTTGTAAATAGTTGTTAAAGAATGTAAACTTATTACATCTATGATTTCATCTATAATAGGCCACTCAACAATTACCTTTACCTTTGAATATAGTGTTACACCATCTTTTGCAACTATAAACCCCTAAAATACCTAATTATTCCACATAAACATGCACTTCTTTGTATTTATATAAATATTATCATTTATTAACAATTATTATATAATTATCAAATGCCTTAAATCATTTTATTTAATCTTATTTACTATCAAAATATTATAAATATAAACCACCACAAAGTTACCAATATAATATCATATCACTATGTTCATCATAGGCATAAATGTGCTAACTGTGTTTGATAATTTGAATGACATCAACAACTACTCATGTAAGCCATCTCTAGTCTTGAATGTCATTTTATATTCATCTCTTTCATGAATATAAATATTATATTACCCAATCCTTAAATAAATCTTAGTAAATTATGTTTCTCCTACAACCACATCCATCATATCATCAACACGAAGTGTGTGAAATATGTGTTTGATAGTTATTTTATTGATTGTTCTACTATCCACACACATCCTCCATGTACCATATTTAATTAGAGTTATAAATTATGGTGTTGCACATGGAATCATGATATCCATTACTACACCCTTTATAACCAATACAATCATTTTATAAGATACTTATTTATTGAATTTTACATGTTCTATTGGAGTCATTTTATAAGCCACTTGATTAGGTAGAAATGTTCTTGGCATGGAATATATATGATATTTAATGTCTTTTTATTGTTTTAAATAATATATTAACTCATCATCTATAACATATTCATATTCCTTCAACATTTATGTTACTTATGCTAGTATATGAACCACTTTTGTGTCTTCTTTATTTTCTATTAAACCATAGAAACAACCTGTCATCTTCATGTATTTCATAAATTAACTATTATACAACATATTTTATACTTGACCTTGTTCTATAAGAGTTATTAGAACTACATATATACCACCTTTACAAAAAGTATATCTACTCTTTGCTCCATCATGAATTTTATTGTACTGACATGGCCTTCTCAAAAGCACATGGCATGCATCCATCGGGATAATATTTCACCATAATTTATCCCTATAACCCTTTTCTTATATAAAAATTTATTAAACAACTATTATCTATTGAAACTTAATTTCCCTTCTTAAACTATGAAATCTAATGATAGTATAGATGCTTTTCATATACAAGTCCTAGTTTCTCTATCATTTACTTAGAAACCATAATTTCACAACTACCACAATCTATAATTACACTATATATATTACCTCTATAATTTGACCTTGCTTGGAAAATATTTGTATGCATCCATCAATAATAACCTTCTTTATTCTACATTTATTCTTTCCTTGGATCTATGATTATTTTCATCATCGTGATATTTTATCCTATGTCTACTACTAGAACTCATGTATTTTTTTATTATTTTTAAATATCTACCAAATTTACTTTAGGTAATTCATATTTCCTCTTTTATTGTTCATGGTAGTGTAAAAACTCAAATTCTTTTTTTCCTTCTTCAACACACATATATAAAACATAATATTTGTGAGGACCATTCCAACCCCTACCACCAACATAGTCTCTACCTCTATGAAATCCTATTCCTATTTATGATATTTAAACCCTTCTATTATATCTTATTATATTTATTCACTGCATGGTTATCCTCCTATTTTTTAATTAGACACACCTCTCCCCCTTACTATGGGTGGCTTTCCTCTTTTTGGCCTAGTTGATCTTATATGAGCCTATCTATTTTTCATTTTTTTGCCTTCAGAGTTATTTTATAAGACTCCTCCATCCAAAGTAATATATGCATAATTTTTTAATCTTGAATAAAAATTTTAAACCATTTACATAACTTGTATCCATTTATTCTTTTGTTTCATCATAGTTCATTCATAGAGAAAGTTTGTTAAACTCATTTGCATATTCTGATATATTGTGATCTTTTTGCCTTAATTTATGAAATAGTATTTGTAGGGATTGAGAATATTAAGCATGAATATATTTATCCCTCAAATTCTCCATCCATCTCCATGTCTTTATTTTTTATTAATTGTTTCTATGTATCTCTTTATTCATGTGATCCCAGAAAATCATTGCACGATCCTTCAATTTTGAGCTATAAAACTTTACTTTCTTATCTTATCTCAGATTTTTCCATTTGAAAAAAATGTCCATGTTATTTAACCATTCTATTGACTCCTCTATTTTTAGATTACCATCATACTCAAAAACTTGATCTTTGATTCTTTTTTATCTTCCCTATAAATCACAAACAATCATCTCTTCCATTTATGGTAATTTTTCTTATTATTCATATTTTTTTAATAAAATTATTCATGATCTATTTATTCCTTTTTTTCATATCTTCATTTCATCTATCATTGATTTATGACATTTGTGATAATTGTAGTTAATTATTCCACTTTTTTCTATAGATACAAAACAATCTTGTTCATTTGTGTAATTTATCCTCATCCTCTAAGCATATTTACAATTATTATTTAATTAAAAAATAATATTAAAAACATATCTGGAAAACCTAATAAAAATTCATAAATATATTATCTCTGAGAGTCAAACTTTCTCTAATAACAAATGATGAACCCCATAGACTGGCAAAGATAAACTATACCACTAAGCATAATACTCATTATTTTGTGAAACCAAAATATTAATTGATTCACCTTGAATAAATAAAATACATACATAAAATTATTTAAATAGACCTCAACTATAAATTTCAATTAACATGAAAAACTAAAAAATCTAAATAAACAATAAACTACTTAGATTTAACTATCCCTACTATAAACAAATTGTTTTTATTAATAAATTTTATTTTCACATGAGTGTAACATTTTAAAAATATACTCTAAATGTTAAAATCATGTTGCTGGATGCACTTTAATCTAAGTTCATACTTGACTACAAATTTATATGATTTCTCATATTTTTAGCATGACTAAAAATAATATAATGAAATATTTGACCATGAGATGATCTAATTTATCTCCAAACACCTTATAATTGGCCCTAACTAATTATATGGTTTATGGATTCATTTATAATTCCTTTATATTAGTTATGGCGTGAGTGATAGAATAATTGGGTTAAGTCATCAAAATTTATGGCCTATGGAAGATAGGTCTCAACCTCATTGAGGAATATTTTCAATCTATGATTGGTAAGGAAATGATTTTAAACCATACTCAAATAATAATTTTATAATGTTTATTTTTTGAGAGTGATGAGAAGAAATTAAAGGCATTCTAATTTATTGTCCTATTAATAATATTGGGTTATCCTTGCATTATATTTCTTATGAGGGCATTAGTTAGTTAATGAACGAATAAAAAAGTATTTTTATAATACATTGCATAAGTTATACATATTTACAAACTTTTATATACTCAATGGGATATATTAGATTTCCTTATAGATGAAGCATGTTATGTACATCCTTGATGAAAAAATAAAATATCTAAGAAAAAAATTAATAGGATTAAACATAGATTTTTCATGAAGGTATAAAATTATTGATTATTGTTGAATAAAATATTTACATAAGAGGTTTTAAGTAAATCACGTAAAGTTAACTAACCCATGTAATTTTTATATAAATTTTATTTTTAGGAGTGTCACATGAAAGATAAGATGGGTCCTAAAAATACTCCCATATATTATAAACAATAAAATTAACCTAATGGATGAATTTAAACTTAAGTTAACATTTGAGAAAATAAATAAATATATATATATATATATATATATATATATATATATATATATATATATATATATATATATATATAAATCTTGGAAAAAATAATGAAATACATTTTTAGATGCTTATACGGTCATGTATGGCCTCAAAAAATTTATGAAAATGTTGCTAAATGGATATATAAATATATGTGTGAATTTAATTTTTTGATACAATTATTTTGGTGTAAACAATATATCAGAAATAGTTACAAATCAAAATTTATAACCTCTATAAGTTTAGACTCAGCATCCTTCCCTTCTAGTTGAAAACAACTCAACTCTTGCGAGATGTTCTAATTTTAATCCTAGCATTAGTTTTTTTAAATATTATTTATATCTTATTATGAAATCCAAGTGTTTCCTTCCTACTATAATCCCTTACATTATACAAAATAATTGTTATAACTTCAATGCCTTGTTTTCACTATTTTCTTATCCAAAACCTATAATGTCTTTTCTTTATTCTTCTTTGGTACATGTTGTTTCCAATTTACTTCCTCATATTCATCCAATTTTCCATATTATCCATGGATATAATATAAATCTAAAACATTAACTAGTAGATAGATATAACAAGAAATTGTGTTAAACTCACCTCGTAAGCATTGTCATTGATTGTATTCATAAATCTATATGTTCCAATTTTCTTCTTCTTCAACTTCTTATATGTTCTTTTAAAAAATATTTAATTTATTAAATATAACATCCATAATTATACTTGTTCAAATAAATTTTACATTTTTATGATATCTTTTGCAACTTTATACTTCTCATTACTTTCCTAAAACTTTATTCTGACTTCTTATAATTATTGTATATGCTCTACAAATACTTATACATCATCACTAACTCATTATATAATTGGTAAATGTACCAAATATAAAACACCCAATAATTTCTCCCTTAAACAATATGAATATATTATTTTTCTATTGATTTCTTTATTAAATTAATATATTCAAACTTAGCCTGTGATAAATCCATGTCTGATTGCTTAGGCTTCTCTCCAACTATGCATCTCAAAAAATTTCTTAAGTTCCCATTTACAACTTGTGTATGTACATATGTTTACGGGTGGTGTGCACTACTAAATTATAGCCTAGTTCCCACATTCTTCTTTAAATTTACCACAAAATGACTTGCAAATTTTGTGTCCCTGTGTGATGTAATAATTTTGGGAACAACTTACAAAAACAAAACAACTTTAAAAATAGTTTTTCAGCTGTAGTGACACTTTTTTTTTTTTTACATGCAATAAAATGAACCATCTTAGAAAAGTTGTCTGTAAATATTTTTTGAATCATTACCTCTCTATTTGTTTGGTAATCCTAACATAAAATCTATATTCAAAATTTTCCATGGTCCTCTTATGAACTAGTAATGACTACTTGACATATTTTGCATCTTGAAATATATCTTGACACATCTCTCTTCATCTCTAGCCAAAAAAAATTCTCCTTCATAAAATCTGTTATCTTATCATTACCAAAATTCTAGACAAACCACCACTATATAACTATCTTATAATATTGTGTCATAAAGACCCAAAAGGAATACATACTTATTTTTATTTCAAGAGATAAATATCCTATATAATATATTCATAATGAATAGTAAGTGGCTTGCTTGCTAATGGATTCCTACACTACTCAACTATCTTACAAAAATTTCAATCAGTATCATATTATTCATTAACAACCTCAAATCCAAGTAATTCACTCACCATATTAGTTAATAACACCACTCTCTTAATCAAACCATCAACTATTTGATTATAGTTTCCTATTTTATGTTACATTACAAAAATATATCACTGTAATAAAGACACCCACTTTGCATGTCTAATATTTAATTTATTTTGATTGTTCACATACTTCAAGTCCTCATGATATGTATGTAGGATAAACTCCTTAGGCACCAAGTAATGACACTAATGCCTGAATGCTTATATAATGGAATAAAATTCAACACCATATGTATGATACTTTTTCTTACCTCATTCAATTTCTTTTTTGAAGTATGTTATTGGCCTTACTTATTACCTCAACATAGCATCAATTCCCACATGTGAATCATCACAATCCACTTCAAAAACTTTACTGAATATGGTAATGATAAAATAAGTTTTTATGTAATATTCTTCTTTAACAACTAAAAATTTTCTATTTCTACCATTGTCCACACAAGTTATTTTCCTCTCATGCAATATGTTATTGTCACATTAATACTATTAAATTCTTAAATAAATTTTTGTAAAATTTTGATAAACCATGGAAACATGTAATCCCTATGATGCTCTTTATAATAGGCCACCCAATAATTTTTTTATCTTTTATTCATCCATCCTTATTCCATATGTTTAAACTATAAACCCCAAAAATATCAAAATATTTTGCAAAAACCTATACATCTTTGAATTTACATAAAGTTTGTCATTTCTTCATAAATATATTACCATTATTAAATGTTGTAAGTGATCTTATTTAATATCAAAATATCATCAAAATAAACTACCACAAGCTTACCAAAATACTATTTCCTTCCACTATTTGCAAGGTACTAACCTCATAAATGTGCAAGGTGCATTAGATAACCCAACTGGCATCTCTATCCACTCATATAACATATCCATAGTCTTGAATGTTTCCTTCCACTCATCTCCTTTATGAATATTAATTTGATGATAACCACTCCTTAGATCGATATTGGTAATGTATTTTTATCCTACAAGAACATCCATCATATCCTCTAAATGAGTTACAAGAAATCTGAATTTGGGGGTATTTTTATTAATTTATTTACTATTCAGACACATCCTCCATCCTCCATATTTATTTATATATATAAATTTGTATTTTTCATTTGGGACTTTTTTATCCCTTACTATGCTCTTTCTCACCAATTCAGTAATTAGTTTATTCAATTTTACTTGTTTTTTTGGATTCATCCTATAAGTTACTTGATTGGGAAGAGTTGATCCTAAAATCAAACAAATATTATTTTGAGTGTATATATTTGGTGGTAAACCATATCATAACCCATCAAGTATAACATGCTAATTTTTTTTAACAGTTCCACTACATATGTTGGTATTTGCACCACATCTATGTCTTCATTATTTGTAACTAATGCATGAAAAACAACTTGTGGTCTTCATGTCCTTCATGAATTATTTTTTGGACAACATGATTTATTATTTACATTATTATTTAAGGGGTAGTAAAATTACCTTCGTACCACATTATCGAAATTATGTATATTATTTTCTCCATCATGGATTACTTTTCTATTATATTATCATAGCCTTCCCAAAAACATAAGACATACACCCACTGGTAAAACATCATACCATATTTCATATTTATAATTTTTTCCTATATATAACTTGATTAAACATATTTTATCTAATGTAACTTCATTCCATTTATTAAACCATGGAATCTGATAAGGATAATGATGCTTTTCATATTGCAAAACTAGTTTCTCTACCATTTATTTAGAAGCTATATTTTCAAAACTACCATAATCCTTAATAAATTTTCATACTTACCTCCCTAAAGGTACCTTGTTCAAAAAATATTTTATAACAACCACTCATCACCACCTTCCTTATTTTCCACCTATTCTTTCTTTGGAGCAATCAATGTTCTCTTCATCATGAGATTTTCTCCCATGTTTTCTACTATAACATTAGCATTTTGATCTTCTATCTCAATATCAACTAAATTTACTCTTGGGTGATCATTATATATCATATTTTTATCTTGGTAGTGCATAAAATCAAATTCCCTATGTCCTTATCCATACTTTTAACATACATAAGACCTATGCTAATTTGGAAACCGTCATCTATCACCACAATAACCTTATCCTATCTTATATCCTTTTCCTCTTTGTTGGTATTGAAATCCATGTCTATTATCTTTTTGAATTTTTTCACAACATGATGTTTCTACTATATTGGTATTAAAACCATATCTAGTGGTATTGAATCCACATCCTCCCCTTTTTTTATGAGATTGTCCTCTTCTTGGCTTAGTGCCACATGATATTATAAAATTCTATCTATTTTATTTTTCTTATAGTTTTAGTACTAATTGATAAGCCTCCTCCATGCAAAGTATATTATATATACATTATTAATCTTGAATAAAAAACTCCAAACCATTCCCATACCTTGCAGCCATATGTTCATTCATTTATCACACTTTACACATATGGAAAGATTATAAAACTCATCTATATAATATTTTTTAATGTGATCCTTTTACCTGAAATAATAGAATATTCTTTATAGATTTTATGCATAATTATAGGAAGAAATTTCTCACTTAGTTTATTCTCCATATTTTTCCACGTGTTGATCTTCTCTTTACCCTTTCTATTTATCTATCTTTATAGGTGATCCCACCAAGTCATTGATTGGCCCTTAATTTTTTTGCATGTAAACTTTAGTTGCTTATTTTCTATAAAAATTTACTACTCCAAAATCATCTCCATGTTGTCCATCCAATCTATCAACTTCTATGGTTTTAAACTACCTCCATAATCTAGAACATCAACCTTCATTCCTTCCCTCAAAAGACTAAATTATCCTTTATTACATTGATGGTGGTTGTTCACATTGATCTTCTTGTGTAATTTATTCTTCATGATATATGTCTTTCTCAATTTTATCTCTTGTTTTTCTTCATTTTTTATATTTTTATATTTTAATTTAATTATTGCATTTGCATTTGTAGCTCTTGCATATTCCTATTCACTTGATTCATTCCTCCTCATCCTTGTCCTTGTCCTGTCATCATATCTTTCACATGTTATTCAGTAAAAGAAAATTATATATAAATATAAAAACATAAATTCACAAATATATTACATCCAAATATTTTTTAAAAAAATTTATGTGGTTTTTTTTGGAATAAATAAGAGCTCAAATAGAGTTACGTTTATGGCCTCCACATCAATACTCGTTTCATAGAGGTGGATCATGATACATAGATCAAGAGTTTAAAAATTGTATATTAGATACAATGTAAAAATTAATTTATGATTAGAATAATAATTCCACTTAAGGTGATAAATCAACTTATCACATTTAACAACCAATATGATGAAACCAAAAACTAATAAGAAAAACATCAATAAGCAAAATTAATTCAAAATTTTGTAAACACTAATGTTTATTGATTCTCCATGAATAATATAAAATAATTATTTAATATTATTTAAATAAATCTCAATTAAAAATTATATTTGACATAAAAAATATTAAAACTAATAAAAAAAGAAAACTAACTATAATTGAATGACCCTATGATTTTTAGCAGTTGTTATTTTTAGTAACTTATATAAAGAAGCTCAAATGGGACTAAAAATCTCCACTTATTTATTGAAAACTAATCTAACACTAATGAATTAATTTTAACTCAATTTAATGCCCAATTACAAAACTATCTCAAAAACTTCCCACACAAATACTAAAATGTAATTTTGGACTCTTAGATGGTCACGTACGATCTTGAAAATATGTGGAAAATGACCCTAACTAACTAGCACTACATAGAACTGAATTCATCTCTCTAAGATATTCATTTGATTAAAATGAATAAATTAAATGAGTTATTTAATCAAAATTTATTCCATCCTCAATATAAGTGTCTCAATCGCACGAGGATATATTTTTTAGAAATGAGACACAAAAAGACATTGTTATGGATCCCCATTTATGGTGGAAAACTTGTGGGTATTCTACTTAGAAAATGAAAAATATTTTACATGTGTCTATATACATTAACCATGTTCATTTATTATTTGAATAATCAACTAAATTCTTGAAAGACTTTAAGTTTTATCTTTTTCCATAGCAATTTATGATTTCTTAAGATAAAAATATTGTAAATGAAGATGTCAATGCTCACCGTAGAGAGCCAATGTTTAAAGGATACAACATAAATATTATAGTATTTTGATTTTATTTTTTTAAAATATTATTTCTTTACTATAAATTTTGATTTAGAATAAAAAATTGAAGTTGAAGTAGGATTTGATTTTATATACATTTTTTTTAAAATTTCAAATTCAACTAATTGGGCTAGAAATTATAGATTTTATTATAGATTTTAATTTTATTCAAATTTAGAATTGTATTACATTTATTATTTTTAAGTTTTAAAATAATGTTATTAATTAGGTAATTGGGTAAATTCATAACCAAAATTTATCAATTTTTTTGGAAATCTAAATCTCTAGACTTATTTTCCCTCTAAAATAAATATAAAATTTTCAACTTGTAACTTTAGTAAAAATGTTATATATCAAAAATTTCAACATGTATTAAATTATATACTAGAAACACTCTCATCATAGTTTACTCAAATACTTTTCCTAGAAAAAAATATATGAGAGCATATTTTTGAGTCCAAAATGTGAAATAGAAGAAAATTTATAAAATCTACACGAATGTCTTAATGCTTTTACTCAAAATAAAAAATATAAGAAACTTTATAAAATATACTTGAATGTCTTAATGATTTTATAATGGCATAAAATTTAACATTAGATGTAGAATACTTATTTATTACCTCAAATAATTTCTCACTCAAATACGTTATTTGCTTTCCTTCTTCACTCAACATAACACTAATTCCCACATCTGAAGCATCACAATATACTTCATTTTTTTTTTTAAAATATAAAAATGATAAAATATGTTTTTTTAGTAATATTATTTTTTAATAATCCAAATATTTCTATTGATTACCTTATCTATGAAAATTCACTTCCTCTCAGCAATATTTTCTTGCTACAACTATACCACTAAAATTCTTAATTAAACCTTTATAAAAGTTGATAAATCATGGAAAATTCTTATGTTTGTGATGATATATGTAATAGGCCACTCAATAATTATCTTTTCCATTTATTTATTCTATCTTGCACTTTTTTTAAAAACTAGAAACTCTCAAATAACAAACTATTTTGTGTAAGCTTTCACTTCTTCATATTTGTATAAATATTCTCATTTATTAAAAATTATAATTCCATTATCAAATGAATTAGTTGATCCTATTTACACTTAATTAATATCAAAGTATCATAAAAATAAAGCACTTAAAAATTACCAATGTAATCTCATAACACTGCATTCATCATCTACATAAATGTGTTCCTTTAATTTGATAGTTTGAATGACATCACCATCCACTCATATATCTCTAGTATTGAATGTATTTCCCATTCATCTCCTTCACAAAGTATTTTTTTATCTAAAAGCACATACATCATATAATCTAAGTTAGTTATAATAAATATGTTTTTGATAGTAATTTTATTTATTACTTTAATATCCACACATATCCTCCATGTCCCATGTTTTTTTGGAGTTAGTGTTGATAGTGTTTCACATGAGTTAATGTTCTTCCTTACTACACCATTTCTCACCAATTTTTTAACCTTTTTATTCAATTATGCATGTTAGTTGGACTCATCCTTTACCCTCTTTGAATGGATAGAGATGATCATATAATAAAATTAATATGATGTTGAATGTATCTCTTTTGTGGTAAACCATGTGGTAACTCATTAGGTATAATGTATGCATATTCTTTTAGCACTTTTAGTTATTGTACTAGTATGTGCACCACTTTCATGACTTCGTTATTTTTCTATTAATGCATAATGACAACATGTCATCTTCAAATATTTGATAAAATATTTTGTTGAAAACATATTTTATTCCTACCCTTATCCTTTAATATGTATTAAAACTTAATTTTTACGACCTTTTCAAAAAGTATATGTATTATTTATTCTATTAGAAGTTAAATTTATGTCAAATTTTCATGGCCTTCCCAACAATACACAACATTCATCCATTAGAATAAATATCACACCATAATTCATATTTATAATTTTTTCTTATAGAAAAGTTGAGTAAACATGTTTTATCTACTATAACTTTATTTCCCTTGTTAAACTAGGAAAAATGATAAGCATAGTGGTGTTTTTCACATTGAAATCTTAGTTTCTATACCATTTCTTTTGAAACCATATTTTCACAAATACCACCATCTAAATTATTTTACAAATCTTACCTCCTAAGGTTGACATTATTTATAAAAAAATTGTATGTAGTTATGAATCACCACATTCTTTATTTTACATTTATTCTTTCCTTGGAAATATCATTATTCTACTCGGATCATGAGATTTTATTCTATGTCTATAATTTCAAATTTTTAATTTTTAATTTAGCATCCTTCAAACACCATTGTGGGCATTCATCTTTATGTACTATAACTTTATTTCCCTTATTCATAATAGTTTAGATACTCAAATACTTGATGTCCTTCTCCACACCTATTAAAAACATAATATTTACGTGTACCATTCCAACCTATACCACCACCATAGCTTATACCACTCGAAAATCCTATTTATATTTGGAATTTTTAAACCCTTGTTTATTATCCTCTAACATTTTTATATCATTGAGCGATCCTCCTCTAGTGGAATTAAAATTACTTCACCCCATTAATAGAGGTGATTATCCTATTTTTAGCCTAGTTAATTTTATAAGATAATTTCCATTCTTATTATACCTACCTCCAAATATAATTTATAATCATCATCCATGCAAATTATCATATGCATTCTTAATTATTACGGAATAGAAAATTTCAATTTTTTTTACATACCTTGTATCCATCTCTTTTTTTTTGTCATTCTCCACTCATGAAAATATTTTATAGCTCATTTTTATATTTTTGTAGATATTGATCCATTTTTCATTATATTTATCAAGATATTTCTCCCTCAAATTCTTCTCCTTCTTAGTCCAACTAATGATTTTCATTTACTCTTTATCTATCTCTCTTTTTGCAGGTGATCTCACCAAATCATTACATGACCCTTCAATTTTGTGCATGAAAAATTTACTTTATTTTCTACTCTAAGAATTCTCCATTCAAAAAAAAAGTTGATATTCTATTTAAGAAGTCTATTGAATCCTCTAGTTTTAAACTAGCTCTATATTCCAAAACCTCAACTATAAATCTTTCATTTATTCCTTCCAAAAGTTATATAATCCTCTCTTCCATTGATTATGTTCGCTAATTTTAGTCCTAAATTTATATAAATTATTATTCACAATATATTTATTCCTATATTTCATATTTTACTTCCCTTTATATTTTGTTTGGGACATTTGTGACATTTATAGTTAATTATTCCACTTTATTTTAAAATTATTGAATTCTCATATTCATCTATGGAACTATTCATTGTCCTCTAAGCATCTTTAGAAATTTTATTAATTTATAGAATATTAATATGAAAATATTTTTTAAACACAATACACATTCAAAAATATATTACTTGCAAGTTTTAAACTTACACTAATACTAGATGATGAACCCCATAGACTAGCAAAGTAAAAATTTATCAATAGGCACGATAACATTCATTGACTCAAATTGAAGAAATAAAATCATTCATTAAAAATATTTAAATAAAAATCAACTCTAAAATTGAGTGAACATGAAATATTAAAAAATTGAAGACAACAATAAACTATTTTGAGTTAACTACCCATGTTATAAATAACCAATTATTTTTATTAATAAATTTTACATATAAGTTCTGATAGGCCTAAAATTTTCAATATATCCTATAATGATAAATTTATTTAGATTTGTTTCAACCCAAGTGCATATGCAATTATAAAGTTAACTAATTTTTTTATTATTTTTAGAGTGACTAAAAATAAAATAATGTAATTTCAGACCCTAAGATGATCTCTTATGGTTCTCCTAACACCATAAAATTGGACCTAACTTATTATGTGTGTTTTGGATACAATCTTCTTTCCTTTGTCTTTATATTAGCATGAATGAGAGATCAATTGGGTTAATGGGTCAAAATTTATGGGCTCCAAAAGATAGGTTTCCTTATGAATATGGAATATTCATAATCTATGATTTATAAGTAAAAGATTGTAAACATACTAAACAAAAAAATCTTAGAATGCTCATTTTAAGAGGACACTAAGAATAAACTAAATTTGTTTAAGTTGGTTGTCAAGTTATTGAGATTAATTTGACCTTGAATCATATATTTTTTATAATTCATTAGTGAGAAAATGAGCAAATAATAAATTAATATTGTAACATGATGAGTATATTCCACATATTTAATAAATTTTACATACTCATTGGGATAGGCTAGATTTATTTACAAATGCAACATGTTTCTATATAGATCATCATTTTATAGAGGTGGGTTATGATTTATAAGTGTTTAAAAATTATATATTGGAGACAATATAAAATTTAGTTTAGGATGAAAACCAAAATGCTACTTAAGGTAAGAATTCGATTACTACATTAAGGAACCAAGATGATGAAACCAAAAACTAGAAAGCAAAAATTCAATAGGAAAAATAAACTCCAAATTTTTTAAACACTAATCTTTATTGATTCTCCATGAATAAATCGAAAAAATTTATTTGGTTTATTTAAATAAAATTGAACTAAAAATTGGAGTTAACATGTAAAATTTCTTAAAACTAATAAAAAATGAAAATGGTTGTATCACTCTAAGATATCTAAACATAACACATTGAAAGAAAACATTAGGATTAGGTAAGATAAATGAAAATCAAATGTGAGATTAATATTAGTCCATCAAACAAAAATTACAAAGGAGGTACATTATATATTGAGAGATTATATAACAATAAAGTAATAATTCAACTCGTAATTAAAAACCATATTAAGTATATTTTAAATAGTGACCTTGTCAACCATGATCAAGATGAATAAAAATCATGTAGGTAAAACTAAAATTAGTGAAAATCCTATACTAACACCTCGTGAGGCATAGCTTATGTGGTTCAAGAGAATTGGGTCTAGGAAATGAGACATGATGAGGTATCCAAACACAATCTGACTCCTATAAAAAGGAGAAAATGAAAAAAAAAACATAGGATAAAACTCATCCCCATAAATGAAACAAAAGGAAAAATATTTCATGACATAGGGATGTCGATCACAACCAAAAATGAATCCATAAATGAGAGTAATAAATAAAATAGAGATTATCTGTTGTATAACTCAAGCTTGGGCTCAAACACCTTGCTAATCTAGTTTCAAAAAAATAAAAAGTAAAGAATTATGAGTTTTGTGTGGTTCTAATTATTATGTTAAGGAGTGTCATAAAATGTTAAATTATACATAGATATGTAACGAAGAATAAACTAATCAAGTTTAAGATGCCACTTTTATGTATTTAGTGAAATAATGTCTATGGCTTGAGAGGATACCCATCTCTTATATAATAATATAATATGCTTTTCCTTTAAAATATATAACCCTCAATTATTTTTTATAACATTCCACTACCATCCACTAAATTCATTAATTTATTTTGATATTAAAAATGAATTATGATGTAGATTTTAAAATTGATATTTCAATAATATATGTTTTGAATCAATGTTGTTAGTTATATATTACACCATTTTGATTAATATATAAATTAGGATGTAAAGAAATTTATCTTAAAAATTCTTTTCTTTAACCCTAAATGAAGATACTATGTAATAGAGGTGAAGATAAGGAAGATGGTAATGATGAAGGAAGGGGAATGTTGTACAGTCCAAAAGGATCTAGGATTTTTTGTGTGAATGTTGTTAGAAAATAAACTAGTCAAAAAGTGATTTAAGGAGCTTATCCCCTCTAATATTTTTAAAGAGGTAGTTATGGACAAATCATAATGAGGATGTTGACTAGGTTAAAGAAGAATACTAGAATAACCTCATTGGAAAAATCAATCCTTATAGACCCAATATTGATGTTTTAATGGATTTGGCCAATAGAAAATGGTTTTTGAAAGGGAGTTTGAATATTTTAGCTATGGAAAATGGCTTATTGTTGTTTTTATTTTCAAATCAATAGGAAAGGGTTCATTTTATAGAGAGAGGGTTGTGGACTTTGGGTAAGGTAGTTATTTTATTACAAAAATGGAATTATAGTTTTAATCCTTTTAAATAACTTTCTAGATTTATCCCCTTAGGGATAAAACTTGTATCTCTTCCACTAGAGTACTGGAAGGAAAATATCCTCATGGGAATAGAACAATAAATTAGTACCCATGTTATAGTAGATTCAATGACGAAAGTAAAAATTAAGCTATGTTTTTATAAAATTTGTGTTAATGATAACCTTAGAATAATTTTTCCTACATCCATTAAGTTTAATTTCAAACTTGGATTTTGAATGCATAACATTGAGTATGAAATCATTAAGTAAATCCACCCAAAATGTTATGTTTTTGGAAACAAATGTGTTGATAAAAAGGAGGAAGTTTAAAAGGATAATTCCTTAATTGGATCAATTGTATTTAATGGTTGTCCTCAAGGTATGACCACTAAAAACACATCATCCATGCTCTCAGAGGTTGACCCCCCCATTTTTTTTGGTCCATTGGGTGATGAGTTGGATTTTATAAAAAATAATGGAGTTGAATGATCCTATTTAAATTTTAAGGACTATGGTTAGTTGATTATTCTAATAAGATAAAAATAAACTTGGATGCTATTATCCTTATTTATACTAATGATAATTCCCCTTTTCAGTACGAATTAGGCACTTTGCTATGTCAAGATAATAAAATATACTTATTCAATGATAAGGATAATTGAAAGAGTGTTATCTCCTTTAAATAACTTTGATACATGTTAGAATCCAAGCTATGTTACAAAAAATCTCATAGACCATATGATGTGGAGGAATCTCCACACCTTTAGACATTGGACATGGAAACTTTATCCCCAGATTGGGATAGTACTTGTTAACCAAAAAAGAAGAGATTAAGAAATTTTAAAAAGGATACAAGATGAATAAAATCTAATCCAAGAGGAAACAAGTCTAAAAGGGGTTGTCACCCTTTTGATTAACTCTTATTTGTTTTTCTGGGTTCCATTATCACTATGGCTATTTGACTAGACTTATTTTTCTTATTGTGAATCAAAATTAGACCTTTTACTTAGAATTTATAAACAAATTATTATTATACTATTTAAAACATGCTCATTTGTTTATCATTTACTTCACCATTATGTTATTTCAAGGTGATAGATGTGGTTAAAAATGGGTCTGATTTGTTTAAGGATTGATATTATTAGAGATTCATTGGGTCACATTATTAATGAATAATCCTTTTAATTTAAAATTTTATTTTGCCTATTATTTTGGTGAGTTATTTAATTTGAACTCTTTATCATCCCATTAGGGATAATGATTCTTTCTGTACAATCTTTTTGTTGATGTATTTTTCATTCCATTCTTCTTCCTCTTTATTGTGTTTATTTTTATGTTGGTATGTTGGAGACTTGGAGCCCTCTATGCCCATGATTGGACCTTCATGGGGATATTATTTTAGTCCCATATTTCTACATCTCACTAGTTCTCTTTTGGATTTTGGCCTTTTTGGATCTTTCTAAGGCAAACCCAGGCTTCCCATTGTGCCCAGGCTAGTTTCCACACTAGTCAAAGGTGGTTTTTGTGGACTTCCTTATTACTTTATATGACAGACTTTGACATCATGATCATTTCATCAAGGATACATTCTTGAAAATTTTTAACCAGCAGGGTCCTATTCTAGGCTAATGAATCTTTTGGTAATTCCTTTAGGGGACCTGGGCCTCCTTTGTACGCAGGTTACATCCAATTTCGGAACCATGGGCCTCTCCTCCATATCTTAGGCTATATTTTAGTTTATCTACAATTAAATTTTTATTAAAATATTAAAATGTGATTTTTATTGATCCCCTTTCTTTGGTCCTTTATGGTCTCTCACTATTGCTATCTATTTTGTCAGGGTCTTTTTTGTTCTATTGGTTAGTTGATTATGGTTAGGGGAGACCTGAACCTATTTACTTATCTAAGTTAGTATAGAAAATAGTTAGAAGAGGGATTTTTTTATCATAAAAATTAATATAGAGAGGAGAACTAAGAAGTCCCAAAAAAATATATTAAATATTCCTATAGTAAAACTCCAAGAATGATGAATGTCACTGATGAGATCTCCTTATTGAATAATAAATAATCTCTATCCAAATTGAAAAAAGTTTCTTTGATTTACTAAGGTAATAAAATGAATAGTGTACTAGAATTCTACATGTTCCATAATAAATGGTGAAGGTAGAATTACAAATAACATTCATGAGTAGGGTTTAAAACAATAGTGTGGCATAGGTATGGCAAGAACATGCAAAAAAACTGAATGTAATGCCATTGAAGTGAAAATGTAGGTGTAGTAAAGAGTGAATCACCTTGGAATAAGGAATTTTCCACTAAATACATAATGGATATTCAACCAATGTGTGATTCTTAAACAAGGAAATATGATCCTCATGCATATTAAATGAGATAAATTTTATATGAAATGATGATGCAATGGAAGCATAGATTTAAATGCACTAAAAACTACCTTGTACCTATGGAATAAATTGCCCAATGTCTTATGAGTCCAAAATCAATATACTTACACTATATAATGTCTATAGTTGACTAGACATAGGTTGATTAGGAAATGATTCCTCGATATTTTTAAGGTGACATGGATATTGTGGAGGTGTGTCTCCATCACTATGGAAGTCATTTGTGTTAGAATAAGAGTAATTAATCTCATTTATATACTTAGGATCATAATTTTATTTAAGAATAGATAAGTCTAATGAATAAGAATGGCATGGATCATTCACTAAAGGGATTCCCATGTGAATATCAGAATATGTATCAACAACCCTAAAATTTGAAGAAGATTCTATAAATGAAGCACATAAAACTGTAGACTGAATATCCATAGAAAGAGAAAAGTCAACGATTCTCTCATAAGGTGTAGTATCATTAGAAAAAGTAGAGTCCTCTAAATTACCAATACATGATAGCTCTAAAAGAACAACATCATACACAAGAACAAAATTAAAATCTACAATGCAACATCTAAGGTCTATAAAAATATCATCATGTAGTGATGATTTGACAAGAGGAAGAGTATTATCTAACATGGGTGTGACATCACAGGAAATTAGAGTTGGATATTAAAGTATAATAGTATTTGAAGGTATTATAGGAAAAAGAGGAAGAGGAGTGATATAAATATCATAAAGATATCTTAAAATAGACTAAAAGATTATCGAAATAGTTCTTGGACATGTTGTTAGCTACACATGGCGATGTAGTTCCCATGAAACATGCACTATCAAGGTACCAAAAACCTTATCATAAGTGTTATCCCACTTAATACACTTGTAAAAATGAGTTAAATCATAAATATATTTATATAGGAATGTACTATGATTCTTTCCCATTTTCATGAATAAGTGTTCCATGTAAGCACACCAAGAAACACAGTTGCTCTTTACAAAAAGAAATACTAATGTAAAATCAACTTACCTCTATAATTATCTCTGAAGTGAAGTATAAATGGCTAAGATAATATGACAAAGAAGTGGAAAACCTTAAAAATTAAATGCAATGAACCCCTAGTTAAAATAACAATGCATGCTTATGAAGGGGACATTAGGCACAACTGAGAATGCTTTGAAATAAACAATAAGTGTAGTAATCAACACAATGTAGAAAATGAGAATGTGTAGAGGAGACACCAAAAAATAAATAGGACCACATAACACCCCTTCATAACTATCAGTAGTTACCCCCTTAACATTTTAATTACAATCACACTCATAGATGTTGGGATCAACAAAAATACATATTAACTAAATAATGTGTAAGTACAAGGAACTAGAGTGACATCTAACTCTATGAATAATACATATAATATGTATAATTTATGTAGAATACTTACCTATATAGGTCATACAAAGGTCACCAATGTATAGGGCATGAAAATTGGGCACTTTGAAATAAGACAACACTTGAAAATGAGTTATCAATCAAACATTATGGCTACATGAAAATTTGTGCATGCATAAAAAAATATGCACCCAACATAAACTTTAAAAATATTTGAGTTAATTATAGACACCCAAAAAAAATTGAAAATGAATGGGTTGATGTACATTGCTTGGGTGCTAAAGATAATACCCCACTAGTGGGAATCAACATTTAAGCCCCATCTATGACCACACTATATGACCATGGGATAATACCTATAGTGAGTGTTCCCCCTCCATCACTTTTGATAATTATGATTGATTTTAGATTGATGGATCTCATAAAATACCTCCAAATTTTAAATTAATAGTGTCAATGTTCACTTTATTATGTTTTATAGCCTCTTATATGTCACAATGTGTAGAGAGGGTTTCATTATGTGTCCTAATATAGGTTACACATTATTAGGGTGTTACAAACAAAGAAGTTGGACTTCTTAAGGTCTAGGAAAAATACCATAAAGATATACATGGCATGAAAATATCAATGTTCAAGCACTTAAGGTCCACAATCATAATTGTAAGAGTTGGCAGGTTCTAAGAGAAATATAATGCAGATCTATGGGGTATACAAGTTGAAGCATTAGGGTTTATGAGGTTTGTGAACATAGTTGTTAGAGTCTTTAGGTCATAATAGAAGTGTCATTTGGATTTGAGGGGAATGAAACAATATGCATGAATGTCCGATGAGGCTAGAATATCCATTGCCTAGTAAATGTCCACCTAAGCCTATTTTACAAACATGAAACATCTAACCAGGACCCAAAACTACCAAAACAAACTGTAAGGGTTAAAAATTCTATCAAAATTGTAAAAACCAAATATATGTAAATTTGATAAGGCTATTCCAAAAAATAAGGTAAACTCATTTTATAAATCTAAAAAACCTAAAATTATTTCATTATTTGAGACTCCCACTATATGTATATGCATGGAATGACTAAAAAAGATTTGAAACCCTCCAAAATGGTTGAAAATCATTATCACGAATATAGGTCATGTTTACATATGATTTTAGGATTTTGATGCCTTTCAAATTTAATGGCACTATTCAGTTTTTTATTGGAGACTTAAGTTATATAGTTTGCATGGATTTTCATAAAATCCCACCAAACCTATGAAACCACTAAAAATCAATAAAAACCAACAATAATGCTATCCAAATAGATCTCAACAAGGATATTACTAATGGAAAAAAAGCTATGAAATCAGAGCTATGATACCATGTTAGATCACTCTAATATATTTTAAAATAACATATTACAACCTTAGGAGGAAGTGAGAGCAACACAAATCAAAATTGAGCTTCATATTAGTCTATTAGATAAAAAGTACACATGATGTACATTATATAATGAGAGATTATGTCACCAAAAGGTCACATATCAACTCACAATTAGAAAACACATTAAATTTATTTTCCCTAATGACATTTACAATTCTAATCAAACTGACTAACCATGTACGTAAAATTGAAAGGGTGAAAAATTATACCATAACAAAAACTACTTAGAGTTAATTGACCATGTAATTTTTAGATGCTAATATTTTTAGTAATTTTTACATGCAAGATCACACAAGCCTAAAAATATTTAATAGTATCCTACATACTAAATTTAAACTAATGAATGAATTCTAAGTCATGTTCACACCCATTTAAAAAAAAATCTTAGAAAATTCCCACAAAGATTACTAAAATGTAATTATGGACTCTTACATTATCACCTATAGTCTATCATATATGTGGAAAATGACTCATATATTCATTTAATAAAAAAGATATCTCATATGAGTTTCCAAATCAAAATATATGGCATCATCAATAAAGGAGTCTACATCAGAAGAAGAAATATAATTTATAGAAATGAGACATAATAAAACATGTCATGGATCCACATTTATGGTAAAAAACTTATGGGTATTATAATCTAAATATGAAAAAATATTTTATTTGTTTGTATCTATTTAAATAATGTTTATTCCACATGGGATACTTTATTCCACATATGATACTTTTATCCTCTTTAATAATTATCAACTTTCTCCAAATTATTCCATTCTTTCAAGGATATTTTCTCTATCTAGATTGTTATTCTCTAGAAGATCCATATGATCCTATAGAATTATCCAAATCAACTTTTAAATAATCACTCACCAACCTCAGGCAATTCAACTCAATTTGATCAAATCATGTATGCTCTATAACATTTTTAATTCAATATCTTTTTGTATTGTTTAATTTTACCTATCATGGTATCTATTATAGATCAAATTTGTACACTAAAGGAGGTTTATTTTATCCTCCTTAAATTTTATGTAATATGGAAACATATTTAATTTTTTGGGTGACCTATGAGAGAGATGAGTCTCTATATTAAAGGGCTAGCTCCGTTATACCACAACTACAACTAACCACTACTATACTTGATTTGAATGGAAAGGGATATAAGAGATTAAAACTAACCCAATATAGGTGATTCACCATGATATACTTAAAAGCAATATCATTAACTTAAAATATAAAAGGTAGTTTACAAAATTGATTTGAACACCCAAGGTTTCTCTAACAAAAGTGTATCAAATAAAGGTGAGATGCCATGTATTTCTCAATGGATATGAATATAAGGTATAATTATAGACACTAGTACTCTTCCTTACACTTAAATACATACAAAGATTACTAACTACACTTCATGTGACTTGTTATAGGGTAGAATACTTGCACAAAGCATGAGAGAGTGAGTTGAACACAAGGAGAGATAACTATTACTTGTCATTCAACCATAAATTACTTCACACACTTATCCAAGAAGTTGAGAAATCAAAACCATATTGAAATATTTAATTCAAAATAAAAATCAATATTCAAAATAGCATGGATTCACCATACCATATGTGGATCCTTTACAAATCCAGAGATGGCTACTTATGTAGATAATTTTGAAGATATATGGTCTTAGTAAAAGGGGACTGCCAAGTGTTAACCACGAGTTAAAAAAGTAAAGGAGTTATAAAATAGTCCTAAACAAACTTCCAACTCCATGTTTATCTCCTTTTATTATACTTCAATCCCCAAAGTGACGTATGAGTTAAAACTTGGCTTAACACCTTGAAAATCTTCTTGAAAACTACCCTTCCTTAAATAAAATGAGTGATAAATGGGTTTTTGAATCATAAATTCACCATGAATGTCTTAATATCTTGCCATTTGACAACTTAACATTCATTATAAAACTCCTTTGATCTAACATTTCATCATTCATATCTTTCACATAGCTTGTGATGCCTAAATTGACTTATAGGTGTCTATTTGTTGTTTGAATGCATTATTTGTTTAGGACATTAATTTCACAAATTTTACATCTAAATGACTTATTTTGTTTTTTAAAGTCTATGAAATCCTCAAACTTCCTAAAACATCACATACTTACCTAACACATATTATTGTTTTTACTTTCTAAAAGTGGATATAGGTGTTGATTGAAGAAGTCTAAGGATAAGGCCTATAAACTATCCTTATCAAAAATATCATGGCATTAGGAGAAGATTAAAACTTAGTGGAGGTGTGTTATCACTATCTCATAAGGTCTATTGGTTATTTCATGATACTTTACAACTTTTTCCTTCTTAATTTCATACATAGACCTGTGTACGCATGTTAAAGTTGTGAACTTAGTCCTTCTTACCATCTCTAAACATTCAAGTAGTTAGATTTTCTAAATGGTTTTTGACTCATATATTCATCTACATTGAAGTTAGGTTTCCTATTTTGGATTGATCTTATTTAAATAGTAACTATATTTCATTGCAAAAGAGAACCTAAAAGTTTAAGGCTTATAGGTCTCTATTTTGTGTGTATGGGTTGTTATAGAGTCAATTATTGAACCTTACACACTTTAAAAATTCTAGTGTTGTATCAAATTCTAGTCTATATCTTATCACCCTCTCCATAAAACTATGGATTTTGACCAAGCATTATCTCTTCTTCAACTTGCCTATATGGTTCATATAGACTATATACACAGTCAACTTATGTAAAATGTTTGTGTGGTGATAATTAGATTCTATCACAAGGTTCTTGTTCTTTTGATGGTGAAATTGTGTTTTGGAACATTATAATGTGATTTCTCATTGATATTTGAGCCAAATTTGTTAATAAAAGGTGTAGAGGACTATTCATACATTGATAATGTCTCTAAAAACCAAACTACTTGAACACTATGGACAAGATTGATATATCAGGGAAAAAGCACATGAAATCTATGAAGTTGAGGGATATTACATAAATGATGAAGCACTTGGGAACCTATGAAAGTGATAATAAGTAAAATAAATCAAAACACTGACAATAGTAGTGGTTGAACAACTTATGATTGAGATACTTTTCCTCCTATTGAATACACTTCATATTGATGAATTAACTAATGAAACCAACATGGAAAGGATATATTTTACCTTTGAAAACAACCATTAAGTGCATATTTATTCATAAAATTCTAAATTACATAAGTAGAAAAAACATTAGACTATGCTTAGATAGACAAGTCATAGTGACCTATAGTCACTCTTAGCAATTGTTCATTGAGGAGGGGCCATTATCATGTAAAACAATGCCACTAATTTCAATCTTACTAGGACCTCAAAAAATGGCCAAAATTTTAACTCCCAACTCTCACTCCTAGCCATACAATCCACTTAAATTTTGGCTTTTTGTGCTTGTGGAGGTAGTGATGGAGGAGAGAGAATGTCTAAAGTATCTATTTGACTTGAAACCTGAACAAAAGCCAAAAATTGATCTAAAAAACCCTTAGGGATACTTTGAAACAATGCTAAACTAAAAGGTGATATTCGAAGGCCATACAAGAGCCCAAAAATTATTTTTAAGTTGAATTTTTATCATTTTACGAAATGAACCTACATGTTTCTTAGTATCTAACTATCCCTAAACAATATATGATATTAGGTACATCGATTAACCTTATTTAAACATTTTCTTTGAAATATGGTACATATAACTCCACAAAATAGGAAAAAATGTCATTTTAGCACATAATATCATTATGAAAGGTTAATATATGATATTTTTAACTTAAGAACACAATAATGACATTTTATAATGACTAACTATATCAAAACTTTGACCATTCTTGAAAATACTAGGACCTTGTAAATAACCCCTAGGACTAGACAAGTACACATAAGATCAAATGTTGGACAAAGCTAGACAAGGAAATAATTTGATCATATGAAGATATGTAAGGCCATGTAAGACAATGGAAAGACCACATACAAGTTTCGACAAACCCATGATTATTTTAACCCAGAGGAGTTGACCAATTTTGACTTGGGGTGAAAATTTGGTCAATATTATTAGAGAAAAGTTTTCCTAAATTAGTTTGATGTATCCATGCCCCAAAGTCTCACCCAAAATTGAATTGAAGCAATTGAGACCTTTTTAAGTATAAATGCCTAATTTATTTAGCCTGCTTCCTTTTTCAATTTTTCATTAGACGTTGAGTGTCCTATAGAGGTATGTCAAAAGTTCAATTGAGTTTCTCTAGCTTAGGCCCTTTAATTTAAATTCAAATTTGGCATGAACAATTTATGGAGGAATGCTTTAAAAATGCCATGGACTTAGTTTAGTTTTAGACTAAGGCTTATTCATGTTTATTAACATGACCAAACCTTAGTCTAAAATCCATCTTTGGTCCATTTTATATCCAATGGCCCTTGGTCCCTTTTATCTATTAACTTGGTCTAACTAATGATTGATCCCTTTGTTATGAAATTATCTCAAAGTCCTAAGCTTATATCATATATAATAAAAGCCTAGGATAAGACTTCATATTAAATTATTTATTCCTCAAACGATGACATCATTATTTTCATTATTAACTTAGAGCCAATCACAACTGACCTAGTAGATCATGATATAATGGTTCACATGAAATCAAATAGAGATGATCGAATGATGCATGATCAAAGCTAAAAATTCAAAAGGACTCAAGACAAGTTTGGAAATGATAATTGTTAGGCTTGTGGTACATGGTTAAAAGATCAAGTATGCTCCTATCAATCAATGGTATGTGCTAAAGCATATAGATCTTGATTGACAATGAGAAATAGATCAAGAATCTAAAAATTCACTAGGATGAGTGAGAATGTGACAAGTGTCACTAGCATGGGAACCCTATTAGGGATCCAATAATGAGCAGAGGTTAGTAAGTCAAAGGTTCTAAAAGATCTATAGGAGTGACAAGTATCACCATCTTGCTAGGTATTCCAAAGATATGACATTTGATAGACTCAACATGTCAATAGACCTACAGAGGGATCCAAGAATGATAAATGGCATCATCTAGGGTGGTCAGGTAGCAGATCAATAGTTTGTGATCCCTCTCATAAGTCAATAAGTCAGTAATCCTATGAGCAAGCATATAGATGATGCATTCCATAACATTGGTGAACAAAATAAATATCAACCAATAGAATTTGAACTTTTATATTTTGATCTAATGGTGCAAGGTAGAGGTGGAATTTTCAAATAACTAAGGATAAATAAGAAGTAATCTCATGGAAAAGGGACATTAACCCAACAGAGACTAACTATGTAGAGTGTATAGAACCCATATGTTCCCACAGTTGCATGACTTTGGGGGTCTTAATTGAGATCTAATGGATTGTAATATATGTTAATGCTAAATGGACATCGAGAGCTAATAAAAATACCAAGTGGCATGTTCACATTTATCATGTAAACAAGGTTCTGGTAGTGCTAGTCTTAGGTGGAAATTACAATGGAGGTCAACGCAAATGTGAAAGTGACATGTGTCCATATTGGAGCTAGTTAAACATATTAGTCACTCTTAAACCCCATAAATGCCCAGTTGGATCTGATGTGACATACCACATGTTAGTATGTGGTAGTATTTGGTTTTAAATCTAAAATTGATGGTTCCTTCATGGATGGACAAGAATTCAAAGCATAGAAGAAGGTCTGTGGTCCATTCCAAAGCATATTTTTGGTCATGGATCATTTCATGCCTCTATCACAACTAGAGCATCTCAATACCATCATTTCAAGAGTAGGATGTTCCATGATGTCCATAAAGGAAAGTTAAATGTCCAAGAGGTTCCAACAATGTAATCAAGTGGTCAAGGGCATCTCTAGATAGTTACACATGAGGATAAATTTTGTTAGGCCTCTATCATAAAATTTCACCTTCTATATCATGTAAAAATGAAACTCCAATCAAGAAATCAAAGGGTTTGTTACAAAAATTCAACATTCATTATAGAGGCAGTTAGAGCAATGATTTTTCTTATAAATGGATTAAGATTTTAGGTATGGTAAGGAATATTTTACATCTAGGAGCATCTAGGTAGAATTTAGAGGGCTACTTTATGAGTTTCTAAATTGTAACCCATAATCCTAGATTTGAAAAGGGTGATAAATGTATAGATGGAAGGCTTCTCCTCTATTCTAGAGGTTGTTGCTGGTTGTTCATATTTCTCTATGTCTAAGCTCTACATAAATTTTGGTATCAATTATTGTGTAGATCTTGTCTCCTTTACTAAGGTGGTTGTAAGTGTATAGTCATTAAGAAGATATGAAAGCATGCTTATACCTCCCCTATCCAAGATGGATAGATCTCACCATGCTTCTGCCCATGGAAACATTTTGAAAAACCTATGTATGTAATATCTCTTTTCAAGTTAATTAAAATACTTGTGGTTCTTTGCTATTTCTTAGTGATTAAGTGCAGTAATGTGTTTTGTAACTTATGTTGATTGGATATTTGGGTTTGTGTTCACTATTGGTTATCATTTTTAGCATAGATCTAGATTATAAACCCTTTCTATACTATTTTAGGATATATGGTTGAATAACTTGTTAATTCACCCTAGGTTTATGGATTTGATAGGGAAAAGTGTTTGTAAAGTTTAGTTTTACTGTATGTTCTATGTCTTTCAAGGATCATTTGGTATGTACCATTAGCCTATTTGTGAGTTTTTACTATATCTTTGTGAAGGAATATTTTCTTTAATATTGTAACATTCCCAACTATTTGAAAACCACTAGCATACCAACATTCTATTTATAATCAACAAACTATTCTACCTTATCCTAACCTGCAAATCATACACACTTGTTACATATCATAAGTTTTAGTTTCCTACAAATGCATATGATCTTGATTATATATAATGCATTTATATCTTGTGTTTTAAAGATTATTATTAAAATATTCCATCCTTACCTATCATTTAAAATTCTTTAAAATGAAGTTTTCAAGCATTTTCATATTTTATCTTTAGTAGCTTACGTCTGGTCTAGAGCATTTAGTCATTTTGTGTGACAAGCCTTCCTAGGTAGAGTGAGAAAGTTTAGTTGTGTTCTGGTTATATTTGTGTTCCTTTGTGCAAATAATCCCCATGGAGGTTGACATATATAATATCTCCATCTTAGTAAGCTACCCCATAGGTATTTTCACCTTGGTTTAGTTAGATCTAAAAGTAGCAGGGAGCTAACCATATTCTCTGTCAGTGCTTCTCAATCATTTTGTCTATTCAGTCCATTCTTGATTCCAAACCCTTTCTTGGATATAACAACATACTAGTGGGTTTTTCATCTTTGTTTTCCATTTTATTCAAGTGTGCAAGGCTAAAGGAAAAAGGTGTACAATTGGGAACCAACACTTTGTTGGCACCATTTCATGGATTAAATTGAAGTCTGGGTTAGTTGTGTTGTCGAGGACTCTTACAAAAAACTATAAGTATTTCAAGTTGAAAATTTCTCTAATATTATTTTTTATATTTGGACTATCTTGTCTATCAACACCACATCACTTCATTGGGGATGTGCCAAGAATTGAAATATTTGATAATTTGACTTATGCTAAGTTTATTATAAAATGCTATTAAAATTACATGTTGGAACGTGCTTTCTTCCTTTTGAAAATTATTCGAAGAATTTTTAGTGTCTTTGTGTTATTATCTTATCATTAAACTAAGTTTATTTTCATCATGTATCACAACATTTTGTAAATTATTATATTCTAGAATTATGATACTAGTGGTGACACTAATTTTATCATCTAGTTTCAAGAAGATAAATGCCTATTTTGAATATTTTCATTTCATCGTTGAGTGTTCTTATATGTTTAAAAATCTAGAAGGATTGAGATCATCCTTCGAAGGTGATTAATCCAAAAGTATTATCTCACCCACAGATATTTATCAAAGGAGATAAGTTTGGAGGCCTATTGAAGGGAAAAGTTTGCTACTAAATACTATCCAAATAGTGAAGATTATGATAATATTGAAATTTTTGTTTAACTCCCCATTGTTGAGGACTTGCACATCTATTTTAATCACTCTAAAAATTATAGTCCTAATTATTATCTAGTTCCTTCTCAACTAGCTGAATCCCCTCCTAGGTTTGATCCAACAAGACTCCCTCATTCATTCCCTGACATCCCTTTACCATTCATTATTTACTATAAATAAACCCATCATGAGGCATGGGGACCCAAATGAGGATGAACATAATGCATTATACACTCCCATATTTAGGCCTATAAATTTTGATAACATAGAAGGTTAACCTAATGAAGTCCCAAATGAAGTACAAAAATGTCTTCCAAAATTGTAAGGGAACAATGTAGTGAGTGGTGATCAACACCTGAGGGTTTTTCATAATATTATTTAAGATTATTAAGTTGAGCACGAGGATGTGTGAATTATGTTGCTTATGCACACACTAGAGGAAGACACTTATGAATGGTTCAATTCTCTTCCTAGTGGATGCATTGATTCATGGGAAGAAATGAAGAATGATTTTAGAATTCAATATGGTGATAGACTTGATCCAAGGATCCTTTTGGTTTAGTTTGAAAACATCAAGAATAATCCTAATTAGTGTGTTCATGACTTTAATATGTAGTTCAAAAAATCTATTATGCATCTTCCCAATAATATTGGACCTAGTGATACAATGTGCTTGATCAAATATTATGATGCCTTTGATATGAAGGTTGCATATTACTTATGAGACTAGGCTCCCATGAACCTATAGTTGGCATTAAATATGGCCATCCAAATTGAGAACTACATAAGTCTGTGGTAAATCCCATGAAGAAACGAGCTGATGTAAAATTAGTCAACCCAAAAAAATCATAGTCCATGAAGACAACCAAACTTGAGGAAGTGGTTAAGAATTTGGCCTCCACTATCAAATAAATGTCCTAAAAGCTTGCCAGGACTGAGAGGGGAATCCGTCTTGTGTCTACTAGTCAAGACAGGGCTCCAAATCCTAATCAAACATAAAGGGGACCTAATTTCCATAATCAAGATAATGATAGAGGGAAGAGGCCTACACATGAAGAAAGAACATATATAAATTAGAATAAAGGAAATGGAAGAGAAGTGCCTAATATTTTGAATTCTAAAGTGAATGTGATAGGTTGTGACATTGATATTGATTAGTGTGACAAGTGATTCCTTCCACATCCATGTGATACAACTAAACCAATTAATGAAAATGTGGATGAACCTGAGTCAGCATCATCTAATGATGAGATTATGATGTTTAATTTTTAAAGTCCCCAAAGAAAAATATCTACCTCTATAGAATTGATGAGTGTCGTTACAATTGATTAGTTTTAGAGTGTGATACAAAAGGTATGTGTCCCAAATTTTGAATTTACTTGTGAGGTTAATGTGAACATATGATTTCAATAAAGGGATATTAATATAGTGTTAGTTTATGAAATTAAAATCCAAAATAACACAATAATAACTAACACCTTAAGCCTATTTAAAGGGGGGAACATAAGAACAAAACTAAATGAAAAACATAACTAGAATGCAAAAGACAAATGTTATTTCACCTTCCTTGGATGCCATAAATGAATTTTTAAAGTGGCTTGCTTAGTGTGTGCTCAATGAGTCTTCATCAAGTGACGTTTGGCTATCTCCTTTTCTCCTTGATACCTTTGGCTTGTGATGACTTTGACTTGGATCAATAATTGGGCATGATAAAACTACATCAATGGATTGATAAGGATTTTTAACATTATAAGTTTACACCAAAAGAGCATAAAATTATGAGTTTGAAGCCTTCTATTTATAGATTATCTCATTTGATAAGAATGAACATGAATTATCCATCTCCAAATGAAGATGTGTGGCTAAGAATCTATTAAATTTTGGAGGATATAATCAATAAATGCCTTCATAAATATTTGGGATATAGAGGAAATAAAGAGGCATGGGAGGGATTAATTAGATATTTGTTACATTTATGGCCTAGGGATTCCTTCACAAAAAATGACGTCACTTGATGATGCAAAAACTCATAATTAATTTCCAAAAATAAATATTCAACAAGTTTCATAGAAAATTAACTTAAGCTCATGATTAAAAATAATTAGCCTTAAATATAATTTATCAATTTTGGTGCAAATCTTGGCCATTAGTGCTTAAATTAATCAAATAGCTCAAATTTTTTTATTACTGGCTCAAAATTTGATTGGCTTAAAATTGGAAGGTGATTTTAGATGCATTGGATCTATTATCCCATTTAGGATGTTGCCAATACAAAATAACAAAGGCACATGTCTTGTGTAATAAATTTGGTAGAAAAGAGAAATGCAGAGCACCCAAGTTTGAAATCATCATTTTGACTTGAAATGATATGATCAAAGGTAGTTGTCTCATAAAATGCAATACCCCATTTAGGGATACATTGGCTAATATAAGCACTTGTATATAATAGGTTCACATCATTTATCATGTTTTAGTGTTTTTAGCCCAAATTATACATTTTAATATAGATTGGTCAGTGACCTAGTTGGAGGTCACTGGTAGCGAGTTTTAGGTGTCTATAATTCTCTTATATTTGGGAAGGCATTACAAGATATAGGAATAGTAACATCTTCTCAAATAATTAAAATGTCCTATATGCTTGAAACTTCAATGATAATGGATGAACTATATGATGCCCCCTCGACAGAATAATTGGCACAAGTAGGTTGGTAAACAGTCCCTCAAAAGAATGAAGCAAAATGAGGGGACTAAACATGAAGATTTTGGGGTGAGAACACAAAGAGTTTGAAAAATTAATCAAAATCATTGAAAATACAAATGATATAGTTTACAATAGTTTTCCCAAAGGTTTTTATATTCACTGTACCCTAATAGTGGAAATATGGTATGATAACATAATGATTTTCCCAAAGGTAGTTATAATCATTGAGAAGATGGAGTTGGCCTAGTTAGGATAAATGAACAAGGTAAAATCATGATCCTATTTGGGAAAAAGAAAGTAAATTTGGTGAGAATATAATGATTTTCCCAAAGGTGGTTAGAATCATTGAGAAATATAGGTGGGATGGTGTAAAATGATTTTTCCAAAGGTGGTTATAATCATTGGACCCTGATTATGGTGAATAGGATTGATTGGCTAATGATGATGATAACTTGACATAGAGGGTAAGGATGAATTGGAAAAACTTCATAGTAGGGAGATGATCATCCAAACTAACAAAGGTTGAAATTATTTCAAGGTTACTTACTCTATTTGGGATATGATTAGGATGTCACTGACGCTAGTACTGAGGAGATGTCAATGATATCATTGCTAATTAGAGTTCTTGAAGATGATTTTTGTTGTAGCACTTGATGGTAGCCATAATGATATAAAATCATGAGGATTGGGCCAAAATATGTAGAAGGATTGACTCCTGAGATCCAATATTTGAGGGAAAATAATGCATCAATGATAAAAACCATGATGATAATGTAAACATATGAATATTGATGGATTCAAGTATTAGTGCACAAAGAATCACCTAAAAAATGAATATAAACTAAATCAAGGTAATAGTACTGAAAACAAATAAATAGGCATACAAAAAACAAATAAAAAAATAAGCAAATAAATAAATAATAGTTAGTCCTAATGTTAGTACAAACAACATGAAAAACATTACCCATAGAAAAAAGGTGACAACTTAATAAATAAACAAGATGGGGGGAAAGAAGAAAAGGAAAGGGGTGGTTGAGTTATCTCCATATGCATTAGGCAAGTGGGTACTACCTACATAGTTTCATAGATGCATTATCCAATAAAAACTCTAGGCTGAATGTAGTTCTCCCAAGAAATGAGAAGAAAAGGATAATTGATTAAAAAAAACATGATGGACGTGATAGAATAATAGGAATGGTATTTTAAAATGACAAGTGCGTAGGATAAAAGGCCAAAAAGGATGGGGAAACTAAATGATAAGTGATTTGTTTATGAATTTGGAAGGGTTCCTAGAATTCTTATGGAAAAGAAGTGATCAATGTTTTAGGGTTTTTCTAAATGAGTTGACACATGTTTCTATAATTTTTGAATATCTCAACTCAATCAATAATGATGATAAATTAAATGGTTAAAGCTCACAAAATGGAGAGAGTGTCACCTAAGTTGTTGGTAAAATGGTGAAAGTGTGGCTTAAGTTACTCACAAAAAGGTGAGAGTGTGGATTACGTTTCTCACAAAATAGTGAGAGAATTGCCTAAGATGCTTAAAAAATGATTAGAGAATGGATTAAGTTGATTTTAAAAGGGTGAGAGCATGGCTTAGGGTGACTAAACTAATATCAATAAGTATAGAGATCTACCTACATTATCCAAGGATGGGACCTCAAGTCACTAGAATTCTAGCTTATAGTAGAGGAAAATGAATAGTGTAGTAAATAATTCAAACACAATAGGAAAAGTTTGTATAAAGGCATAATATGGCATGGGAAATGGTAAATTGGTAAGTCAAGGCAAAATAAATAAGAGTTTCCCCTAGTTTTGCCATAGGTAGTTATAACTAGGATACAATGTCATAGTTCAATGATACTAATTTACCCATAGGTAGTTATAATTAGTAATAAGACTGGTGAGCCACTAATTTTCCTATAGGTGGTTATAATCAGGCACACTTGGTATAAATAATGGAACAATAAATAAAAGATGAAACTACTAAACTATTGTCTACCTGCTCCAAAATACTACCTTTATCTATAATGCTTGAAAGAACTACTAAAACTGAATCCAAATCATTTTATTGAAAACATGTATGGAACCAAATGGAATAGAACCAAGGTCATAGGTTTGAGGGGGGAGGGAGAAAAAACTTAAATGATGGATAAGGTATGGTGGAACATATATGCAATAGGAAAAAGTGATAGGTTGGTAGGATGATAGAATGGTAAATTGGCATAGTACAAAGAAGAATATTGATAATATGACACAACTTGAAATGGTCATTATAGACAATACACCAAGTTACTCAAGTGTATTACCTACTGAGGTAGATAACATTCATCATCTCATCAATTTAGTTTCCATCTAGTGTGGTAAGCCTATATGCCCTTGTTCCATAGTTTGTTGTGATGATGAAAGGACCAACCCAGTTGGGTTTGAATTTTCCTTTATGCTTATTTTTGGATATGGTATTATTTAAGGATAAGATCACCAAGTTCAAATTATTTATGTTTAAAAACATGATTGTAGTGGCCTTGAAGTCAGTTTTGATAGGCTTGAAGATTATTTACCACATCCATGCATTAATCATTAAGCAACTATAGTCCTTCTAGGTGAGCTAGTAGATAGTCATTATCATCTAGGACATGCTTGAAAGAGATACCTAGAGAAGGAAACTTGAAATCAATGGGAAGAATGGCTTATACACCATAAAAACATTAGTATGGAGTGGCTCCTATTAGTGTACAATGATTGGTATGGTATGCCCAAAGGGCACAGAATATATGAAGGTGTCAATTGTGACTGACATCATTGATAGTCTTCTTCAGAATGCTAATAATTATTTTGTTTGATGCTTCATACTAGTCATTACCTTGAGGGTATTATGCCATGGAGAAATTTTATGTGATTCTATATTTAATACATATCTTCTAAACATCCTTGTTCTTGAATGATCCTCCATTATTCGATATAATATCAGAGAGGATATCATTGTAGAAGATGAGATAGTTGAAAATGAACTTAGAAACTTGCTTTTTAGTCATGTGACTGAGGGGTATAGCTTCAAACCACTTAGTGAAATATTTGGTGGTGGTAAGTATATGTTTATAGCCATTGGATGAGGTGGGATTGATCTTCCTAATAAGGTCAAGGCCCTATGTAGAAAATGGTCATGGTGTCAACATTAGCTTTAGAGTCTTTATTGGGGCATGAATCATATTGGCATGTCATTGACACTTGTCACACTTCTTCACATATGCATCTATATTTTCATCTATCATGGGCCAATAATAACCGGTATGCAAAATATGTTTGGATAGGACTTCCCTGTTAGTGTGGGATCCACATACTCCTTCTTAAACTTCTTTTAATGATATTGTAGATTCTACCAAAGTTAAATAATGAAGCAGAGTTCCATCAAAACTATAGTGGTAAATGGTTGATCTGAGTAAGTTATAATAAGTGGTTTTATGGATGAAGGCTTTGGGTTTATTTAGGATATGTTAAGTGGTATAATCTGGTCATGGAGGTAGTTTTAAAGGTCTGAGTATAAGATAAAATAGGGACCAATAATATCAAAAATCTTCTCGATGGTTAAAGGTTCATGAGATAGTGATAGCATATTTCCAATGAGGAATTGATACTATTTATCCATGTTTATTTTTCAAATCAAAAATAAAATAATATCTATATCATCTATAGTTATGTTACTTGCCTTGTCATATGTTCAAATTGGACATCAACAATCTGTCATTTGAGAGTGTCGACCATGGCCTTATATGGCACTAACTTGTCATCATTGGTCTGAAAGTGGTATGTAACCCGATTGATGGTTGATTAATAATCACCATAAACCTTGAGATGAGATTTGTTCTATGTATCTCTTTTCAAATTACTACAATAAGTGATTCATATTTGGCCATGTTTTTAGTACAAGGTAAGTTGATCTTGAATGATTTAGGGATTAGATCCCCCTATGGTGTAATAAATAAAAATCCTGATCCTGATCTATGTGCTATGAATGATCCATCAAAATACAAATTCTAGTGTCTTTCCTTTAGAGGTGTGTTAATGATGGTCATTATGGATTCATCAGGAAACTAAAATGTCAATGGCTCTATATCAACAAGGGGTGCTTTAACAAGTCGATCTACAAGAACATGATCCTTAATGACTTTTTGGTTGACGTACTTGATGTCAAAATCATTAAGAAGCATGATAAACTTGGCCATGCAACCTTATAAAGTTGATATAGATATTAGATACTTGAGTGGATCTACTTTTGAAATAACCATGGTCTTAATGTTTATAATTTAGTGGCATAGTTTTTGAACTGTGAATACTATGGCTAAACAAGTTTTTTAATGGGCATATAATTACGTTCATATGTGACCAGTGTATAGATTATATAGTACATGACATGCTCTTTTTATTTGTCATCTTGTTGATATATAAGTTCCCCAAAGGCATTGTCAATAAATAATAGATATAGGAATGATGTATTTCTTGTCATAGGAGTTAATAAAATAGCTAGATTCACTAGATAGTCCTTGAGCTACTGAAAAGCTATCTGGCAGTGATCATCTTAGTGAAATGTGACTACCTTATTCATAATATGCATAAAAGGATGGAATTTTTCAATAAAATTTTATATGAAGCATTTGATAGACTAGATCTTGACCTACAAACTATTGAGTTACTTAAAATTAGTTGGTGGCGGTATTTTATTTATAGCTTGGACTTTGGCTAAATCGACTTCAATACCTTGATGAGACATAGTGAGGCATAGAAAATTTCCTAATGTGACCCCAAATACACACTTTTTAGGATTAATTATAACTTTATATTCATACATTCTTTCAAATATTCTATTTATAATTACTAGATGATCAACCTCAGTATTAGATTTACCAAAAATGTCATTAAAATAGTCATCAATAATGTCATGTATTATATCATGAAATATGATGGTCATGGCTCTTTGATAGGTGGCCAATGCATTATTAAGACCAAATGACATAACATGATAATAGAACATTCCCCATGGAGTGGTGAACAATATTTTTGTACCCTAAAAATCCATCCATTAATGAAAGCATTTCATAAACCACTAAGAAGTCTATGATCATGTCAATGTTTGGTAATGTAAAATCATCCTTAGGGCAAGCTTTGTTTGTATCATGCAAAGCAGTATAGATTCTAATTTTGTTTAACTTTTTTTTAACTATAATAACATTAGAGATCCACTCTGAATAGTCAATCGACCAAATTCATCCTGCTTCCAAGAGTTTTTACAACTCTTTCTTCAGTAATAGAGAAATGCAAGGGTGCATCTTACACAACTTTTGTTTTACTAGTTTGGCATTAGGATTGACCACAAGGTGGTGTAAAACCAAGGTGGGGTCCAAACCTATCATGTTAGAATATGCCCATGCAAATATGTCAATATATTCCCTTAAAAGGGTTTAAGGACTTCACATTTCTTCTCAATAAGGGACATGCCCATTTTGATCCACTTTGGGTCATCTAGATTGTCTATGTTAACCTCAGTCGGATCTTCTACTAGATGGGTCAAACCATCTTCAAGGATAGTAGGAAATGATTTGAATTTATTGGCAACATTAGAGTCCTCTATTAGGACTAGATCTTTGATTTTCCCTAGGCATGATGAATCAAATTCTCTTAATGGGAGGTTTGTCTAGGTAATGAAAACTATTAGAAACTTATGAATGATTTGATCAAAGGATTTCTCTTCCTTAAAATTGAACTCAGACTCATAGACAAGTTTGTCATTAGTGTTCTAATGAGCTATGTTTGAATAAGGTTGAAAACCCACATCTAATGGCACATGAAACATTTTTTCACCACTAGACTAACCTTTTTGTTTACTTTCTTTCTACTCAAAAATCACCTCAAAGAGTTTTCCACTTTGGGACCTCAATGTTTTACTTATTTACTTTTTGCTAAGGTTTTTCATCTACTCTCTAAAATAGGATTCAAGAATTAACTTCATTGAGAACCTTGATTTATGGTCCCACAACAAAACATTGTCTCTAAGGCCTAGAAAATCATAGAAAGCCTCATCATTTTTAAACTCATCAATCGACACATTGGAATCTTATTGGTCCTAGTCTATCAGTTGGGGATAATACAATTGCAATGGGTTATGATGAATGACTGGTCTAAGGGTACAAATAAAATGAGTGTTAAACAAGTTGGTCTTAGCTAGGTCATCAAAAAGTTTATGATTAGACTCTAATTTATTGTCAACGTCATCATCACTAGTCAATGATGATGGAACATGATTAAGGTACATGGGGTTACCTCAAGTGGTTTAAATACAAATTCATAGGGCCTTTTTTATCTAGTCCTGGAAATTAGCTGAAGAATTCCTTGATGATATGGTTCAAAACCTCTTCCTTTATAGTCTTTATTCTTCAAGATCCTATTAGTAATAGGATACTTTGCATTCTCCAAAAAATCAGCCTACTTGTCATTGTACCACCATGGTTCATCTCCTTTGAGAGGGTCTTGTTCTATGATATGTGTTGGTATAAACATGATGGGTCCTAGAAAATACTTTTTACCTTTGCCCTTTTGTTGTCATTCTTGACAAAGGGGCTTGGTTTTAGGTCTTCCAAAATACTTTGGCTTATGTGGAAGGTTTGCAATGTGAAAGGTATCATGGGTCAAATAATCTCATAGTCCACTAGGTTAGATGGTATAATGATAGGATATCTCAAGAGGCAACATATGGGAAAGGGAATTAAGGGTATTAAGATCAATATAGTTAACCTCTAGCAAATCATGAAGTATTACCTTTCACTTATCTTATTTCGTCACTAGATTCATGTTGAAATGATAGTTATATCTCTTAAACTCAACCTCTAGCTATTTTTAGTGTTTGTAGGAATGTAAATCTCCTAGTATAAAAACTTCCATCCCTAATTAGGATAACTTCATACAATTGTGCAACATCAATGGGATTGCATGAGTTTCATGTAACCAAGGTCTTCCCAAAATCATATTATATGACAAATCAAGATGTAGGACATGGTAAATGGTATCATGGGTCAAGGGCCTAAGGATAACCAGTAAATAGATGGTGTCTTGTGATTATCATTATTTATTATCATAGGATTTGATGGTTATCATTTATGCTTGAATATTTTCCGTCATGTACTTGAGAAGCTTGATGATATTTAGAGACATTATGTTTAGACTTGATCCATTATCTATAAGGACATGTTTCACTTTGTGTTGCTTTATGCAAACATCAATGTACAAGGGTTTGTTATGCACATGGCCAAGGGATGACATATTGCTTTGGTTGAAAGTGACCTATTGGCCTAAAGCTAGGTGTCCAACCAAAGTTTGGAATTTGTCATGGGATATGTCAATTGAAATTTTGGGTTGCCTAAGGAACACATTCAAAATGTTTTTGTGAATTCTTGACATGTGTAACAAATTTAAAATGGAAATATGTGTTGGTGTCTTTTGAAATTATTCCATAATATCAAACTTCTTTTCTTAGTCAATGTTAAATGGTTTATTCTAAGGCTAAACATCTAGTTAGGTGATGCGGAAAATGGTTGTGGGTCTTGGATAGTAATCTTTGACCTCTGAGTTGTGATTGCATAATCAAAATTAGATATAGGACTATTGGGGATCAACCAACAATATGATTACACTTATGAAAGCAATAAACCATGGAATTAAATCAGATAGATAAGTAACTAGAATGATAAATAGCAAAGAACAAGAGATACAAGAAACCACCCTGAAAACTTGTATTAAACTCTTTATAGAAGGAATACAATTGAAGAAACTTCTTTCTTCCACACCTCTCTCAGATGTACAGATCTCTTTCCCTCAAGAGCTCTCTCTCTCAAGTACAATCAACTCCAACAATCTGAAATGATTCACCTATACAATTATGTACTATTCTTCAACATTCACACAATGAACTACTACAATAAGCTAAGAAGATCTTTCCTACATATAGAATTAGGAAACTTGAGCATGCAATTACAACCAACAGTTAAGCCTCTTGAACAAGGGCTCTAAAAATAGTCTTGCTAATAATAGAGACACATACTTAAGACTAAAACTTAATCTCATCATGCAAACACTTGGTTCTATCCTCAGAAATAGCTTTCTGGATGCACAGGTAACCGACGCCAATTCTTGCCTGCTTGCCTGTGACCGACATCGGCTGATCCCTGCCAATGCTGGCATCTCTTCAACTGCTCCTGACCGATGTCAATCTCTCCTGACCGATGCCAGTGACTATGTAAACCTGTAACTATTAAAATGCGCTCCTTGGTGAAGCTTTTAGGCTCCACACCTTAACAATCTCCCACTTGGAGATAAACAGCTGCACCAGTACCTGTACAACATCTTCTAGGTCCTCCATCTTCAACTCAATCATGAAGACCAATAGAAGTTGAATGAAGATTCAACTTCTCTTTTGTAACCAGCTTGGTTAACATATCAGCAGGATTCTTATCTGTATGGATCTTCTCCAGCTTCAACTCACCATGCTCCAATACCTATCTTATGAAGTGGTACCTAAGCTGTATATGCTTTGTTCTTGAATGAAAGGCCAAATTCTTAGCCAAATGAATGGCACTCTGACTATCACTGTATAATCTGTAACTCTCTTGCTCTTTTCCAAGCTCTTCCATGAACCATGTCATCCATATAATCTCTTTGCTAGCCTCTATGGCTGCAATATACTCTGCTTCTGTAGTTGACAAGGCAACAACCTTCTGCAACTTTGATATCCAGCTGACTGTCGTTCTACCAACAGTGAAAACATATCTTGTGGTGCTCCTCCTGCCATCCAAATCACCTGCCATATCTGAATCTACATAACCATGTAGAAAAGTATCTGAACCTCCATAACACAAATTCCTACTGCTGGCTCCTCTCAGATATCTAAGGATCCACTGAACTGCTTTCCAGTGTTCCTTTCTTGGATTGGCCATATACTTACAACTCCCACTACTTGGGCAATATCCGGTCTAGTACACACCATTGCATACATTAAACTCCCTACTACAGAAGAATATAGAACTTTACTCATGTACTCTACCTCATCATGTGAATTAGGACATTGTTCTTTACTCAACTTAAAATGTCCAACCAAAGGTGTGCTTACCGGTTTTGCATCCTGCATATTGAACCATTTCAACACCTTGTTCACATAATCCTCTTGAGACAAAATCAACCTGTGATTTTTCCTGTCTCTCTTAATGCTCATGCCAATGAATTTTTTTGCTACTCCCAAATCCTTCATGGCAAACATTTGAGCTAATTTCACCTTAAGCTCAGAGATATCCTGCATGTGTGATCCTGCAACCAGCATATCATCTACATACAACAATAAGATAATATATCTACCATTATCCAATCTCTTAAAATACACATAATGGTCAGATTGACACCTAATGTAGCCATGCTCAGTCATAAACCTATCAAATCTCAAATACCAATGTCTAGGAGCTTGCTTGAGGCCATAAAAGCTCTTCTTCAATCTGCACACTAACTTATCCTTACCTTTGACTTCAAATCCTTTTGGCTGTTCCATGTATATTTCCTCATCCAAATGTCCATGAAGAAATGTTGTCTTAACATCAAGCTGCTCGAGATGCAAATCCTCAATAGTAACTAAAGACAGTATAGTCTGTATAGAAGTCATTTTAACAACAGGAGAAAAAATTTCACCAAAATCAATACCTGGCTTTTGTGCAAATCCTTTCACTACCAACCTGGCCTTATATCTCATCTGTCCATTCTCACCTTCCTTCAACCTGTAGGTCCATTTGTTCTTCAGTGTCCTCTTACCAGCTGGCAACTCAACCAAATCCCATGTTTGATTCTCTCTCAAGGACTCCATCTCCTCAACCATGCCACGCTCCCACTGACTCTTGGACTCCACCTGTAATGCTTCTTCAAAACTCTCTGGTTCTCCACCATTAGTTAGCAATAAATAGAATAATGAAGGGGAATATCGAATTGGAGGCTTACTTACCCTTTTTGACCTCCTGGTGGGCGTCTGAGACTCGCTCACAACACGCTGTCCACCCAAATTCTCTGACAGTGACCAATCTCGGTCACTTCCAGGCCTATTACTGGCTGACGCCGGTTCTGCCTGACCGACATCAGTGCCTATCCTGCCGACGTCGGTCTCTGTATGACTGACATCGGTTTCTGTCCTGTCGACATCGGTTTCTTTACTGCTGACGTCGGTCTCTATGTTTTACTGCAAGTGATTATTTCTTTTTCTCATGAGCTCATTTTGGACTATCACCTCGTCTAATTCTCCATTGCTCTACCCAGATTGATTCAACTTCTTCATCTGATCACTATACATCACTTTTTCATTGAAAACAACATCATGGCTCCTAATTATCCTGTTAGTTCCTAGATTCCAAAATCTGAAACCAAAATCATTTGAGCCATAGCCAATAAACGTGCACCTCATAGACTTAGCATCCAACTTCTTTCTATTTTCCTTATCAATGTGCACAAAGGCTTCACAACCAAAAACTTTGAGATATGAGAGATCTACCTTTTTACCTATCCATGCCTCTTCTGGAATTCCACCATCCAGAGTTGTAGAGGGTCCTCTGTTAATCAGTTACACTGCAGTGTCAACAGCTTCTGCCCAAAACTCTAAGGGCAAACCATCATGTAATCTCATACACCTTGCATGCTCCATTATTGTTCTGTTCATCTTTTTAGCAATTCCATTCTGCTGAGGTGTCCTTGGAATGATCCTTTGCCTATAGATTTCATGCATATAACAATAATCTCTGAACTTATAGCTGCAAAACTCACCACCATTGTCAGATCTCAGGCACTTCAATCTTCTGCCTATTTCATTCTCAACCATAGCTTTCCAAATCTTAAAAGTCTCAAATACATTATATTTCTTCTTAATACAATAGATCCATAGCTTTCTTGTAGCATCATCTATGAATGAAACATAGTACTGTGATCCTCTAATAGAAGCAACTTGCGCCGGTCCCCACACATATGTGTGAACAAGCTACAACTTATGCTTCTTCTTTGTTGACCCAGTCTTAAGAAAACTCACCCTTTTCTGTTTTCCAAACACACAATGCTCACAAAATTCCATGTCTATGTTTTTGAAATATGAAAGCTTACCTTTAGACTTAAGAATTGACATCCCCTTCTCACTCATGTGGCCAAGCCTTGAGTGCCACAATTTAGCATCCACATCTAAAGTAGATAATACATAAGGAGGAATATTAGTAACACAATTACATAAATAGAGAGTACCTACTCTCTTACCTCTAGCCATTACAAGTGCACCCTTGGTAACCTTCCAAGATTCGGCTGTGAGAGTTACTATACAACCCTCATCTCCTAACTTTCCAGTAGAAATCAAATTCCTCTTCAAGCTAGGAACATGCATAACATCTCTCAACACCCATGTGTTGCCATTTTGCATTTTCAGTTGCACTTTACCTTTGCCAATAATTTTACAAGGCTCATCATCCCCTAAATATACTATTCCAAAATCTCCATGGATATAATCACTAAAATATTCTCTATTAGGGGTAGCATGGAAAGATGCACCAGAATCTAACACCCAAGATTCTATATTATTATGCAAAGAGAATATTAAAGCATCTTGTGCAATACCTGCAACCTTTACTTCTTCCTTTCCTTCGTGTTGATTGTCTTCCTTAGGCTTTGACCAGCAATCTCTGCTTATGTGCCCCATCTTTCCACAATTCTAGCATTATGGCTTCTTGCCATTTCTGGATTTGGATCTACCTCTCACCTTTGACTTAGACCTTGATCTCCTCTTGCTCTTCTCTTTTTGCCTTCCTCTGCTCTCAAAACTTAAAGCATTCCCTGATGTTTCATCTATGCTTTTCCAGTGAATTTCTTCATTCAAGATAACACTAACAACATCCTCTACTTTTAAAATATTCGAAGTAGATGCAGTATTAGAAATTGCCATTACCAAGCTATGCCAGCTTTCAGGCAAAGAACATAATATTAAAAGAGCTTTTATTTCATCATCAAACACAATATTGACTAAACTTAATTGATTAACAATTCCATGGAAATCATTCAGGTGATTAGATACAGATCCACCTTCTTGCATATGCAAATTAAATAACTGCTTCATAAGATATACCTTATTTGAGGCTGAGGGGTTTTCATACAAATTTGCTAAAGTAGTCATCAACTCTACTATTGTTTTTGATTGTGATAAATTAGATATCACAGTAGATGCCAGACTCATTCTTATAGACCCCAGAGCCTTTCTATCAAGAATTTCCCATTCTTCATCATCCATGTCTTTGGGCTTCTTTGCAATCCCACCTAACGGTAAGTATAGATCTTTCTGATACAGATAATCCTCTATCTGCATTCTCTAATGTTGATAATTGTTTCCATTAAACTTCTCCATTCTCAGTTTACTTTCTTCTGCCATTGCTTCTCCCACTAAAATAGAAATCCCTGCAAAAACCCCTGTGAGCAACCTGTAATCAATACACACTACACAGATCTGAACCACCTGTTAGTGAACCTGAGCTCTGATACCACTTGTGGATATCAAGCTTTGAACCTGCAACCAAGCTCTGATACCACTTGTTTGGGATCAACCAACAATATAATTACACTTATGAAAGTAATAAACCGCGAAATTAAATCAGCTAGATAAGTAACTAGAATGATAAATAAGAAAGAACAAGAGATACAAGAAACCACCCTGAAAACTTGTATTAAACTCTTTACAGAAGGAATACAATTGAAGAAACTTATTTCTTCCACACCTCTCTCAGATGTACAGATCTCTCTCTAGGTCTCTTTCCCTCAAGAGCTCTCTCTCTCAAGTACAATCAACTCCAACAACCTGGAATGATTCACCTATACAATTCTATACTATTATTCAACATTCACACAATGAACTACTATAATAAGCTAAGAAGATCTTTTCAACATATAGAATTAGGAAACTTGAACATGCAATTACAACCAACAGTTAAGCCTCTTGAACAAGGGCTCTAAAAATAGTCTTGCTAATAATAGAGATGCGGACTTACGACTATAACTTAATCTCATCATGCAAACACTCGGTTCTGTCCTCAAAAATAGCTTTTTGGATGCACAGGTAACCGACCCCGGTTCCTACCTACTTGCCTATGACCGACATCAGCCAATTCCTGCCGACACCGACATCTCTTCAACTGCTCTTGACTGACATCGGTCGCTCCTGACCGATGCTAGTGACTGTGTAAACCTGCAACTATTAAAATACGCTCCTTGGTGAAGCTTTTAGGCTCCACACCATAACAAGGACCATGATTACTAAAAAATGATGGTGATGGTGGGGTACTAAATAGGACATGCCTTAGTTTCTAGTGCACTTGTGCATGGTCATGAGCCAATGATGAGTTATCAGTATAGGGTCAAAAAATAGTAATCCCTACTTGTTTGTGCACCTATATATGGTCCCAAGTTAGGGAAGGATTATCAATGTGAGTTGGTGGATTGGTATTGTTTAGCAAAGATCTTGATTGATTGGTATTTGGTCTCAAATTTATGGAGATGGTATTAATGCAACCTCCTATAATATGACCTAGAACCCTATTGTAGTCATGTGTAACTACATGGTAGGTCTAATGGTTATTGCCATTTTACCCTTGGTTCTATCCATTATTTAGACACTTTTATTTCTATTATTGGTGATTCTATTGATTCTATTATTTTGGCTTTAAATGATAAAACTATTATTGTTGGGGTTGTACTAGCCATTAGTTTTTATGCTATTGAAAAGGGTTTTGAAATATTATGAAGTTTTTATTAGAAGTGGAAGCACCACCATCCAATGTTATTTCCCCATTTTGTAACATATTTTGACTCAAATATTTGATTTTCTAATGACATAAATTATGCCTATTAACCTGATGATATTCATAAAATTCATTTTGATGATAAAACTTAGGATAAGGAATGCCCTCAGTAAAATGTTTTGGTACAGGCCAACTAATGAAATTAGCGGTGATGATTTTATGAAACATAGAATCAATAGGTTTTCCAAGGTCACTAAAAACATAATGAATGGGCACTATTCTCCTTGGATAAGGGGCTTGTAATGGAAAAGGTTTTTGCATTTTTTGTGTGGACTTGGGCTATTACGCTTGCTACATTTATTTAAAAAGTTATGGGTTACGTGTAATTTTCTTATCTTATGTAGGCTGGGTAGATGGTGTTTGATCCATTTGGACATGTCTCAACTTTTTTACTCCATTTACAATAACATTTTTATCATATTTGAATTCTTTTGGTCTATCATTGTTATTATCCTATGCTATTTGAGATGCTTACACTTCAACTTGATGTTGGTTTTGGCCATTTCCTTGATTGGTACTTTGATTTTGACTTATCAAAGTAAGCTTGATGATCCCTTTGTTAATAAATGATTATTCAATCAATAAAAATTTAGTAATGATCTCTTTAAAGGTATGCACACACTATAGTTCTAGATGATAAGATACCTCACTATGCAAATTTTTGTTATACACAACAACTAATTGATTATCTAGTAAACTATGGGTGAATTGGCTTGCAAGGGATCTGCATCACTATAGATAACTTGAAAAACATTCACCAACATTTTTATTATCTTGTGTCAAGTTGACCAATGAAATCTAATGCTCAATATTATATGAAAAGTGCTAGACAAACCTGTCTAAAATATCATCAAAATATGATATAGAATTCTTAGGCAACCTCAAAAACCACTCTAAGGCTTGTCTTGCTAGAATCCTTGGGAATGACAACAAAAGTTATATGTCACTATATGTCACTAGCTAGAATGAAACAAAGAAATAACTCAAATGAGCCTTAGGGTCACCTTTCCCCTTGTATTTGTCAAATTTCAGTGTTTTGTAACTTCGAGGAAATGGTATCTGCATGTACTTCATGATAAATAGATAATATCACATGCCATCCAACTTAAAAATTTTGGTTTATTTCCCAGATTGGATGGAAACATTTGCATCCTTATATATTATAGTTATTGGGCTAGGAAATTAGAGGGAACATTGGTTTGTTGTGGAATATTAGCCTGTGTAGATGCTTGAACAATCACAAGTGGAGTATTTTGATCAAGGAATGATGGAGGTATTTTCTTGGATATGTTGGTTTGGTTGGGGAATGGATTAGGAATATACATGCATTGATTAGGGTTTTATTATAGAAATTTCACACACTATGGTGTTATATTTTGGTTTGGATTAGCTATATAGGCTTGATTTTAAGGATTTTGAGGTTGGGATGGAGGATTATGGATATACTATGCTACTTTTAAACTAATACCCTATCTTTGAACTAGTGGCACATTCTACATAAAAGGCAAGGTTACCTGATCAATACTTGAGGAACATTGGAACCTCTTTATTACAATTATCCAATTTAGGAAGTGGACGTATATTAGAGATTCAACATTTATTGCTAACCTATAGTCATATGCTTATGATTAGACAATGTTTGGCTTTGAATTCATATATTGGTTTGCAAGTAAAGAGGTATGTTTGATGTTAAATAGTGAGGTTGAACATTGGTTTTCCCCTATTGAGGTGGTAATATGTTCTACCTCTAATGTGTTGGTATGTTTGATTATGCCTATTGTTGTGTAACACTACTCATTACCTATTGGGGTAGTGTAGGATTTGTCATATTTTATTATTGAGGCATGATACTGGTTGCTGGTTGGTTGCCTAATCCTATTAGTTGATCGCTTGAAGATGCAGGTGGTGTAGGATTAGTGGTATTATCTATTTTAGGTTTGGACTTATAAACTTGTACTCCCTAATTTGGCAAACTGCTCAAGGTGTTAACTAAAGGTACACTTGTTTGTGGACTAGTTATTTGTGTACTTACACCATTTAGTTTGGATTGGATATTGCTTGCATATTGTGCATTATGTTTTTGTCAATACTTTGTATATAAGTAGAAGACACCTCTTCAATGGTTATCATATGAAATAAGTTATCAATCAAACTATTTTACATGAATAGGTCTACACCCTGATTGTCTTGACAAATCAATTCTATTAACAATCCTATTGAAAGAACTAAATCTATGAGAAGTATATTTGATATGGTCATCTAATTAAAATTACATTATATGTTTAAGTAAGTTTGGTATGCTATCTACATATGTACAAAGTGATCCTCCATGAGGTCCTTTCCTTTGAAAAGCATACTAGGGTTCTGATATGTTATTTGGACTAGAGCTAAAGGATTGTTAGAGGAAGCATATTGACTATATAGTATGTTATGAGGCATTCTTACTAGACTTGGAAAATTCTCATGGGGGAATTCTAATAGAAACTTATCCCATACTTCTATATCTCTAACCAAAATCTCATCTTTGTTTTCCAATAAGTGATGCTCAAATAGATAAGGATCATGCATGGATGGTGTAATAACATAGTATGATTGTTGAGGAAGTGGTTCTTCAACTGTAGGTATCACAACTAGGTATTTATCTATTTTTATCATGATCTTACTTTGAGTATGGAGGCATGTTAACTTAATAATGAGTCAATGGGTCTTGGTTTTGTGTCTTTTTTTAAGTTTTATATGACAAATAAGGATTTGTCTCATAAACGACATTGTCTAGATAGGGGTATTGAACCCTTTACTATTATGCAACTAAATTACAAAATCATGGATTGTACATGAGGCCACTATGAGTTTAGGAATACATGCTGGGATCCATAATAAATGCTTCATGACCAAAAGGAATAGAGTTATACAAACTCTAAAAAATTATGTCTAAAAATAGGTCTAAACTTGGTCTAAATTAGTTAAAAGGATGGATATGTATATCAAAAAATGTTGATGTAATAACTTGTGACAAAATAAGAAAATGTTAGACGTCTAATGTTTCATGTCTCCCACAAAGAGGTTAGTAGATGGACTTAAAAACAAAATGCCATATTATAGGATGAAGGTGTTTCAAACAAGTGTAATCTATGAGAAACAAAAGTTGTTCGGTCGATTGGGAAAATGTGACATCAAAAGATAAGATCGAACAAAGATACGTGATAGTATTTTTGGCGAAACTACATCAAAATCTATACTTTAATCAAAGATGATATATTTAATCGAACATATTTGAAACACTTGTAACAAAAACTAAGAAATTAATTTTTATATATAAACTTGATCAATAAATATGAGGTGTAAAATAAAAGGCAACTTAAGATACTTTATTTTCTCCCAAATAATGGCACAAAACTAGACACTTTTGACTGATAAGCTACACAAAGGTTAATAGTGCAACTATGCTAGGTAAATGCTCAAAAAGAAATCTCAAAATGGTTGTAATTTTGGAAAAACTTGGACTAAATGTAAATGGGTCTATGAATAAAGTTTTTAAATAATTTGAGTAACATAATAACGCTAAAATTCTCAAAAGGTATGATAAATACTTTCATCAAGACTCCTAGTTATAATGGTTTAACATGATTTTGGTAGTGTAACACTACTCTCCTCAACTCAAAAGATACACACACACAAAGATTGACAAATCTCTAAGGAAAATGTATTTATATGAAATAGACTCATGAAAAATGGTAAAATTGGATGGGTAGTACAAAATGTAGCCTATGAATCAAATCATGAGTGATACAGAATATGAATTGAGTCCTACCAAATGATGATAATGATTATAAGTCTAAAAATGACCCTCAATTAAAATTGGAAGTTGAACCTAACTTCCCTCAAGTTTAGTGAAAATGGTGAACCCAATTAACACATAAACTTTATGAAATTATAAAGGTGAAAATTTTAATTTAAATTATTAATTAACAACTTAATAAATTTGGAAAATGGTCTAGACTCAAGTAGGTAGCATAATTGCATCAAAATGAATGATATGACACAAAATTTATGATCAATTTTTGAACTAGGAGAATATGATTTTCACTTGGGTAACATAACACCTCCTTGTTCAAGAAAATGGTGGACAATGTGTTTGGTTATGTAACATTTTATTAACAAATAATTTTGACTCCAAAAAATACTAAGTAATCTAAGACAAAGACAAATCAACTAATTAATTATCTTAAGCCCTAAACTGACAAGTTACGGTAAAGAGGGGTTAACTAAACTAATATGTTTTCAAACATCTAGATGGATCAGATGTAGAAGACTGTTACATCAACATGCAAGATAATAACATGTAATTTGGGTCTATGTCATATAGATTGTTGTAAAAATGTCTTTCCTTTTTCACAACCACTACATCCATCATTTACTCAGTGTAGTGTGATGTTCAATATGCTCAAATGTTTCAAGCTTAAACTCTACCAATGAAGATGGTTTAAACACTCAAACAATCATCCCAATGAAAGGATCCCAATTTATATACCCTCAATGGGGAGGGGTTGAGGACAATTCCTAGAGATGAATTATTGGGTCAACACTTTGATCTAAAACTTATGGGAGGTAATGAAGTCCCCTTTACAAGCCAAGATGAAATAAAATAAAAACTATGTAAAAGAGCTCTATTGTTTTTTATAGATCACCTAAGCCATGTGGGTCTTGGGAAGAGCCTTCAAAATATCTCTTTTACACCTTTAGGCTAAGGTACTTTAGCACTTTTGAATAAATATGGAACTTTTAATCCCAAAAGTTCCCTATAGGGGATATGGGAGAGCATACACATACATCTTATATTTTGCTAAAACAAAATGTAACTAAGTAAATAATAAATTGCAAAAACATTGAAGTGAGTTCAATTTTAAAGCACTAAATGAAAGGTTTGGTGGTGTTCTTTATCCCCTTAGCTTTAAGTTGCATAACTTTTAGAGAACAAGCAAAAAAACATTCATATAAACATCTAAGTGTTTCCTTAAGCATACAATTAAATTTCCTAATCGTTTTTAAGAACCTAGAAAGAGGTTAAAAAGACTAGATTTCTCTTGCTTTGATCATTTTTTAAATGGGCCTTATAAGGAAAAAGTCTGATTTTTATTTAGCCTTGAAGTACCTTTAAAATAAAACAAATAACTTTGAAAATTCAGCTCTAAAGTTTACATAATGCTTTCCCATAACTCCATAGTCTAATAATGCAACTCTGTAAAATTATGATTGGTTAACACAATATCACAACTCATGAGCTAGTCAACAAAAATTGACAATATCATTACTTATATTGATAATAATGCAAGTTACAGTGAAATATCAAAACAACAAGAGTTGTGGTATTATCACTTAACCACTAATGGTTTAACTAAAATACCATGACTTGAATTGACAATATCACTACTAGTAAAATTAAGGTATTTCAATATCATGATTGTCAAGTCATAATATTTCAATATTATAACTTATAAAGTCATGGGATTGTAATATTGATACTATAGAGTAGTGATATTGCAATATCGTAACTTATCTTACAGATAGAGAAAATGTTAGTCCAAAAATATAGTTAAGATGAAATATTTCTACTAAGACAAAATCATGATTGTGTTGGTTTTGGGAATGTCATCTAGAGGACAACTTCACAACTCCACAGTGATAAAACCATAATTTCTATGAAAATGGGTTTTTGCTCAAATTTTTAACTCCTTTTGTCCTCAAAATCCAATATCTTGCATGAAAATGGTTGGTAGGTTTCTTGTAGAAGCTATTTGATAAAATTTGTGAGGCTAGGTCACACCGAACATCCCATTTGTGAACATAAGATTACAATAATGGGATATTAGTATAGTGTTAGTGTATGAAATCAAAATCTAAAATAATAAATTAATAACTAACACCTTAAACCTATCTCAAGGGGATAATAATAACAAAACTAAATGGAAAAAACAACTATATTGTAAACGATTAATGTTCTTTCACCTTTCTTAGATGCTCTAAATGGCTTGTTGAAGTGGATTGCTTGGTGTGTGTTCAATGAGTCTTCATCAAAGGAGGTTTGGTTATCTGTTTTTTTCCTTGACACCTTTGGATTATGATGAATTTGGCTTGGCTCAACAATTGGGCATGATAACACTATATAAATGGCTTGAGAGAGATTTTTAACATTATAAATTTACACCAAAAGAGCTCAAAATTATGAGTATGAGGCCTTATATTTACAGATTTTCTCATTTGATCAGAATGAATCTGAACTATCCATATCAAGATGAATATGTGTGCCCAAGAATAAATTCAATTTTGAAGGATAAAATCAATAAATTCCCTCATAAATATTTGGGATAAAGAGGCATTGAAGAGACATGGGAAGGTTTAATTAGATATTTGTTGCATTTATGGCATAGAGATGGATTGTGAAAAAATGATGTCACTTGATGATGCCTAAACTCATAATCAATTTTCAAAAATAAATATTCAATAAGTTCCATGGAAAATTAACTTAACCTCATGATTCAAATTAATTAGCCTTAAACATGATTAATCAAATTTATTGTCAATCTTGGCCATTAGCACTCTAATTAATCAAATTGGTCAAAATGTCATATAATTAGATCAAAAAATGATTGGATTGGAATAAGAATTTGATGTTACATGTTTTGTATCTATCATCCCATTTAGGATGTTGATGACATAAATTAACAAATGCATTTGTCTCGTGTAAGAAATTTGGTGGAAAAGAGCAATCTAAAACATCGAGGTGCAAAATCATCATTTTGACTTGAAATGATCTGATCAAATTTAGTTATATCATAAAATGCATTGCCTTATTTAGGGATACATTGGCCAAAATTAGCAATTTTATATGATAGGTTCGCATCATTTAGCATTTTTTAGTTTTTCTAACCGGAATTGTGCATTTTCATAGAAATTAGTTAAAACCCTAGTTGGAGGTCATTGGTGGCTAGTTTTATGTGTCTAAAGTTGATATGGCACAAGAATATGAATTAATTATTAATTATTTTAAATTTTTATGATCAATGATGATTAAAAAATATGACGGGGGAATTTTGTCAATTGAGTATATGTAGTTGCTAATTAATGCAGTAGTTGGCCAAGAAAAGGAATATTAATTGAGAAGAAAGTATCAAGGTGTTGATCTTTAAGACAATACCCTTGCATTTGAAAAGGTAGTGGATGCATGTAAGGAAACTAATAAAACTATGGTAGTTTCTAATATTTCCAAACTAGTACCTATTTCCCAAGTTGCTAATACTCTTGCAAAAAATAAAGTACCTTTGCTATCTAGTATTCTTAAGGGTGTGAATGATGTAAAACAAAATAAAAATTTGAAGGCTGATACCAAGCATGAAAATCCACCCCAACGTACTCCACTTCAGACCTTAAATGATTACATTATAGTTAAATGTGTTGTTACCCTTCCACTAGATACTCTAATTCTTCAATATAGTATATGCGATATGGCCCATGTTTTGTACTAACTAAAAATCAAAGTGCAACTTGTTGAATTATTGTGAATACCTAAGCATAGGAAAAGGGCATTTCAATAGTTGGAATTTGGTGAGAATTAATTTGAAAATGTAATTGATTTTCCCTAAACACCCCAATAAAGTGATGAAGAATTTGAATAAGTTGTTGAATCCACTCTAGAGGTCTATTTGGGGACTGCATTAGTAGAGAGTCAACTGAATGTGGATCCATTTCATATAACCCTATTGATCAATGGTTTTACTATCCACAATTGCATATTTGATTATAGGGCTTCCTATAATGTAATTCCCCTCAGTGTCTTAAATGAGGTCAGAGTTAAGATTATTTCAACCTTCGACAAGTGCTATTCCATGGACTTATGTGATGTTCTAATTTTTGGACAAGTCACAGGGTTGAAAGTGAATTTGGGAGTACATATAAGTAAGTATTTGAATATGGATGTGGTATTTGTGGACTATACACCTATGTAAGGGATGATATTTTCATGTAAATGGGATGCTATCATGGGTGGAAGTGTACAAATGGACCTTTCCTATGCCACCATTCCATTGGAGGGTAAGATGGTAAAAATTTATAGAGAGTTGATGATGATACATGTAATTGAAGATACAAAACATGCTCAAAATGAAGTATTGTACACAAACATAGGGCCTGGGAGCTTCATTGGGAATGTTGAAACTAATTAACAACCTATTGCTCTTGATTTTGAACTTGACAATGAAGGTGCAATTTGGAAGGTGTGTTTTGATTAGGCTTGCTCCAATCTTGGAATGGAGTAGGGGTTGTTTATATGCCCCCAATGGTAAGTGTTTCATGTTTTATTTTTAGTTGTCTTTTGAGTGCACTAATAATACTTCTACGTATGATGTACTCTTGCTTGGTTTATGGATTTCCATGTGAATATAAGATTAAAATATTGATTTCTAAGGGTGATTCCGAGGTAGTGGTAAATCAAGTATGCAATATTTACACCAAAAAAAATAAAATGTTGAAAATATATAAGAATGTCATCTTTGATTTGATTGAATTATTTGATGCATTCAATCTTTGTTATCATGATATAAGTTTCAGTGAAGAAATTGACAAACTTACAAGATTAGATGCTCAATTTGACATTATAAATACAAGACCTCATTGTCAGTATCAATTAGATGTGATTGTTAGGCCTTCAATCCTAAATAATTTTCATCACTAGTTGGTTTTTGATGATGATGAACAAATTAAAAGGTTTATAAATTGTGAAGCTAAGTTTCATGATCAACTCATAGACATGGAATCTATGATTCAAGTTTGTGATGAAAAATAAACCTTATTTGGGAAGGACATTATCCAAATAAAGACAAACATGCGCCCTAGGGGATTGGTAAGTTTAGAATCATATTTTGATGAAGCAGATAAAATCAAGACTCGAGACTCATTTATTTCAAAGGACATGACTGAGTGTAATTTGGGTTTTCATGAAAATTCAAGGAAGGTTTGGCAAGGTACTCACCTAAGTGTAGTTGAGAAGCAAGTTTACATGTAGCTACAAATAAAGTATCAGGATTATTTAGAATTATATTATTTTGAGTTCAAAGCCTATAGGGAGGATTTATTTCAAAATGGCATCCCATTGTAGCCTGAGAACAAGCCTTTTAAGCAGAAATAGAGACCTATTAACCCCATCTTGGCTACTAAGAAGCATGATGAATTAAAGAAGGTAAGGGATGGTGGTATAATTTATCCCATTAGGTATTCATCATTGGTTGAAAATTTAGTCCCTATGAAAAATAAAAATGGTGATATTTGCTTGTTTGTGGATTACCAAATTTTGAATAAAGCTTCTTTAAAAGATAATTAGCCCCTACCCAATATCGACAACCTGCTACATAGTGTTATAGCATTAGATATTTTGTTCACTTTAGATGGATTTTTGGGATATAAGTAGGTTTTGGTGAATGAATCCAAGAGACACAAGACCACATTAACAATGTCATGGGGTACGTATGTATATATGAGGATGACTTCCAAGTTAATAAATTTTGGTGATATGTTTTAATGATCTATAGATGTTGCTTTCATAGGGATTATTAAAAAGTTTATAGTTGTGTATCAAGATGATATTACTATGTACTCCAAGACAACAAAAGAACATTTGGAACATCTAGAGTAAGTATTGATTAGATGCAGGGTGTTTGGCATTTTGCCCAATCCAAAGAAATGTCACATTAGAGCATAAAAGCCTAAGTTGTTGGGACATATAGTATCCTATGATTGTGTCATGATTGACTTTGAGAGGGTAGAATCCATTGACAAAGTTCCTATCCTATAGTCCAAGAAGGGAATTCAATCTTTTTTTTGATAAATAAACATTATAAGGAGGTTTGGGTCCAATTTTGTAGAGATCACTCTACCTATCACTTCAATGCTAAAAAGGGACCAGAATATAAAATGTGAGGATAATTCCGTGTAAGTGTTAAATGACATCAAAGGATATTTAAATTTTTCCTCTATTTTGGGAAGCCATAATTACACTAAGCCATTTCATATTTTCTCTTTTGCATCATATAACACTATTGTTGTGATATTATTGCAAGGGAATGAAGATGGTCATGAGAATCCAATAGGTTTATTTAGTGAAGCTATGTAAGGTGGTAAAATGAATTACACCATCATGGGAAAACAAGCCTTCACTCTTTTGAAGGCTACCAAGATGTTCAGGCCTTATATTCTAAGTTCAAAGATTGTGGCTTACATCCTATATACCATGGTGAAGGATATTATAACTCAGACTAAAGTATCTAATAAAATATGTAGGTGAGTTAATAATTTACAAGATTACGACATGAATATTAAGACCACCAAGTTAGTGTGAGGGATAGGTCTAGCCAGGCTCATAGTCGAGACCAATTTTCAAGCTATTGAGTTAAATACTGCTATTTTCAATGTTGATGATTCCTTAAGTTAATTTAACATGTCTCCATAGTATAAATACATTGTTTATTACTTGAACAAACTAATTTTTCCCCCCAACTTGGACATGAATCAAAGGAAAACTCTTAAGCTTGTTTCCCAAAAGTACCTCTCGACTGAAAATGGACTTGCATCGAAGAATTTGAATGGGGTTTTATTAAGATACATGCTAGAAAAAAAAATTATTGACTTGATTGATGAATTTCATAGTGGATTATGTGGTGTCCATTTTATGCCTAAAGTTATAGCTCAAAAAATTCTAAGAGATGGTTATTGGTATTTGTTACTATTCAAAGATGTTGCTCAAAAGTTAGAAAGTATGAGAAATGTCAGCGCTTTGTTGGGAGGATGAAAGGTTTAGGTTTTATTCCTTTATAGCTTGTGATAATTGAAGGCATATTTAAATAATGGGGAATGAATTTCATTAGATAAATTATTGATTCTTCAAGCACTAGACATAGATGGATACTATCTTCAACTGACTACATCAAAAAATGGGTTGAGGTGGTCCCTTCAAAGAAGGATACACACTAGGTGGTTATGATTTTTTACTAAATAAGATTATTTTTAGATTTGATGTGCCTATAAAATTTATTGTTAATGATGCCATGAGTTTAGAAGCTAAACCTTTATTGGCATTGTGCAAGGATTATGGGATTGAATTGACTTATGTTTCCAATTACAATACTTAGGGAAATGTTCAAGCATAATCTAGTAACAAGAACTTGATGAAAATAATTAGACAAATATTAGAAGCTAATAATAATAAGTGGGGTGAATAACTGAAGTTTGATTTATGGGTTGATAGGATCACTCCTGAGAAAGATATAGGTAAAAGCCCTTTTGAGCTTTTCTCTAAAGCTCAAGCATTTTTGACTATTAATTTGTAGTTGCCAACTTATCATCTCATGCAACAACTATAAGATGATGAGGAAATAGATCACTATGAAATTAAGGTGAACCATATTATTGAGTTTGATGAAATTTGAAGAAAATCTAATCATAGACACCTCAAGTTCAATTAAATGTTGAAAAAGATATTTCATAGGAAGGTCACTCCAAGAACCTTCCAATTAGGTGATTTGGTTCTAATTTGGGATAGTAGGAATGAAGAGAAATGTAAGCATGGAAAATTTGATGCCTTGTGAATGGGTCCTTATTCCATTAATTGTTAGATTGGGGAACACACTTTAATCCTAGAAGGCCTATATGGTGAAATACTAGAGCTACTAATCAATGGAATCCATTTAAAACACTTCTTCGATTGAGTCTACAACTGTGTACATAATTTTATAGTGTATAGTCTTGTTGTTTTGTTGCTTTATCACCACTTTGCTTTGGGCCTTACTTGCATAATTTCCTTTTGCATTTTTGTCATGTGTTCATTTTTAGATCCTTCTAATCTATTATTTTAGTCTGGCATATTTTTCTCAGCTTCCATGGGCAGTTTCTATGAAGTGACTAAGTGTTGACTCTGTGACCCAATGGATTGACATGTGACATACTCAAGAAAGATCTAGTGTTAGTTCCCAAAATTACAATGAAGCAATTAATCCATATTTAAGTATAAATGCCTAATTTATCTAGCCTACTTCTTATTTCAAATGTTCATAAGAGGTCAAGTATCCTATAGTGGTATATTATAAGATGAGTTGAAGTTATGTCTGAGCATCTCAAAACCCTTGTTCTAGTTTCCCTAGCTTAGGCCCTTTGATATAAATTCAAATTTGGTGGGGACAATTTACATGGGAATGCTTTAAAAATGCCATAGACTGAGTTTAATTTTACACTAAGGCTTAGTCATGTTTATTAACAAGAACAAACCTTAATATAAAAACCATATTTGGTCCATTTTATATCATGTGGCCATTGGTCCCTTTTATCTATTAACCTAGTCTAACTAATGCTTGGTCTCTTTGTTATGAACATAGATCAAAATCATGTCCTAAAGCTTTTATCATATACAACAAAACCTTAGGCTAAGAATTTATATTAAATTAATTATTCCCTAAATTTTGAATTCATTATTTTCATTGTTAACTTGGAGCTAATCATAACTGACCTAGTGGATCATGATCCAATGGTGCATGTAAAATCAGATGGATATGATCAAATGATGTGTGATTAAAGCTAAAAAGTCAAATGGAATCAAGACAAGTAAAAAAATGACAAATTTTGGGCTTATGGTGCATGGTTAAAAGATTAAGCATGTTCTTATTAATCAATGTTATGTATCAAAGCATATAGATCCTGATCGATGGGGATAAATAGGTCAAAAATTAAAGAAATACCTAGGATGGGTGAGAAGGTGACAAGTGTCACCATCATGGGAACCCTATCGAGGATCTAATGGTTAGTGGAAGTCAGGAAGATAAAGGTTCTAAAATCATCATGGGAGTGACAAGTGTCACCATCTTAGCAGGTATTCCAAATATCTAATAGCATGTGATAGAGTCAAGATGTCAACAAACCTATAAAAGGAGCTGAGAATGATAAGTGGCATCATCTCAGGTCCATAGGTAGTAAATCAATGGTGCATGGGCCCTCCCATAAATCAATAAGTCAACAAGCCTATGAGAAAGTGTAGATACGATGAATTTCATAACCTTAGTGAATGGAACAAAGATCAGACCATATCATTTGACCTCTTATATTTTGATTATATAGTGTGAGGTAGAGGTGGACTTTTAAAATAACTAAGGCCAAATAACAAGCCGCCACATGGTAAAAGGGCATTAACTTGATAGATATTGGCTATGTAGAGTGTACAAAGCCCAAAAATTCTTGAAGTGGCATGATCTCGAGGGTCTTAATAGAGATATAATGGATCATAATAAAAGTTAATATTAAAGGGGTATTGAGAGCCCATAGGGCTGTCAAGTGGCATGCTCACATTCATCATGTAGAGAAGGATCTGACAGTGCTAGTCTTAGGTTTACATTTCAATGGAGCTCAAAGTAAATACAAAATTGATAGATGTATACATTTGAGATAGATAAGCATCTTAGTCACTCTTTAAACCCAAAAATTCCTAGTTTGGTATGATGTGGAGTGCCACATGTTAGTATGTGGTAGTCTTTGGTTTTGAATTTAAAATCGATGGTTCCTTCACAGATAGACAAGAATTCAAAGCATAAAAGAAGGTTTGTGGGCCATTCTAGAGCATATTCTTATGATGCAGATCGTTTTATACCTTTACCATATATAGACCATCTCAATGCCATCATTGGAAGAGTAGGTTATTCTATGGCATGCATAAGAGGAAAGATAGTTGTCCAGGAGGTTCTAACTATGAAAGCAAGTGGTCAAGGGCATCTCTAGATAGTTACACATTAGTATAATTTTTTTGGCCTCTAGCACAAAATTTCACCTTCCAAATCATTTAAAGAGTCATCTCCAATCAATAAATCAAAGGATTTCTTATAAATCTTCATCATTCCTTGTAGAGGCAGTTATCAAAATGATTTTTATTGTAAATGGATGAAAATTTTAGGCATGGTAAGGGATATTTTATAGCTATGAGCATCTTGGTGGAATTTGGAAGGATGATTTTTAAGTTTGCAAATTGAAATCCATAGTCTTAGTTTTGAAATGGGTTTAAAATGTATAAATATAGGACTTCTCCTGTATTCTAGAAGTTGTTTGTTGTTCATTTTCATCTAAGTCTAAGCTCTATAAATATTTTGGGATTAATTGTTGTTTTTAGATCTTATGTCCCTTTCTAAGGTGGTTGCAATTGTATATCCATTATCAAGCTCTGATAGCATGTTTATGCCTCCCCTCTCCAACATGAATAACTCTCACCATGCTTGTCCCCATGGCAAAATTTTAAAAAATTGATGTATTTAATTTCTCATTTCAAGTTAATGAAAATGATTTTGGTTCTTTTCTATTTCTTATTGATGAAAAGAAACAATGTGTTTTCCGAGTTATGTTGATTGGATATTTGGCATTGTGTTCACTATTGGTTATCATTTTAAGCATATATCTAGCTTATAAACCCTTTTTGCATAATTTTAGGATAAGTTGTTGAATAAGTTGTTAGGGTTACCTATATTTATGTATTACATAGGGAAAATTGTTTTGAAAGTTTAGTTTTAGTGTATCTTCTATGTCTTTCAAGGATCATTTGGTATGTCCCATTAGCATAGTTATGATTTTTTTCTATATCTTTGTGAAGGAATATTGTTATAAATACTGCAAGATGCCCTACTATTTGAAAACCACTAGCACACCAAAACTCTTTTTTATAATCAACAAACCATCCTACCATGTCATACCCTATAAATAATACACATTTATTACATATCATAAGTGTTATTTACCTAAAAATACTTATGATCTTGATTACATAACATGCATTTACATCTTGTGTTTTAAATATTAGCATTTCACTTTTCCATCTAGCCCTATCATTAAAAATTCATTAGAATCTAGGTTTCAAGTAAAATTTCATATCTATCTTTAGTATCTTGTGTATGGCCTAGATCATTTTTTAATTCTATGTGATAAACCTTACCAGGTGGAGTGAGCAAGTTTGGTTGTGTTCTATTTAGATTTTTGTTCCCTTGTACTAATAATCCCCATGAAGGTTAAAGTCCTCTCACCTTGATTTAGGTAGAGATAAAAGTAGTAGAGAGATGATCATACCCTCTATCAGTGCCTCTTAATCATTTTTTCCATTCAATATATTTTAGATGTTAAACCTTTCCCTGGCTATAATGACATACTAGTGGGATTTTCATCTTTATTTACCATTACATTCAAGTGTAGAAGGCTGAGTGAAAGAGGTGTACAACTGGGAACCAACATAGGCTACATATAAGTTTTTATGCATAAGGGATGTTTAAGAAATTATATTTAGGGGTGAATGGATATGTTTTTGAAAAGTGGGAATTGAGGGTTATAAATTTTTGATAGTGTTATTTATTCTTAGAGTTTTTGAGAAAATTATTTTAAGAAAGGAGATATTGGAAACCCAAGGAATTCTTTGTTAATATGTGGTTTATATATATTGTAATGGGATTTATTAATAGTGGAGACTAAATAAACTCTATTTCTAAAAATTAAATTGAATTGAAAAAGTTATTATGATTTACTTTCACAATTGGAGATGTTTCTAACATTTAAGAAATTATATGATCTTGTTGTTGATGTTGAGAAAAGGCCTACATTTATTGCCAAGGATCAAGATAGTTGGGATAAATGATACAATATTGAAGCAACATGGTTAAATCTTACACTTTTTTATGAAGACTTTCTAAAAGTCTAAAATGATTGAAGTATTGTTAAGGTATGGAGTACTCTGAATAAAATGTATGAAAATGTAGGTGATGTATGGATTTTGACCCTCACTACCAATTTTTTTAATATGAGATTATCCTAATATCATGAGTTAGTGCCTCATCTAATTAAAATATAGGAAACAAAGAATGATCTTGCTTCCCTTGGAAAAAACATAAAAGATAAATATTTTGTGTGAATAATTCTACAAAGTCTTCCTAGGTCATATCAACCATTTATAAGGGTTTTAGATAATATTGATAAGATAACTAAAATTACATTTGAAGAGTTGTGTGCTAATATTATATAGGAATAAAATCAATAAGCTAACAAAAAAGAGATCTTAAGTAATGATTCTCCAGGTTTTGTGATACATTCAAATTCTTGATAAAAGAAGTTTCATGACAAGTCAATAGAGAATTATAAGAGGTGAGACACTAGGTTTGATTATTTTAAGGGTCAAAATTATCAGAAATAAAAGCATAAAATCAAATTCAACCATTGTGGTAGATTACACCATCATGAGCATCAATATTATAATAAACTAAATGATTCAAAAGGAAATTCTATGAAATATATAAATATTGATGAAACTAAAAGTAATGCTCTTTGTGTGGATCTTAAATCAAAAGTTTGTATAAGGATGAATGGGTAATTGATTCTAGTGATACACAATATACATCTCAAAGTGTGGATAAATTTGAGAAATTGATCAAGGATAACACAAAATAAAAAATATATCTAGGAAAGAACAATTTATTAGAATATAAAGTTATTAGAAATGTTCAATTTGATAGTGTTATATTTAAAAAAGTGAATGCAGTTCTAGATTCAAAAATTAATATAGTTTCTATTTATCAAATTGTAAATCAAGGATATAAGCTATAATTATATAGTGATAAGTGTTTAATCAAAAATATAAATGACAAATTTAGAGTCACAACAATTGGAAAAGTTTAAAATGGACTATACAAGTTTCAATAATTTACTTCAAAGTGCGATGATAGTCATGTCTATAGCATTGTAAAATATACTAATACAAGAAGTATATGGCATGAACATATGGTACATGTCAACTATCAAGGCATTAGGATTATGAAAAAGTTGAACATGGTTTATGGACTCTCAAGTATTTCTTAGTATTAAAACTTTTGTGAAGGGTGTGCTATGGGAAAGTAGCATGTGGAAATATTACCTCATGGAAAATCATGGACATGTAAAATTTCATTGCATATAGTTTATATTGATCTAATGCGACCATTTTAGATGACATCACTCATTAGATCAGGGTATGTTTTTACTTTCATAAATGACTATAATAAAATAATTTGAGTGTATTTAATAAAAAATATGAGTGAGGATAAATTTGAGAAATTGATCAAGGATAACACTAAATAAAAACTATATATAGGAAACAATAATGTATTAGAATTTAATGTTATTAGAAATGTTCAATTTGATAGTGTTATAGTTAAAAAAGTGAATCTAGTTCTAGATTCAAAAATTGATCTACTTTCTATTTATCAAATTATAAATCAAGGATATAAGCTAGAATTATATAGTGATAAGTGCTTAATCAAGAATATAAATGAAAAATTTAGAGTCATAACAATTAGAAAAGTTGAAAATGGACTATACAAGTTTCAATAATTTACTTCAAAGTGTGATGATATTCATGTCTATAGCATTACAAAATATAATAATATAAGGAGTATATCGCATGAACAGATGGTACATGTCAACTATCAAAGCATTAAGATTATGAAAAAGTTGAAATTTTTTTATGGACTCTCAAGTATTTCTCAGTATTAAAACTTTTGTGAAGGGTGTGTGATGGGAAAGTAGCATGTGAAAATATTAACTCATGGAAAACCATGGAAAGGTAAAATGTAATTTCATATAGTTTATAATGATCTAATGGGGCTATTTTAGATGACATCACTCATTAGATGAAGGTATGTTTTTACTTTCATAAATGACTATAATAGAATAATTTGAGTGTATTTACTAAAATATAAGAGTGAGGTGTTTGTGAAGTTCAAAGTATTTAAATCCTTAGTTGAAAACAATGTGGGAGACACTTAAATATAATAAGAATATATAGGGACATATAAAATTGAATAATGAATTCTTGGACTTTTGTAAAGAAAATAGTATAAATAAAGATAATACAGTGGCCTACACACCTCAACATAATTGGGTTGCTGAGAGAAGTAATAGAAATCTAATGGAAATGGATAGATGAATGCTATATTATATAAAAATATTTACTACATATTGAGCTGAAGTAATTCACACAACCACATATATGTTGATTAGGAATCCAACTAAGGTAGTAATGAATAAAACACCTGAACATGATTAGAGTGGTAGAAATCCTAATGTCTCACTTTTTGAATTTTTGGTTGTAATTATTATGTTCACATTCTTGATCAAGAAAGAAAGAAAAAGATAATAAAATTGAAAAATACATGATAATCAAATATAGTGAAGTAACATAGGATCATAGGTTGTGAAATCCTAAAATAGGATAAATGTATATCGAAATAAATGGGTGGTTTGATGAAGATATTTAAAATGTTGCTATACCTAAACCATGTTCTATTCTAGTTATGATCAAAGAGGATGATCCTATTGATACTAATGATTCAAATGAAGAAATTTCTCTACTTGTAGGAGGATATCAAAATTAAATGGAAGTGTCATTTTAAAGTGATTAAAATAATAAGGGAAAGATAAGGAGAATTAAGGAAATATATCAAGAAGTCCCTATAAATTTGTTTGTTAACAATGCTCATATGACTAGAGTGATGGAGGTGGATGATCCAAGCACATATGAGGAGGAAAAAGGAAACACTGAATTGGATGCAACTATACAAGATGAATAAAATTTTGTAATGGAAAATGACACATGGGAGTTGTATGTCTTTCAAAAAGGGAAGAGTTTAGTTGGATGCAAATGGACATACAAGACAAAGTTCAGATAAAATGGAGAAGTGGAGAAGCACAAATCATGTTTGGTGGCCAAAGTATTCTCACACAAAGAAGGTATTGATTTTTAAAACTTTTATTCAAGTTGATTAAATGACATCCACTCATATAATATATTATTTAACTATAAAATTTGAATGGAAAATTTATCAAATGGATGTAAAAAGTGTTCTCTTAAATGGTGAGTTAAAGGAATAAATCTACAAGGATAAACTACCTAGATTTGTTAAACATGGTGAAGAACATGTAGTTTTTAGATTGAAATAGTCATGATGTTGTCTTAAATAAACACCAATGGCATGTTAATCTACTAAAAATGAGTAATTTGTAGAAGCAAGTTTCATAATAAGCAAAGATGATCCATATATGTATGTGAAATATAGTGTTATAAAAATTATTATTATTTTACTTTATGTTGATGATTTAATGATTAAAAGATATCATATAAAATGCATTGTAGACAATAAGAATCAAATAAATAAGTGACTTAGGCCTAATACATTAATTTTGGGTTTGTAAGTATGGAAATTAAAATATAGGATTTTGATATCTTAAACCGAATATGCCCTTGATGCATTTATAAAATTTAGGGTGCTTGAGTGTAAACCAGCTAGTACACCTTGTGAAATTGCATTGAAATTGAGTGCTAAGTCCAATCTAAAGAAACTAGATGGAACACTGTATATGAAAATTATTGGTAATATTTTGTACATGACTATCACTATAGTAGATATTGGCTATGTAATTTACATTATTTCTAGGTATATGTCAAATCAACATTTTAACCACTGAAAAGTATCCAAAAGAACAGTGAATTATATTAGAGGTATGTATCCACTTGTGATTTTTAGAGTTAAAATATTCAATATGTTTTATTGATATGTAATAGGTACGTTCAAATAATTCATAAATGATCAGTTAAAATAACCAATTATAACTAAGGTACCAATTACAACATAAATATAACATAGTTATCCTAAGATTAAATAAAATTTATACTCAAATAATGTAATAAACAAAGTAGATAAGATAACATTCCACCCATATTACATTATTTTTACAAACATATCCCCAAAATAGATCAAATTACACCTTTCCAAGTGACTTGGTGAGTGTATCTACTATCTATGAATTTGTTGGGTAGTACTAGAGGTGAATATGGTGGTTCAAGACTTGTTCTTGAATATAGTCACATTAGACCTCAATGTGTTTGGTCCTCTCATGAAATACTAGATGCTTGAAAATCTGTAACACATAATGATTATCATAGAAAAGGACTAATGGTTGATATTTAGGAATTTATATGTTAGAAAGAATGTGACAGCCAAATTTTTTCACATATAGATCCTCATGTAGTAAGGTATTTTTATTTTATGGATGAGAGAGAAACTATAGATTGATTCTTATTAATCCACAAAATTGGTTTAAATCTAAGATGAAATATATATCCAAAAGTTTATTTCATGTCATCAATTGATCCAACATAGTCTGAGTCTTTGTATTATAGAAAGAATAAATTTGAGTTCTTCTTCTATTCTAGATAATAATCAATTGTATCTCAGACATATCTCAAAATAGGCTTCATTGTAACCCAAAGAAACTTCTTTATCTCTTGCATGAATCTCAAAACATAGCTGACAATAAAGCATATGTTTGGTGTGGTATAAGTCAAGTAAATGGCACTCCTAAAAATCTGCCTATAGTGAGTTTCATGGAAAATCATTCTTGGGATATGGTAAACCCACCTAAAGGTAAGAGAACATTGTAGGAAAAGAGGGTGTATATAATTAAAGAGGATGATGGAGGAAATAAAATGTACAAGATCTGTTTGGTGGTAAAGGGGTTTACATAGATGAAGGGAGTTGATTTTTATGAGATTTTTTCTACAGAGGTGAGGATGACTTCTATTAGGACTATTCTTGCGATGGTGGCAGTGCAAAAATTGAACTTAGAGTAGCTAGATTTAAAGACTGGGTTACTTTATGGAGATTTGGAGGAGGACCTATGTATGGAGTAGCCATAGGGATATGAGGTCATGGCTAAGAAGAATATGGTGTGTAAACTGAATAAGAGCTTGTATAGCCTTAAAAAAGCTCCATGATAGTGGTATAATAAATTTGATAGTTTTATAATGGAGCAGGAATGCTCCAGGTGTAATTAGGACCATCATATATATATCAAGAATTTTGATGATGTTAGTTACATTATCCTATGTCTATATATGGATGACATATTGGTTGAATGTAAGAACATGTAGGAAATAAAGGTGACCAAGGAATAACATAGTAGTTCCTTTTCTATGAAGGATTTCAGTGCAAAAAAATAAATCCTTGGTATGAGAATAACTTGAGAAGGAAGGAACAAAAGATGAATTTATCTCAGGAAGAGTACATTGAAAAGGTCTTGGAGAGGTTTATTATGTAGGATGTTAAACCACTTGGGAATCTTTTGGCAGGCCATTTCAAGTTATGAAAGAAGCAGTATCCCAAAATAGAGGAGGAAAGAATACAAATTTCCTATGTACCTTAATCATCAATAGTTGGTATCTTGATGCATGACATGGTATGCACTATGCCATATATTTCCCATGTAGTGGGAGTAGTAAGTAGGTACATGAGTGATCTAGGTAGAGAGCACTAGCAGGTAATGAATTAGATACATCGATACTTCAGAGGAACCATGGGGATAGTTTTAAGCTATGATAGATTAGACAATAATTTACATGGTTATGTAGATTTAGACATGGATGGACATTTATACATTAGGAGGAGAATGATAGGATATGTATTTACTATAGGTGACATAATAATGCAATGGATTTTAAGACTATAAAAACTTATGGATTTGTCAACCATAAAGGTTGAGTATGTTACTTCCACATAGGCAAACAAAGAGATGATTTTTTTTATAGTAGTTACTTGAAGAGTTTAGGCATAAGTAGGAGGAAGAGAAGCTCTATGTTGATAGTCATAGTGCTATAATACCTAAAAAATACATTTCCTTCCATTTTAGGATAAAGTATATATAATCGAGGTATCATTTCATCAAGACAGCTTTGGAGGAAGAGAAGTAGAAGCTAGAGAAGATTCATACCAGTCATAACCCTATAGACATGATGACTAGGGTGGTCACAAGGGAGAAAATGAATCTATGTTCAGCTTTGGTTGGCCTTCATAGATGACAGTGAAGGGTTGAGAAGCCTACTTAGAGGAAATCAATCTCTAAGTGGGATATTATTATGATGTGGAGCCTATTTACACATTATAATTTATTTTGAATATTGTACATTAAAATGTACTGTACACTATTAAAATATTTATAGACCGCTTTTTCTAAGATTATAAATATGTGTTTTATCTATACTTGTATATGTGTGGTGTCATCACCCATGACTAATAGGGAACTGTTATGTGTTGACTTTGTCTATGGTTTTGGTACCCATTATCTGGTAAAACCACTATGTTGGTTACCTATTGATGTATTATTATATATGGAGATATACATATAGTATCTAATACATTAGAATAATTGATTTTGATAAGGTGAATAGTGTGTTTGAATTCAAGTATGAATTCAGGAGAGTTTGTTTAGTGAAAAACCAAACAATATTTATGCATTGTAATTATGAGAAGACTGATCTGAGAGTGGATTGTACTATTTTTGGTGTAGAATAAGATCTGAATAAGTGTTTCTTTATGTATGTATCCCACATTGGGTGAACCATGTTAAATATTGTATTCTTATTGTGCATTTTAATTTATGTTCTTTATAAATCTCTATTTATAGCTTTTGCTATTGTGATTCTATGAAATTATTTTCTATTAATTTTTGATTTATTCCTAACAATACATATAGTCGAAAAATAGTTATAAAGTTGATCATCAATAGTGTAACTAAAAATTGAACTGATAGCCAAACTAAAACACTAAAAATGTAATTATCCAAGTTCTTCTAACATTCCCCCCTTTAATACATTATTTTTATAAATGTGCCCCCAAAATAGATCAAATTTCACCTTGCCAAGTGACTTTGTGAGTATATATTCTATTTGTGAATTTGTTGTGCATTAATAGAGCTAAATATGGTGATACAAGGTTTATTCTTGAATGTAGTGGCACTGGACCTCAATATGTTTGGTCTTCTCATGAAATAATAGAGTTTTGACGAGACTTAACACACCCTAATTGTCATGAAAAGAGACTAGTGGCTGATCTTTAGGAATGTCTATGTCTGATGGAATGCGACATACTCAAATTGCTTCATACATATTTCCTTATCTGGAATGGTATTCTAATTGTATGGATTAGAGATAAACTAAAGATTAATTCTTATTAATCCACAAAATTGGTCCATATCTGAGATGAAATATATATCTATAAGTTAATTTCCTTTCATCAACATATCCAACATAGTCCGATTCTTTGTTTCCCTATAAACATAAATTTGATTTCTTGTATTCAAAACCATAATTTATTATACCTCAAACATTTATCAAAACATGCTTTATTGTAACCCAATGAATTTTTTTTAGATCTTGCATGAATCTTGAAATATAGTTGTCAATAAGTAATATGTCTAGTCTAGTATAATTAAAGTAAATGAGACTCCCAAAAAGATACATATAATGAGTTTCATCTACTTGAGGTGACTCCTGAGATTGGGATATTTGAAAACATTTTTCCATCAGAGTTGAAATTTATTTACAATCTATCATCCCATATTTCTCAAGGAGCATCTTGGCATATTCAATCTCTAAGACAAAAATATGAGTCTTCTTTTGCCATATCTTCAATACAAGATAATAATGAAGTACCATCAAATCTGTCATGTCAAAGGATTTTTCCAAGTCATTCTTTACATATTCATGGAGATAATACAAACTTCCATTGAACATGAGATCATCTACATAAAAAACAAGAATGAAAATCTTTGTTCCTACCTTCTTGATATACAAATTTTTATCTCAGGGGATACAAATGAATCTATGCTAAAATAGATGATCATTAATATTAATGGACCACACCCTTAGTGTTTTCTTAATTCCATAAATTTACTTAATTAGATGGCATATCTTAAGTGGATGTTATTTTTTAATTAATCCTTTTAGCTGCGTCATATACACTTCTTTGAGATCACCATTATAGAATGTATTTTTAATGTCCATCTGCTAAAGCTTCCATGCCTTTTATGTTGTGAGTGCAAAAATAATCTGATGGTCTTGATATTAGTATTGGGTACAAAGGTATCCTCAATTTTTTTTTCGTTATTGATGAACATATCCCTTTGCAACAAGTCATTCTTAATATTTGTCAATGGATCCATCTCCCTTATATTTTATCTTCAAAATTGACTTAAAGCCAATAGATTTATTTTTTATAGGTAGATAAATAAGTTCACATGTCCCATAATTTATGAGGTCATCATATTCAACATCCATGGCCTTCTTCCACTAAGGTTGACATAAAGAATCTCAAACTGTCTCTAGGTTAGTGATCTTAACTACTGAAATCATCAATGCGAGATTAATTTCAGTTATCACCTATTTTCTGATCATAACATTTGATGAAGTATCTGGATTACAGTTTAGGTGTGAGGCCTTGATGATATTTTCTACCCATTTTGGATATTGATACTACTACTAATTTGATGAATAATTCTCTTCCAAATTTCCAAGCTCAATGAATAGTTCTCCTTGCATCTCACCTTATTTATGACAAGATTCTTCAATCTCATCATCTATCTATGAGAATAATCTATGAAAGGTGGTATGTTATTACTCCTTATATTGAAATGTTTCAAATTATGACTCATCATAAACCACATCTCAAATTTCATAAATCTTCTTTGTCTCAGGATCCATTAGATGATATGATTTTCAGGTAGTACTATGCCATACTAGAAGGCACAAAAATGTCTTTAGTTCAATCTTCTTCGTATTTTAGAAGGGACATGCATGTAAGATGTATAAAAAAATACTTCAAGATGAGAGATAAAAGGTTTAGGACCAATCCATATCTCTTATAGTGTCTTACCTTACAAGATGTTTTTAAGTACCCTATTGAAAACATATATAATGATCTGAACTACTTATACTCGTAATGGTATATCCAAATTTTTAGTGGAAAACATGCAATAATCCATCTCCATGACTGAACTATTGCATCATTTTACTATCCATTATGTTTTGGTGTATAAGGATAAGTCAGGTGTTGTTTGATGTCATGTTTCATCAAGAATGCCAATAATTCTTTTGATGTGAATTCCCCCTCAACTTGAGTGGAGGAGTCGAAGAGGCCTCTCTGAATGAGTGACAATAAACTGATAGAGGACCTTAAAATGTTTAAAGGCTTCACACTTATTTTGAATGAACACCCATGTCGTGCAATAGAAATCATCAATAAATAACTAAAAGTACTTGAATCCTTGAAAATATGTAGGCAGGGGTCCACACAAATTTGTGTGTACCACATAAAAATGATCTATAATTTGTGAGGAACTTAGCATGAATAGATTCTTATGTTTTTTTCCTAGTAAGGTATCCAAGGCATGAAAACAAAGAATGGGACAATTAAGGAAGTCCACAAGCCATGGAATTATAGTTGAGCTAGTATAAAGAAAGAGCAAAAAGGTGCCCATATTGATAATTACATAGTATAGTAGATTCTACCTTAGAGGTAAGAAGAGGAATGGCATCAGATGAAACTAAATCTAGGGTAAATAATCTATATTTCAAAAAAGATCTACTGGTGATCTGACCTTCTTATGAGATGAGATAGGATTTTATGCCATTATTGATCATGAACTCTACCTTAACCTTATGATTAAAGAGCTAAATTACAAATAAGAGATTTATTTTCAATCAAGGAACATACATTACCTTTATGATATTACATATTTGCATCCTACGAGGAATTTTGATAGTGCCAATTCATTCTATAACATATTTTTTATCATTTAAAATTCAAACTTGATTTTGAGTGGGTAGAGTCATCAGTGAATCAAATAGTTCTTTACATCTTGTCATATGCTTCATAGTGATAGAGTCAATCAACCAAGCTTTACTCATTTGTGATGAGGTTTATAGGACAAGAACTACGTCCTTATATGCACCACTACATTTTAATTTTATATGAACCTCCTCTTTAGATTCATCATCTCATTGATGTTATGAAGCTATATATCCATGGTATGATGCCTTCACATTTTACTTTTATATGCCCTCTTGAGTGGATCACCCTTATGTGAAGGCATTATACCAATAACTATCAATATCGTGCATATTGGTGCACCAAATACGACACTATCTTTTTACCTTTTTAGATTTATGCTATTGTTTTAACTACTTCTGTGGTCATTTTGAGAACTTTGAACCACACTACATGGAAATCAAGGGTTTATCCTCAAAATCTTCTTACATGAACTGGATGGCTTCTTCTTGTTCAAATATATTCACCAATTCCTTAAAAGACACTATATGCTTTGTGATTTTTAATATTATGATAAACATGTAAAATTAAGAAAAGAGAGATCTCAATTTGATCAAAACCAATAGCTTTTTCTTAATCTTTTCTCCAAGTGCAATTAATTCAGCTCATAGTTCTTCTACCCAGCATAAGAATTCTTCAACATTATCACCATATTTCACACTAAGAGTATGAAGGTTAGATAGGAGATGAAGAATATTTACTTGATTCTTTGCCTTGAAAATGGTGGACAAAATGTCCCAAGCCTCTTTTTATGTTGATGTATCTTGAATATTAGGTTGAACCTCATTGGTGACATCAAGTGTGATCAAAATTAGGGCTTTTGAATTTGACTTATTGTATTTGGTTTACTCATCAACTCTCATAGGACATGGTACCACACTAGTGATGATTCCCCATAATTATTTGAAATGAATAATTGTTTGCATCTTCATCTTCCATGTAGTTAAATTTGTTCCTTTGCGGAGTTTGGCATCAAGCAAGAGGAGTTTGGGTGTAGTGATATTTTTTTACTTTTACTAAATATTTATAAATTTTTTTCTAATTAAAGTAGTATTTTATGCTTCAAAATTTTTTACCTTAGAGAGTTTTGATATGGTATTTTTCCTCTACCATATGGTAGTAAGACTACCATGCTATTGTTTCTTTGATCATCTTTTACTTTACTAGTTCCATTTCACTTTGTGCTCTGATGGTAAGTGAATGATTGTAATGAGAAAATGGAATGCTTTGATTAGACTTTAAACATTATAACTTCTACTTTGTCTTAGGCATCGATCAACTGTTCTAAATGCTTTCATCATATAGGTTTACGTCTTATCTTAGTCCTTTGTTGCTTAGCTTGCAACTACATCGATCAAGCAAATGAAAGACCAAAAATTAGGTAAATGAAATGCTAATTTAGCTCTGCATTGCACTTAAACTCTCACTAACTATACACTTTTATACTTGATCAACTTCCACATCGAGTACTCTTTCCAGATGACTTCTATGACTATTTTTGTGTCTTCTAAATAGGATACATTCACTTCTATGGCTGCTACTCAGTAATTTTCTCTCAAAGAATGGTTTCCACACTGAATAATTCTACTCTTTACATGACTCTCTTCCTATATCTTCATGCTGTCAGGTTTAGCATTACACAGGTCCTAATAAAAATCAACTTTATTATATGCATTTTACTTTGGTTTAGGGCCAGTCTCATGGTGTAAAAAGAAGTAGGTTATAATGTCTATCTCAAATACATAAGCTAAATATAATGGTTCTTCAAAGGCATCTTAAAAATCTATGTGTCTAATAAGATTTATCGAGGAAGTTCATCTACCTCCATGTCATCTAATTACCATATTTTGTGAAAATCAAAGTAGTGTCAAGTTGGGAAAAATCTTGTAATCCATGTAGCAAGATCAAAACTTATTGAGTTACATTATCACTTTGTTCATGACTTGATAGGTGGAAAGGTGGTTGATCTAATGTTTTGTGGAATAGAAGATCAAGTAACAAATATACACACCAAAGCATTATCTACAGTTAAATTTTTCAAATTTTGAGAAATGTTACATCTCGTGAATGTTACTATTCAAGCACTATGAAGCCTTAAGTGAAATATTGTGTTTTTTAAATGGGTACCTAATCAATACAAGTTGTCAGGACCCATATTATGATCTTATAAGCCAAATAAACATGGCGGGGGGTGGGTGGGGTGCGTGGGGTTGGTGGGGGTGGGGGGGAAGGGGTATTGGAATAGTGTTTATTCCACATAATATACTTTTATCATCATCCATAATTATCCATTTTCTCTAGATTATTCCATCCTTTCCAAAATATTTCCTCCGTCTAGATTGTTCTTCTCAAGGAGCTCCCTAGGATCCTCTAGACTTATCCAAATTATCTATTAAAAAATCACTTACCCCCTCAAGTAATTCTACTTAGTTTGATCAAATCTTGTACGCTCTATAATATTTTCAGTGTAATATATTTGTGCACTGTATAATTTTCTCCATTAATAACCGTTACCCATATAACAAACAAGAGGAATCAACTATATTCTTGAAACATATTAAATCTCGTGTTTGCATAGAGAAATTTACAATTTCATAAGAAAAAAATATTGAAAAAGATGTCAATGCTGACCTCAGAGAGCCATCCATCAAATAAGACAATATAAATATTATATTGTTTTGATTTTAATTTTCTTAAAATAATATAGTGCTACTATTAATCTTGTTTGACAAGCAAAATTTGATGTTGAAGCAAGTTTGATTTTGTATATACCTATTTCAGCTTCATATTAATTAAGCTACAAATTATGGATATTTTTCTATCTTTTAATTTTATTCAAATATAATATTTTAACACATTTTTCGTATTTTAAGTTTTATACTTATGTTCACAATTTAGTAATTCCCTAAAATCTTAACGAAACATTTTCAAATACTTATTTATTTATTTTTTGTTTTTTTAAATTCTATATTTCTGAATTTATTTTTCCTCAAGAACGAATCTAAAATTTCGAACTTGATAACTATGGTATAAATATTGTATATCAAACGAGTTTTAAATCCAATCTTAACAATTATTATAAAATTGTATAACAGAAACGCTCACTCCATATTTTAGTCAAATATATTCCCTAGCAACAAACGAGAACATATTATTGTGTCCAAAACGTGTAATATGTGAAAAATTGGAAAAACGGCTCCATAGATCCAAGAAGTTTTCTTACTGTAGTTATAAAAGGGATGAACCATTGCCACACCTAATCAAATAAAAAAATCATTTTCAAATATGAAAGAAATAGAAATTTGAACAACAGGAATTCTATTTTGATGCATAAAAACAAAGTAAAATGACTTGATATGTACCCTCCAAACTTAGCCCACAAGTTGATGGCTCCACCAAACATAGATCGAAAAGAAAGTTTACCAACAAAGATTGCGACGCCATAGCTTATAACATTACTAAATCTTTCAGCTGAATCATGTAACGAAATTACAAATACTTGCTTAAGATTTGTACCCATTTCATGTGTACAATGCATGTATGTCCGGTTGGGAAGTCATGAAGTGGTGAGGAAGTTAATGAATAGATTCAGGGAAATTGAAGAAAGGCAACAGAAAACAATTAGGTTTACTAAATTACATAAATCTGATTGATATTCTGTTTCATTTTCCTGAATCCATTCATGCACTTTCTTAACTACCCATGGCATCCCAATCTGGGCAAATTCAATGTCCCTATGATTGCTGACACGCCCATTTTTTTCTTTAGTTTACATCTATAAGAAGATTGAAATATATTGAGAGAATGGCTGGATCGTGAAAGGAGCATATACGTTTGTGTACGTGGGTATTAATGCTTGTTTCATGCTGGTGACTTTTACCTTAAATTTTAAGCAATGCATTAGTTTCTAGGTGTGACATTTTTCTGTATATTTGTTTCAAAATCGAACATTCAGTTTCTAGAATTCTGAAGTTTCTAGGTGTGACATTTTGATGTATATACATATTTTTTTGGGAAATCTAACTTCCAATTTTTAGAATGCTGAAATTTCAATTTTTATAGTTCGGACTGTGTATAATACTTTCTGTTATTGAAAGCTGTATATCCTTCCATTACATTTCACTGTGTATTAGGTTTTCAACAACAACAAAAATCGTTGTGTTTGGCAAGCATAAAATTAAATCTATTGGTGTAGTATGAATTTTTTTCTGATTTCTCAAAAAAATTAAAAGATTTCGACCGATTCATTTTTATTCACGGCTGCATATGTCTTGCTTTTTCTGAAAGACAAAATTGAGCAAGAAAATAAACAAAGAAAACAAGAACTCAAAACTAGAACTCAGAGAGCTACTGCAATCTTCAAAAAAGAATTTTTATTGATCTTTCTTTTCCTTGCTTACAATGCTGCGCCCAAGGTGTCTTTAAATAGAATATGAAAGCTAAAATAACTGAAACTAAACTGATTGCTTAGCTGATTGCTTAACTGATCTTCTAACTGTTTAAACTAAATGATTGATAACTACTTGAACTAACTGATCTCAAACTATTAGTTAACTGCTTAAACTAAGTGCTTCTTCATAATATGTAGGATCATGAGTGAAAAGAGCAAAATTTGAAACCAAATCTAATTTCTCTTCTTCTTGATTATAAATCTCATTCAAATTTCTCATTTTCTTACCTTTCAATCTTGATCTTAAAGTGGCAAGAGTTGGATCTGATTCATCACTTACTTGTGAATTTGGAGTAGGGTGACATGCATGACTAGATGATTCACCTTGTTCAAACCTCCTAGGTCTTCTTATTGGAGTGCTTGTTCTTGCTTGTGGAGAGGATTGATCACCTTGCATATTTTGTTCTTCAGATTCTTCTTCATTCTGTGGAATTGGTGCTCTAATTGTGATGGTGCTACCATCCCATGCTTCTTCTTCCTTACATTCAACATCTCTGCTAATAATCACTTGCTTTGAAATAGGGTTATATAACTTATAAGCCTTTGATTCTTCACTATAGCCAATAAAAATACATTTCTCACCTCTATCATTGAGTTTTCTTCTCAATTTAGATGGTATAAGAGAATATGCAATAAAACCAAAAATTCTAAAATGATGTACACTATGTTTCTTACCACTCCACGCTTCTTGTGGAATTGGATCTCTGACACTCTTTGTTGGGCTTCTATTCAGAATATACACTACACATGCTACTACTTCTACCCAATATTCATTTGGCAAGTGTTTGGCTTTCAACATGCTTCTAGCCATCTCCGTGATTGTTCTATTCTTTCTTTCTGCTACACCATTCTACTGTGGTGTGTACCTTGTAGTCAATTGCCTTTTAATGCCATGATATTTGCAAAAATATTAAAATTGATTAGACATATGTTCACCTCCTCTATCTGATCTAAGTACCTTGATGTAATGACCACTCTACTTTTCAGCCATTGCCTTGAATTATTTAATCTTTCCAAAGGCTTCAGAATTATTTTTGAGAAAATATATCCATGTCTTTCCACTAAAGTCATCAATGAAGGTTAGAAAATAAGTACTACCTCCAAGTGATGGAGTTTGCATTGGTCCACATAGATCACTATGGACTAGCTCCAATATTATCTTAGCCCTATATGAGGCTCCTATTGGAAAGTTCTCTCTATGCTGGTTTACCAGAATACAACTGTCACATCAACTTCTTGGCTTTTCTATTGGTGGTAATCCCTTCACCATATTTTTCTTCTATAACAAATTCAAACCTCCAAAATGTAAATGTCCATACCTTAAGTGCCATAGCCATTATTGGTCTAGCTGCATGGATTTGAAGTGGGCTTCCTCTTCTCCTTGGATACACTGAATTCAAAGAGGGAACATCTGATTCTTAGTCATCTCCACTTTTCCAATCAACCTGTCATTTGGAAACATGTCCAGTATTGTACAAACATTATCCATAAAAGATACTCTGTAACCTTTTTGTACTAACTATCTAATACTCATAAGGTTATGCTTTAGTCTAGGTACAAAATAAACATCAGGTATAAATCTTCTTTCATCATTCTTAGCCAAAACATTTATTACTCCTTTACCCATTATATCCACTTTGATATCATTTCCTAATTTAACTTGAGATCTTACACAATCATCAAGACTAGAAAAAAATTCTTTATTCCCTATCATATGATTACTCCATCCACTATCTAAGAACCAAATATCTCTAGCTTTTTTTTGAGTAACATTACAAGTAAAAGATAAGCTTCCAGGATTAGAAATAGATTCACCTAGATTAGAACTAGGTTCACCTGTGTAATTAGCATTCTGCTTGTCGACATATCCTTGTTTCCTTCTGTAGTCACTTGCATAATGTCCATATTTCTTACAACAATAACATTGAATATTAGATTTATCAAACCTCTGTGAACTTTGCTGGAAGTGATTGTTGCCACGTCCTCTACTGCTGTAGTTTTAATTACTGTGTTCACCTTGTTTTGGATTATTCCTTTAAGTTCTGCCTCTTCCTCTGAAGTTTGACCTCCCTCTTTCTCTTCCAAATGATACCTGTGACTTGAAAGCATTCTCAAGAGAAGTATTATTATTCCTATTCATTCTGGATTCATGTGTTAACAAAGAACCCATTAATTCATCTACTGATAACTATTCTAAATCCTTGGTTTCTTCAATAGCTACAGCTATTGCATCAAATTTACTAGGTAAACTTCTGAGTATTTTTTCTATAATCTTCTGATCTGAGATTGTTTCTCCATTAGATCTAATTTGATTCACTATATTCAACACTTGACCCATAAACTAGTCTATAGATTTTGAATCATTCATTTGCAAATTTTTAAAACTTTGCCTAAGAGATTGCAATTAGCAATTTTTACCTTTGTATTACCTTTATAGGTATTCTCCAAGATGTTTCGTGCCTCTCTGGATCTCGTCGCTGCTGCTACTCTAGAAAAAATTGATTCATTTAGTCCCTGTTAGATTATAAATAAAGCTTTTACATCTTTTTTCCTGTTCTCCTTAGGCTCGTCCTTTTGTGCTCGAGTTAATGCTAGATGGGTTGGCTCATCCTAAGGTTCTACCAAACCACTTTCTACCAGATCCCAAACTTCTTGTGAGCAAAATAATGGTTTCATCTTAATTTTCCAAAAATCATAATTCTTACCATTAAAAATAGGAATTTGAGGCTGAGAGATACTATTGTTCACTGCCATGTCAATTGCTAAAGTGACTAAATTCTCCTTCCGGTCTAGATAGGCTGTTTGGATGGCTTTCTAGTTTGTTGTTTGAGAACACAGTCACCGACATCGGTGGATCTACTGAGGTCGGTCAGGTAAAAGATGCCGACATTAGTTGGATTGCCGATGTCGATCATGCTCCCTATAGGGTCACTCCTGCGCTCCCTGCCAACATCAGTTTAATTGCCGATGTCAGTCGATGTTGTTAGCTCTTCCTTCACGCGTTGGACTGTGACTGCTACGCTTCACTCCTTTGCTTTGCTGGCTGTGCACCAAACTACTAGCACTTCTCTTATCACTACTGCGCTCTTCCTTACCAGGCTCTGATACCAATTTGAAGAAATTAAGAGAGCAAAAAAAATAAGAACTTAAACAAGAAAATAAACTTAGAACACAGAAAGCTACTGCAATCTTCAAAAAATAATTTTTATTGATCTTCTTTTTCCCTTGCTTACAATGCTGCACCCAAGGCGTCTTTAAATAGAATATGAATCCAAAAATAATTGAAACAAAACCGATTGCTTAACTAGATAATTGAAACTAAGGCGTATTGGAATAGTGTTTATTCCACATAATATACTTTTATCATCTTCTAGAATTATCCATTTTCTCTATATTATTCCATCCTTTCCAAAATATTTCCTCCGTCTAGATTGTTCTTCTCAAGGAGCTCCCTAGGATCCTCTAGACTTATCCAAATTATCTATTAAAAAATCACTTATCCCCTCAGGTAATTCAACTTAGTTTGATCAAATCTTGTACGCTCTGTAATATTTTCAATGTAATATATTTGTGCACTGTATAATTTTCTCCATTAATAAGCATTACCCATATAACAAACAAGAGGAATCAACTATATTCTTGAAACATATTAAATCTCGTGTTTGCCTAGAGAAATTTACAATTTCATAAGAAAAAAATATTGAAAAAGATGTCAATGCTGACCTCAGAGAACCATCCTTCAAATAAGACAATATAAATATTATATTGTTTTGATTTTAATTTTCTTAAAATAATATAGTGCTACTATTAATTTTGTTTGACAAACAAAATTTGATGTTGAAGCAAGTTTGATTTTGTATATACTTATTTCAGCTTCATATTAATTAAGCTACAAATTATGGATATTTTTCTATCTTTTAATTTTATTCAACTTTAATATTTTAACACATTTTTCGTATTTTAAGTTTTAAACTTATGTTCACAATTTAGTAATTCGCTAAAATCTTAACAAAACATTTTCAAATATTTATTTATTTATTTTTTGTTTTTTTAAATTCTATATTTCTGAATTTATTTTTCCTCAAGAACGAATCTAAAATTTCGAACTTGATAACTATGGTATAAATATTGTATATCAAACGAGTTTTAAATCCAATCTTAACAATTATTATAAAATTGTATAACAAAAACGCTCACTCCATATTTTAGCCAAATATTTTCCCTTGCAACAAACGAGAACATATTATTGTGTCCAAAACGTCCAATATGTGAAAAATTGGAAAAACGGCTCCATCGATCCATGAAGTTTTCTTACTATAGTTATAAAAGGGATGATCCATTGCCACACCTAATCAAATAAAAAAATCATTTTCAAATATGAAAGAAATAGAAATTTGAACAACAGGAATTCTAATTTGATGCATAAAAACAAAGTAAAATGACTTGATATGTACCCTCCAAACATAGCCCACAAGTTGATGGCTCCACCAAACATAGATCGAAAAGAAAGTTTACCAACAAAGATTGCGACGCCATAGCTTATAACATTACTAAATCTTTCAGTTGAATCATGTAATGAAATTACAAATACTTGCTTAAGCTTTGTACCCATTTCATGTGTACAATGCATGTATGTCCGGTTGGGAAGTCATGAAGTGGTGAGCTAGTTAATGAATAGATTCAGGGAAATTGAAGAAAGGCAACAGAAAACAATTAGGTTTACTAAATTACAGAAATCTGATTGATATTCTGTTTAATTTTCCTGAATCCATTCATGCACTTTCTTAACTACCCATGGCATCCCAATCTGGGCAAATTCAATGACCCTATGATTGCTGACACGCCCATTTTTTTCTTTAAATTACATCTATAAGAAGATTGAAATATATTGAGAAAATGGCTGGATCGTGAAAGGCGCATATACGTTTGTGTACGTGGGTATTAATGCTTGTTTCATGCTGGTGACTTTTACCTTAAATTTTAAGCAATGCATTAGTTTCTTGTTGTGACATTTTTCTGTATATTTGTTTGAAAATCAAACTTTCAATTTTTAGAATTCTGAAGTTTCTAGGTGTGACATTTTGATGTATATACATATTTTTTTGGGAAATCTAACTTCCAATTTTTAGAATCCTGAAATTTCAATTTTTATAGTTCGGACTGTGTATAGTACTTTCTGTTATTGAAAGCTGTATATCGTTCCATTACATTTCACTGTGTATTAGGTTTTCAACAACAACAAAAATCGTTGTGTTTGGCAAGCATAAAATTAAATCTATTGGTGTAGTATGAATTTTTTTCTGATTTCTCAAAAAAATTAAAAGATTTCGACCGATTCATTTTTATTCACGGCTGCATACGTCTTGCTTTTTCATGTTTTAAAAAAGCTCTATAAAAGTTTTTGATTGATATTCTGTCATCAATAATAAATAAATGTACAAACATGAAAGCAGGTTGTATTTAAAAATCAACGAGATGTTAAAAATAATTGTTCAAAGAACGAATGTTGTTTTTTATTTTATATATATATATATATATATATATAAAATTAAGAAATAAATAAATTATATATATATTTTTAATTTTCAAGATTATTTATTTTTAATTTTAAATAGTTAAAATGGACCAAATGAAAATTTATATGTCCCTTTGTTTTGCTTTGGTCTTTAATTCAAGGTAGCTTTGACTCCTTGTTAAGTTCACTTTGTGATCCTCTGTATTAGTTTTGTCACTGGTCTTCTTCTAGTTTACAGAGTGTTGGTGTAAGCACCCAACAAAATCGTTTTGAATATTGTCAATCTCTTAATGTAAAACAGATTTGATAATGGACATAGACAGTTAAATACAAAGTTAGTTTTTTTTTTTCCCCCGTTCTTTTTAAATGATCGGTAATAGAATACCTATATAATCAATAAATGCTCGGTGATTAATCTTCTATCCTTAACTGCATAATGGTAACATGGAACTCATGTTGAAAAGAAAACGTGTTGGTATTAATCAATTACAATTTGTGACTTCAAAACATCCCTTTCATCAGAGCTTGATACCTTCTACTTTTGTCATGGGGTAAAATAGCCTTTTATTGTTGTCAATCTAATAACATTCGTTAGATATGAATCAATGATTATTCCTCAAAGTAGCTGTGATTCGATTGAAAATCTTTTTATGAACTATGTTATAGATGAGAATTAATTGGGTCCAAACGATGATACAAGCTGTCTATAGACCTAGATTGATGACCATTATTAGTCAGAGATTGGTCAATGGTTAACAGCCGGTAAGAAGTTGTGAGGTTGTATATATAATAAAGTTAGTGAGGTGTGAAGACTTTAGATTGTAATGAATTGCAAATACACCTTGAAATGTGTATGCAACAATATGATTTTATGACTAAAATCTTTAAAGGTCATAACGTTGACATGCAATTATACAACCAATGTTGAAAAACCTATGAAATTAGGATTTGGCGAAATTATGAGAATTATGGAAAAAGGGATAGGACCACGTTTGCTTTAAATGCCATCTTAAAAACAAGAACATAAATTTCCCCAGATCTTGTGTGTAGGACGTCCGTCTTTGGTGTTCATTTTTGGGGAATGGATCGTCCTTTATCAGATCTTTACGGAATATCTCCTTCTGTTAATGCCTTCAAATGCCATTTTGACCCAAGGGCAATAATAGCTCTTTCTAGGGCCTTTTAGGCACGCAATTCACAAACCCTTTATATGTTGTGTCGCAACAATCTTAGTTAGTTTTGCGGATTAAGCTACGAAATTTTATTATATTGGATTCTTTTAAGTAAATTGTCAAAGAGAGCAAAAAATTAAAAAAATAACAGAAAATAAAAGATAGTCGCTGACTCCAGATTGCTACGAAAATCAAAGAAAGGATGTTTAATCTTATTATTTCTGCTTACAAAAGCTGCGAACATGGACAACATAAATAGAATTAAGAACAGATAAAAGACTCTAAATAAACTAATGTTTAAACTCAAGTCTTGCATGCAAACTACGAGGAGACTGAAACATGGGATCATGCAACCAGCGTGCATGATGGGGGCAAACAATGAGTTTATCTATTTTCCTAGTTTTCTCCACTGCGTGCATGCAAATAGAGAGAAATTATTTGGTTATTCTAACACTCCCCCTTAATTTCTATCACTAAGTACTTCAACATTTACAATGCCTAAATTTTGTTATAGATAATCAAATGTCTCCTTTGCTAATGCCTTTGTGAATATATCTGTCAATTGATCTTCAGATCTGCAGAACTCCAAATGGATTTCTCCATTGTTCACTAACTCTCTGATAAAATGGAATCTTGTATCAATGTGCTTACTCCTCTTGTGAAAAATATGATTTTTTTGACAATGCAATCGCTGATTTGTTGTCACAAAAGATTGGTGTTGACTCCTGTGCTTGTAATAAATCTGTCAATACTCTCCTCATCCAAGTTGCTTGACATGCTGCTGATGTGGCTACTACTTACTCTGCTTCCGCTGATAAAAGTGTCACTATAGGTTGCTTTTTGGATCCCCATGTGACCACACGTGTTCCAAAAAGAAAGGCATGTTCAGAAGTACTCTTCCTGTCATCAATGCTACTTGAAAAATCACTATCAATATAACCAATCAAACCAAAATCATTAGTTGTGAAATATAAAATTCTATATTTTGTTGTTTCTGTCACATATCTCAATATCCTCTTTCCAACTTGTCAATGTGAGTCTTTTGGTGACTCCATGAATCTAGAGATTAAGCTTACCCCATACATGATATCTAGTCTTGTAGCTGTAAGATACATCAAACTACCAATTAGTCTTTTGAATGTTGTAGAATCAACATTAGACCCTTTGTCTTCTTTGTTAATTTTGGTCCCTATAACAACTGGTGTAGGTGCTAATTTATAATTCAACATCTTAAACGTCCTTAACACATCTTTTGCATATTTAGTTTGAAAAAAAAATTCCCTTCTCAGATTGTACAACTTCAATGCCCAAAAAATACTTCATTAATCTCAAATCTATCATCTCAAATTCTTTCTTCATTGCTGATTTAAATGTGTCTACAGACAAAGTTTTAGTGAAAATCAAATCATCAACATACAAACACACAATCAAAAACTCACATTCTTTGTTGATTTTTGTGTACAATGTAGGCTCACTACTGCTTCTATCGAATCCATTGTTTGTCATGTATGAATCAATCCTACTATACCATACTATTGGTGCTTACTTGAGACCATATAGGGCCTTCTTCAATCTGTAGACTTTTTCTTCATGTCCATGCACTCCATAACCTGATGGTTGTTTCACATACACTTCTTCATTTAGGAAACCATTCAAGAAGGTTGATTTGACATCCATTTGATATACTTTCCAATTATTTTGTGCAGCTATTGCTAAAACCATTATAATAGTATCAAGTCTAGTAATTGAAGCAAATGTTTTATTATAGTCAATTCCATGTTCTTGTGCAAAACCTTTTGCTATTAACCTTGCATTGTGCTTTTCAACATTTCCTTCTGCATCAAATTTGGTCCTATAAACCCATTTGACTCCTATGCAATTCTTACCTTCAGGTACATTAATTAGATCCCATGTTTGGTTTCTCTTAATGGCATTCATCTCTTCATCCATTGCTTTTATCCAATGTTCCTTATTAACTGCTTCTTCATAATACATAAGATCATGAGAGAAAAGGGCAAAATTTGAACATAAATCTAACTTCTCCTCTTCTTGTTTATAGATCTCATTCAAGTTTCTCATTTTCTTACCTTTATGTTTTGATCTTAAAGTGGCAAGAGTTGGATCTAATTCATCACTTACTTGTGAATTAGGTGTAGGATGACATGCATGACCAGATGATTCACCTTGTGCTAAGCTCCTAGGTGTTCTTATTGGAGTGCTTTTTCTTGCTTGTGGAGAGGATTGATCACCTTGCAAATTTTTTTATTCAGATTCTTCTTCATTTTGGGGAATTGATGCTCTAATTGTGATGGTTTTATCAATGCTTCCATCCCATGCTTCTTCTTTCTTAAATTATACATGTCTGCTAATAATCACTTTCTTTGAGATACAACTTATATGCATTTGATTATTCACTATAGCCAATAAAAATGCATTTTCCACCTCTATCATCAAGCTTTCATCTCAATTTAGATGGTATAAGAGAATATGCAATACAACAATTTCTTTTGAAATGATGTACACTATGCTTCTTACCACTCCAAGCTTCTTGTGGAATTTGATCTTTGACACTCTTTGTTGGGCTTTTATTCAGAATATATACTGCACATGCTACTACTTATGTCCAATATTCATTTGACAAATGTTTGGCCTTCAACATGCTTCTGGCCATCTCCATGATTGTTCTATTCTTCCTTTCTGCTACACCATTCTGCTGTGGTGTGTACCTTGTAGTCAGTTGCCTTTTAATGCCATGATATTTGCAAAATTTTTAAAATTCATTAGACATATATTCACCTCCTCTATCTGATCTAAGTACCTTGATGTAATGGCCACTCTATTTTTCAACCATAGCCTTGAATTCTTTAAATTTTCCAAAGGCTTCAGACTTATTTTTGAGAAAATATATCCAAGTCTTTCTGCTAAAATCATCAATGAAGGTTATAAAATAAAAACTACCTCCAAATGATGGAATTTGCATTGGTCCACATAAATCACTATGGACTAGCTCCAATATTACCCTTGCTCTATATGAGGCTCCTATTGGAAAGCTCTCTCTATGCTATTTTGCCAGAATGCAACGTTCACATGAACTTCTTAGCTATTCTATTGGTGGTAATCCCTTCACCATATTTTTCTTTTGTAACTAATTCAAACCTCCAAAATGTAAATGTCCATACCTTAAATGCCATAGCCATGATTGGTCTAGATGCATGGTTTTGAAGTGGGCTTCCTCTTCTCCTTGGATGCACTAAATTCAAAGAGGGAACATCTGATTCTTGGTCATCTCCACTTTTGCTATCAACTTGTCATTTAGAAATTTGTCTAGTATTGTGCAAACATTATCCATAAAAGATACTCTGTAACCTTTCTGTACTAACTATCAAACACTCATAAGATTATGCTTTAGGCTAGGTACAAAAAAAACATCAGCACTAAATATTCTTTCATCATTTTTTGCCAAAACATTTATTACACCTTTACCCATTACATCCACTTTATTATTATTTCCTAATTTCACCTCAAATTTTAGGGAATCATCAAGACTAGCAAACAGTTCTTTATTCGTTGTCATATGATTACTGCATCCACTATCTAAGAACCAAATATCTCTAGCATTTTCTTGAGCAACATGACAAGTGAAAAATAAGCTTTCAGAATTACAATTTGATTCATTTATGTAATTAGCATTCTACTTGTCCACATCTCCTTGTTTCTTTCTACATTCACTTGCATAATGTACATATTTTTTGCAGTAATAACATTGAATGTTAGATTTATCAAAACTCTGTGATTGTTGCTCGAAGTGATTGTTGCCACATCCTCTATTGTTGTAGTTTTGATTATTGTTTTCACCATGATCTGGATTATTCCTTCCATTTCTGCCTCTACCTGTTTCTCTAAACTTTGGCCTTCCTCTTCATCTTCCTCTGCCAAACGATACCTGAGACTTGAAAGCATTCTCAAATGAAGTATTGTTATTCCTATTCATTCTGGATTCATGTGTTAACAAAGATCCCATTAATTTATCTACTGATAACTATTTCAAATCCTTGGTTTCCTCAATAGCTACAACTATTGCATCAAATTTTCTGGATAAACTCCTAAGTATTTTTTCTATGATCTTCTGATCTGTTATTGTTTCTCCATTAGATATAATTTGATTCACAATATTAAATACTTGACCCATAGATTGGTCTATAGACTCTAAGTGATTCATTTGCAAATTTTCAAAACTTCTCCTAAGAGATTGCAATTTAGCTATTTTCACCTTTGTATTACCTTTATAGGTAGTCTCTAAGATTTTTCATGCCGACTTGGATCTCGTTGCGGCTGCAACTCTAAAAAAATGTATTCATCCATTGCCTGTTGGATTACAATTAGAGCTTTTGCATCTTTTTTCTTGTTTTCTTTAATCTCTTCCTTTTGTGCTCAAGTTAATGCTTGATGGGCAGCCTCATCCTGTGGTTCTACAAAGCCATTTTTTACCAAATCCCAAACATGTTGTGAGTAAAACAATGTTCTCATTTTAATTTCTCAAATATCATAATTCTTACCATTGAAAATGGGAATTTGACACTGAGAAATACTGTTGTTTGTTGCCGTGTCTCAAGCTTGCACAGTCGGAAATTCAAATTGTGTCTTACTCCTCGTCGGGTCTGGAAGTGGTTGGAAAACACACCCTTCTCTTCGACGATGATTCCACAGCTGCATTCATAAATTCAAAAGACCACACAAGAAACACAGTGCTGCTGCACTTTCAATTGATTGCATTTTTTTAAATATTCAGATCGCTCTTCTATGACCCCCTGGCTGCTCTTCTCCATGCTAGCCAGTCTTTCCACTTATCCACATTGCTTTATTCTTTTAATGCAGTGATAGACATGACCTCACAAATCTGCAAGATTTGTAAATCACTTCTCCTATCTCATGATCTCCCTTTTTCGTTTTATACACTGGATCTCCTTTCTAGTTGCAGTGATCTCCTACGATCTGCACCTGCCGCTTTGACATTCAACGATCTTCCAACTTAGCTTTGATACCAATTTTGTCAGAGAGATAGCAAAAAATTAAAAAAAAATAACAGAAAATAAAAGATAGTCGCTGACTCCAGATTGGTATGGCAATCAAAGAAAGGATTTTTTAATCTTATTATTTATGCTTACAAAAACTGTGAACATGGACAACATAAATAGAATTAAGAACAGATAAAAGACTATAAATAAACTAATGTTTAAACTCAAGTCTTGCATGCAAACTAGGAAGAGACTGAAACAGGGGATCATGCAAACAGCGTGCATGATGAGGGCAAACAAATGAGTTTATCTATTTTTCTACTTTTCTCCACCGCGTGCATGCAAACAGGGAGAAATTATTTGGTTATTCTAACATAAATACAGTCTGTGGTTTGATTTGGGAATAGGTGTTTTGTAAATGGCGTAATGGCACAGCTTGGAGAAGAAGAGGAGGCCGATTCTGGACACCTATGTCTTCCCGCTATATATAATTACCTTATTTGCTGTTACGGTTTAAATATATTGGTTTAATGATATTAGAGAAAATTATGCTTGGTGATGGTAAATTCATAAATGATTTATATATCTTTGATTTGTGTAATATTCTGTTGTGGATTCAACTATGGTAATTATGGGTATTAAAGATAGTGCGTCTTTCTATTCTGAATTCGAATCTAGTTATGACAACCTCTTCCAATTGTGTTTTATACTCAGCCATATAGAAATTTGTATATGCCATGGTAACAATCTCCAGGTAATTTGTAATGCCGTTGCCTTATTAGGGAATTCAAGCCTCTCTTTGTATTTGACTTCGGAATATTATGGCTCAAGAGCTGAGTATGTTCAAGTCTTCAATACAAAACTTGAACATTTGACTTAGCAGTCTATTGTTATATGTGTACTTCGTGGTATTCTTCTAAAGGATATACTGTATGTCTGGATTGATTCGGTTCGAACGTTAAATCATATAGAAAATCCTTATAAACATTATTGTAGTAACGAGTATTTTTTACCTTTGGCTACATGAGGACGCTGTGTTCGATTATTACAACTTTTCAATTTGTAAGTTCTCAATTAAGTCTCGAGAGGTGACTTAAGTCCCAACCTTTGACTAATTAATGATTAGAATGTTAACACGAATATTATATATGCATTGCTTTGCCATAACTCAATTATAATATCTTTCTTTTCTTATGGTTATAAAGTTTATGTTTGAAATCTTCTTTTCCTAGTTGAGGACGGCACTTAAAAGAGGAGTGATTGTCCAATCCTAATTTACGAATATATTGAGGTCTTGTCACTCTTCTTATTTTAATCAAACTATTGAAATGCAGTGAAGAGGTTTGTGAACTAATGATTAACATGTATTTGAAAAAAAATATGATGATGATGATGATGATGATGATGATGATGATGATGATGATGATGATGATGATGATGATGATGATGATGATGATGATGATGATGATGATGATGATGATGATGATGATGATGATGATGATGATGATGATGATGATGATGATGATGATGATGGTGGTGGTGGTTAGTCTTTTAATATTCATAAAAAAATATTGGAATTTATTAGGTTGAGGATTATTATATACTTAATTTTTCAAAAAGGATTTGTAAACATGTATCTATAAATGGAAACTAAATCCCTAACTTAATTCATTTTACTAATATTGTTAATATTGAGCTTAGGCAATAATTATGTAATTGAAATAAGCGTAGTAAACTTCAAAATACATATTTATATCAATTAAATCTCAATCTTAATAATATGTAGATAAGATATCACTCTACCTTTCTATGGTTTGAAACAAGTAATGTTACTTCCATACATAAGTTTGTTGTAAAGCCCGGTTAGTAAGGGACTAGAGAATAAGGACATGATAAACGGATTAATCCTCCCTGAACAAGATACTTTGAAAATATCCAAACACTTGTCAAATGAGAATGTCTCCTTCATCCCTATTGGTATTTACTTCTACAAGTATGTCAATAATATTTGTGGTGGTTCATACGATATTCCTATCTTACACTCCTCTGAAGATAATCCTAAGTTCCTGAGCTTAGGCAATAATTATGTCATTGAAATAACGGTAGTAAAATTCAAAATACATCTTTATATCAATTAAATCTCAATCTTCATAATACGTAGATAAGATACCATTCTACTCTTTTTATGGTTTAAAAGAAGTAATGTTACTTTTGTACATAATTTTGTTGTCTAGCTTGGCTAGTAAGAGACTAGAGATTAAGGACACAATCAATGGGTTAGTCCTCCTTGAAAGAGATACTTTGAAAATATACAAACATTTATCAAATGAGAATACCTCCTTCATCCATGTCGGTATTTACTTCTATAAGTAAGTCAATAACATTGGTGGTGGTTCATATGATATTCCTATCTTACACTCCTCTGAAAATAATCATAAGTCCCTATCCAGAAATGATATTTATTTATACTAAAAATAAAGTAAAGATATTTTTATGGTATCATTATTCAAAGCTAAGTGTTAAATCTTATTCATTTGAGAATTGTTATCTTTGTTAGGATTGGTATCACCACATCAAGGCTAAGTGTTAACCTTATTCTTTCGAGAATTGTTATCTTTGTTAGGATGTGTGAGAGGGTGTGGGCTAGTTATGTTTTACGTTTGTATGGTGATGTCTTTTACAATATCCACTCAAAATATATCTTCGCATTAATAAATGGGTATATTAAATATTAATCACCTTCTTCATGTTATAGTTATTTGTCACTGTATTTATAAATAAATATTTTATATTCATTGAATTTTTTTAAGAATGTGTGATATTTAATTTTATATATTACTATTCAAGTAAATTGGAAAGAACACAAAATTACTAATTTCATAAAGGATTTAATAAAGCAAAATAAATTTTTTCCTAATTTTTGGAAAGGGAATGGAGATCAAATAGAGATATATTTTTTTTTGTAAAAAATTAGGTTTAACATTTTAGCATTAAATATAACATATTCAGTAAACAAAATTTGAAACATGTTACAAGTATTCAATTATGAAGTGCATGATAAAGATAAGAAAATAATAGCAAAGGAAACACAAATTAAAATAATAATGAATTCTTAAAATAAATGTATTACTAATTATTTAAATGAGAAATAAAATTAAATGTAGACAAATTTTAAAAAAAAATTGAGTAATATTATATCATATTTTATAAAATACACTAAATTAAAAATAAATTGATGCATCATGCGAATGTTCAATTATAAAGTACATGATAGAGATAAGGAAATACTAGGAAAGAAAAGATGCATACATGACACAATAAATTTTTAAAAGTTTGAAATATATCATCTACCTTATGAGTCTTTGGAAATAAAATATTTCTTGGGAAAGTCTAAGAAATTAAAAAATAATGCTAATTTAAGCATGTCAATATTAAATGTTTTACTTAAGTTTAAAAACATTATAAGATTTTCACTATTTTGTGTTAAAACTTTGTTAGTTGTATAGTAATATTCATTGAGTAGAAATCCTAAAATAAGTGGTAAGGATTAATTCATTGTAAATTGTGATATTAAATTTTCTTTTCTATTTTTTTTGAGTAAATATTTGTTAAAATTATGAACCATTATTTTATATAAATGACATGTTAATAGAAACCCTAGATTTGTACATTCAAAATAAAATACAATGAAAAAATGAGTAACAACATCTAATACAACAAAATAAATATCTATATAATGGACTTCCAACTGTAAAAAAAGTTACCTACGTCATTTATTCAATTTTTTTACAACATACTTTCAACATCTCCCACTTCATTTCTAGTGATCCAATGCATCTCAGTCACAAAATCAATACCTATAAGATAACCACACCAAAATATTCCATGATCAAAAATTTGGAAAATATGATGACATTGATTCTTCATAATAAAGTTATCAAAAAGGAAAAATATACCCCTATCATTATTCTATTTTATTGAAAATTTACCTTATATATGTACCACTTGATCACCAAGAATCTCATACATCCTAGTCACCACACTCAATCATTTTTAGATAACCACACTAATATGTGCCATGTACTAGAAGCAAGTAAATATGATGATATTTGGGGGAGGGGGTGGGGGGGAGTGCGGGGCTGGGGATGGTAATGGAAAAAATGATTTATACAAAATTTCAATGCAATAAAAATATGAGGTTATAGATTATATATTTATATGTATATGTATATGTAAAATTTATTATGATCTTGATATGGTATTAATTCTACCATTTGATTTGGTTAAGAACACAATGTAATGCAGACATATACAAGTATGATTATAAATAATGCAGTGATCATCATACATATATTTAATAGACATATGTTTAAACAAGGAAAATAATTAATTGGTTAGGATCTCCATAAATATATAGTAAAAAATTCATTATATACATTAAATATGTTATGCCTCATTGCTCCCTATTAAAATAATTTTCTTTAAAAAAATTAAAGCTATGTTTCATCTAAAATCTCCTCCCTTTTAATTAGGCTTGATAAATAGAAACCTATGTTATTAAATATATTTTATTATTTAATAGCTTCCTCTTAACCATTTCAAAATAAACAATAGTTTGACCCATCCTCATTAAATAAAGAGCAATTGTAACAACATTATGTTTTAACCATATCATCATGGTGGTACTTTGTGCATGTTTGGGACCTATGTTAAATGGTTCAAAAATTTAAACCTAATACATAGATGATGGGATCAATATAGGTATAGCTTCCTATTCTATACTCCTAAGTTCTAGACAAAATTCATAATATAACACATCTGAGAATGAGATTGTCTTCATGAGTAGGATGTTTTGCTAAAGTTTTACTATCAAAATAAACTACTACAAACATACCAATGTAATCTCTTATCACCATGTTCATCCCATGAATAAATGTGTTTGGTAAATTTTATAATGTAAATGACATCACCATCCACTAATATATTCTATCCATAGTATTGAATGTCATTTTATATTCATCTCCTTCACAAATCCAAACCTGATAGTATCCACTCAGATCAATATTACTAAAGTATTATGCATCTACAACCAAATATATCATATTATCTAAATGAGGTATAAGAATTATGTATTTAATACTTATTTTATTGATTAATATACTATCCATACACATCTTCCATGTCCTATTTCTATTTTGAGTTAATAATGATGATATTTTGCATGAACTCATGCTCTCCTCTACTATGTCATTTCTCACCAATCAAGTAACATGTGTTTTCAGTTCTGCATGTTCTATTTAACTCATCTTATAAGCCAATTGATTAAATAATAAGACTATAGAATAAAATAAATATCATTTTTAATATCTCTCTTTCATTCTAAATCATCTGGTAACTTAACATGTGTTACACATACACATTTCTTCAACATTTCTATTATTATACTAGTATGTGCACAACTTCTTTGTGTTGTTTCTTTGTTATTAATGAATAAAACTAACCTACCATATTAATTTATTGGATAATTTTTTTTTCATAACATAATTTATCCATGCCCTTCTTTAAGAACCTATAGTAAAACTACATTTGTACTAACTTTCAAAAAAACATATGTATTCTTTGCCCCATCATGAATTACTTTTCTATTATATTGTAATGGATTTCCTAAAACATAATTGGCATTGATCCTTTGGGATAACATCACACCATAATTCATATTTGTAAGATTTTATTATAATTTTTTTTATTAAACACATTTTATCTATTGTAACTTCATTTCCCCTTTAAAACCCTATTGAAATTTGATAAGGATAGCGATGCATTTCACATTGTAACCCTAGTTTCTCTATAGTTTCTTGAGAAACTATATTGCAAAAAATACCACTATATTTTATTAATTTTTATATATTACCTCCACAAGTGCACCTTATTTGGAATATATTTATATGCGACCATAAATCACCAACTTATTTGTTCCACATGTGTTATTTGATTGGAACTACCATTGTTCTCCTCAACATGAGGTTTTATACTATGTATTCTATTATAAAGTTTGAATTTTATTGTTATGTTTCAGCCTCCACAAAAGTTACTCATGGGAATTCATCTTGCCTCCTTTCCTTTTCATGATATTGTAGACACTCAGATGCTCTATGCCTTTCTTCTTGATATATGTAATAGACATAATATTCATGTGGAGCACTCCAACGTCTACCACCATGATATCCTCTAGCTATTTGAATTACTCTTATTCCTTATGATATTTAAACCCTTGTATATTATCATGTTGTCTTTATATACCATGAGGTGACCCTCTTCTAGTAGAATTAAACTGACATCACCCCTTTAATAGAGGTGATTATCCTCTATTTGGACTACTTGATATTCTAAAAGCCTACATATTTTAGTTTTCTTCCATACTTAAATCTAATTCATAAGTATCATCCATGAATAGTATTCAACACAGTCGTAATTCATATTGAATATAAAATTTTAAACAATTTACATGTCTTGCTTCCATTTGTTCCTTTGTTTTGTCCCACTCCACTTGTATGTAAATCTTGTAGAACTCATTTATATATTATTGAATGTTGTGATCATTTTGTATCAAATTATGGATTATTATGTACATAGTTTGTATATAATATAAATTAAGATATTTATCCCATGGCTTCTTCTCTAACTTTCTAAAAGTGTTGATTTATCTTTAGCCTTTCTTTGTCTTTTTTTTATAAGGTTATCCCATGAAATAATTGAATATTAAATTTGTGCATGTGAAAAAATTACATCCTTGTCTTATATGAGAATTTTATATTATAAAAATGTTTCCATACTATTTAACTATTCTATTGGCTCCTTTGGTTCTAAATGATCTCCATGCTTAGAAACTGCAACATGGATTTTCTCATTTCTTCCCTCTAAATCCCAAACCATCGTCTCTTCCATTATTAGTGGTTTTTATTTTTATTACAAATTTTTCTAAAATTATTATTCAGGATTTGTTTATTCTTCTATTTTATCTCTTTCTTTCCTTTGTCTTTGATTTGTGACATTTGTGACAATTACAGTTAATTATTCCACTTTCCTCTATAATTATTGCATAGCTCTGTTCATTTGTATAATTCCTCATCATCATCTTGGAATATTTACACATTTTATTTAATTAAATAATACTCTTAAAAATAAATATTTTCAAATCCCTAAACAAATTCAAAAATAAATTATCTCTAATAGTTGAACTCGCTTTAATAGCAAACGATGAACCCCAAAAACTAGCAAAACAAGAATATATCAATAGGTGCAATCCTCAAATTATTATGAAAACATAATATTAATTGTTTGATATTGAAAAAATAAAATAATTACATAAAATTCTTTAAATAAACCTCAATTTCAAACTTGAGTTAAATTTGAAAAATAAAAAATGTAAAACAACAATAAACTACTTAGAGTTAACTACCACTACTATAAATAGCAACTTGTTTTTATTAATAAGTTTTTTATGGAATTTACTATCAGATTAAAGTTTTAAAAAATATACTCTAAATGATAAAATCATGTTTTTACATATATCTGAACCCAAATTCATATCCAATTAAAAATTATTTATTTTTTTTAATTTTTAGCATGACTAAACAATAATTTAGTGCAATTTTAGACCTTGAGATGGTTTCATATGGATCTCCAAAAATATTATAATTGGACCTAACTTGTTATTTGGGTTATGGATATATTCCTCTTTCCTTTATCGTCACTTTGATCTAAATGAGAACTTAATCAAGTTAATCAGTCAAAATGTATGACCTCCTAAAAATAGGTCTCTACATCATTAAAGGATATTAAAAATCTATGATTTATAATGAAATAATTGTAAAACATAAAAAGTAATCTTACAATATTCATTTTGTATGCCATTGAGAAGAACCTAGAGGTGTTGGAGTTGATTCTCCAATTGTTGGGGTTGGTTTAAACTTGCATTATATTTTCGTATAAACTCATTATCGACCAAATGCACAAGAAAAGAGGTACTATTATAAGATGATAAATAATTTAAACACATAATTATGAAATTTTAGATACTCAATGGGTAATGATATATTTACTTATAAATATAACATGTTGTTATGTAAATCCTCATTTTATAAAGGTGGATCATAATTCTTATCAAGACTCTAAAAACAGAATATTGAAAACATTAAGAAAGTTAGTTTATGACAAAAATGAGAATTTTATGTAAGGTGAGAAAGAAGCTTACTACATTCAAGAATAAAGACAATGAAATTATAAATTACCAAGAAAAACACCAATAAACCAAATTAACTCTGAATTCTTAAAAACTAATATTTATTGATCTTCTATGAATCAATCAAAAATATTACTTAAGTTTATTTAAATAAATTTCAACATGAAAGTGGATTTGACATATAAAATTTATAAAAACTAATAAATTTTTTAAATTACCTAGATATAATTAACTTTATGATTTTCAACAGTAGTTATTTTTAATAATATTTACATGCAAACTTGCATGGGATAAAAAATCTCCAGTTATCACCTATATAGTAAATTTACAAAAGCCTAAGTTGTTAGCACATATAGTGTCTAATTATGGTGTCATGATTGACCTTGAGAGGGTAGATTATATTAACATAGTGCCTATCCTATAGTCCAACAAGGGAATTCAATACTTTTTTGATAAATTAACTTCATAAGGAGGTTTGTGTCCAATTTTGTAGACATCACTCTGCCTATCACTTCAATGCTAAAAATAGACTAGACCATCAAGTGTGAGGATAAGCCCATGTAAGTGTTCAATGAAATGAAAGGAGCTTTAAAGCTTTCCCCTATTTTTGGAAGCCCTAATTACACTAAGCCATTTAATATTTTCTCTTTTGCATCATATAACACTATTTTTGTGATCTTATTTCAAAAGAACGAATATGGTCATGAGCATCCAATAGGTTTTTTTAGCAAAGCTATGTAAGGTGGTAAAATGAATTTCACCATCATGGAAAAATAAGCCTTCAAACTTTTGAAAGCTACCAAGATGTTTAGGCCTTATATTCTGAGTTCAAAGATTGTGGCTTATATCCTATGTATCATGGTGAAGGATATTTTAACATAGAGTAAATTATCCAATAAGATATATAGGTGAGCTAATAATTTACAAGAGTATGACATGAATATTAAAGCCACCAAGTTAGTGATAGGGATAGGTCTAGCTAGGCTCATGACTGAGAACAATTTTCAAGTTATTGAGGTAAATACTACTATTTTCAATGTTGATGATTCCTTAAGTTAATTTAATATGTCTCTATGGTATAAAAACATTGTTTATTATTTGAAAAAATTGAATTGTCCCCATAATTTGGACATGAATCAAAGGAAATCTCTTAATCTTGTTTCCCAAAAGTACCTCTTCACTGAAAATGGACTTGCATGGAAGAATTCAGATGGGGTTTTCTTAATATGCATGATATAATAACAAATTATTGACTTGATTGATGAATTTAATAGTGGATTATGTGGTGTCCATTTTTCACCTAAAGTTACAACTCAAAAAATTCTAAGAGATGGTTATTGGTAGTTGTTACTATTCAAAGATGTTGCCCAAAAAGTTAGAAAGTATGAAAAATGTCAGCACTTTGTTGGGAGGATGAAAGCTTTAGGTTTTCTTCCTTTATAGCTTGTGATAATTGAAGGCCTATTTAGAAAATGGGGAATGAATTTCATTGGAGAAATTATTGATTCTTTAATCACTAGACATAGATGGATACTATCTTCACCTGACTACATCAAAAACTGGGTTAAGATGGTCCCTTCAAAGAAGGATACACAATAGGTGGTTATGATTTTTTACTAAATTAGATTATTTGTAGATTTGGTGTGCCTGTCAAAGTTATTATTGACAATGCAATGAGTTTATAATCTAAACCTTTATTGGAATTGTGCAAAGAGTATGGGATTGAATTGACCTATGCTTCCAATTACAAACTTCGCTTAGGGAAATGAATAGGCGTAATCTAGTAACAAGAGGTTGATGAAAATCATTAGATAAATATTGGAAGCTAATAATAATAAGTGGGGTAAATAACTGATGTTTGATTTATAGGTTGATAGGATAACTCCTAAGAAATCTATAGGTAAAATCCCTTTTTAGCTTATCTATGGAGCTTATGTATTTTTGACTATGAATTTGTAGTTGTCAACTTGTCATCTCATGCAACAACTAGAAGATGGTGAGAAAATAAATCACTATGGAATGAAGGTGAACTAGATTATTGAGTTTGATGAAATTTAAAGATAATCTAATGAAAGACACCTCAATTTCAAGGTAATGTTAAAAAAGATATTTGATAGGAAGGTCACTCCAACAACCTTCCAATTAGGTGATTTGGTTTTACTTTTGGATAGTAGGCATGAAGAGAAAGGTAAACATGGAAAATTTGATGCCTTGTGGATGGGTCCTTATTCCATTAACTGTTAGATTGGGGAACACACTTTAATCCTAATAGACCTATATGGTGAAATACTAGAGCTACTAATCGATGGCAACCTTTTGAAACACTTCTTTGATTGAGTCTACAACTGTGTACATAATTGTATAGTGTATAATCTTATTGTTTTGTTGCTTTATCACCACTTTGATTTGGGCCTTGATTCACAATTTCCTTTTGTTTTTTTGTCATGTGTTCATTTTCAGATCCTCCTGATCTATTTTTTTTAGTTTGGCATATTTTTCTCAGCTTCCATGGGCATTTTCTATGAAGTGTCTAAGTGTTGACTCTATGACCCAATGGATTGACATGTGACATCCTAAAGCAAGATCGAGTGTTAGTGCCCAAAATTACATTGAAAAAATTGATCCATTTTTAAGTATAAATGCGTAATTTGTTTAGCACATTTCTTATTTAAAATATTCATAAGAGGGTGAGTATCATATAGTGGTCTATTATAAGACGAGTTGAAGTCTTGTCTGAGCAACTCAAAACCCTTTTTCTAGTTACCCTAGCTTAGGCCTTTTAATATAAATTCAAATTTGGTGGGGAAAATTTACATGAGAATGATTTAAAAATGTCATAGAATTAGTTTAATTTTACACTAAGGCTTAGTCATGTTTATTAACATGAACAAACCTTAATCTAAAAACCATATTTGGTCCATTTTATATCATGTGGCCCCTTGGTCCCTTTTATCTATTAACCTAGTCTAACTAATACTTGCTCCCTTTATTATGAACACAGCTCAAAGTCCTATCCTAAAGCTTCTGTCATATACAACAAAACCTTAGGCTAAGACTTTATATTAAATTATTTATCCCCAAACTCTGACTTCATTGTTTTCATTGTTAACTTGGAGCTAATCACAATTGACTTAGTGGATCATGATCTAATGGTGCATGTAAAATCAGATGCAGATGATTGAATGATGTGTGATCAAAGGTAAAAAACCAAAGGGAATCAAGACAAGTGAAAAAATGACAAGTTTTGGGCTTGTGGTACATGTTTTAAAGATCAAGCATATTCTTGTCAATCAATGATATGCATCAAAGCATATAGATCCTAATCGATGGTGATAAATAGGTCAAGAATTAAATAAATCCCTAGAATGGGTGAGAAGGTGACAAGTGTCACCATCATGAGACCCTATCGAGGATCTAATGGTGAGTAGAAGTCAAGAAGACAAAGGTTTTAAAATCTTCATGGAAGTGACAAGTGTCACCATCTTAGTAGGTAGTTCAAAGATCTAATAGCATGCGATAGAGTCAACATGTCAAAAAAACCTATAAAAGGATCTGAGAATGATAAGTGGAATCATCTCATGTGCCTAGGTAGTAAATCAATGGTTTGTAAGCCCTCCCATTAATCAGTAAGTCAACAAGCCTATGAGCATGTGAAGATATGATGCATTTCATAACCTTAGTGAATGGAAAAAATATTAGAAAACATCTTTAGACCTCTTATATTTTTATTAGATAGTGTGAGGTAGAGGTGGAATTTTAAAATAACTGAAGCCAAATAAGAAGCCGCCACGTGCTGAAAGGGCATTAACCCGATAGAGATTGACTATGTAGAGTGAATAAAGCCCATAAATTCTTGAAGTGGCATGATATTGAGGGTCTTAATAGATATATAATGGCTCACAATAAAATTTAATACTAAAGGGGCATTGAGAGCCCACATAGCAACCAAGTGGCATGCTCACATTCATCATGTAGAGAAGGATCGGGTAGTGCTAGTCTTAGGTTTAAATTTCAATGGAGCTAAAAGTAAATGCAAAAGTGAAAGATGTCTACATTTGTGCTAGATAAGCATCTTAGTCACTCTTTACACCAAAAAATTCCTAGTTGGGTATGACATGGAGTGCCACATGTCAAATGTGGTACTCTTTGGTTTCAAACTTAAAATCTATGGTTCCATCATAGATAGATAAGAATTCAAAGAATAGAAGAAGGTCTCTAAGCCATTATAGAGCATATTTTTATCATGTAAATCATTTTATACCTTTACCATAGCTAGACCATCTCAATGCCATCATTGGAAGAGTAGGTTATTCTATGGCATGCATAAGAGGAAAGATAGTTGTCTAGGAGGTTCTAACTATGCAAGCAAGTGGTGAAGGGTGTCTACAGGTAGTTACACATCAGTATAATTTTTTTGGCCTCTACAACAAAATTTCACCTTCTAGATCATGTAAAAAGGCATCTCTAATCACGAAATCAAAGGTTTTTTTGTATATTTTCATCATTCCTTATAGAGGCAGTTAGAGAAATGATTTTTTTAAATAAATTGATGAAAATTTTAGGCATAGTAAAGAATATTTTCTATCTAAGACCATCTTGGTGAAATTTGGAGCGCTGATTTAAAAGTTTGAAAATTTTAATCCATAGTCTTAGATTTGAAATGGGTTTAAAATGTATAAATATAGGACTTTTACTCTATTCTAGAAGTTGTTGTTGGCTGTTCATTTTTATCTATGTCTAATCTCTATAAACATTTTGGGATCAACTATTGTTTTTATATCTTGTGTCGCTTTCTAAGGTGGTCACAATTGTATAACCATTATCAAGCTATGAGAGCATGTTTATGCCTCCCCTCTCCAACATGAAGAAATCACACCATCCATGTCCCCATGGCAACATTTTAATAAATTGGTGTATGTATTATCTCTTTTCAAATTAATGAAGATGATTTTGGTTCTTTGTTATTTCCTATTGATGAAGATCAAAAATGTGTTTTTCATGTTATGTTGATTGGATATTTGGGTTTGTGTTCACTATTGGTTATCATTTTGAGCATAAATTGATATTATAAACCCCTTTTTCACAATTTTAGGATAAGTTTTTGAATAACTTGTTAGGGTTGCCTATATTTATGGATTAAACAAGGAAAAGTGTTAAGAAATTTTAGTTTTAGTGTATGTTCTATGTCTTTCTAGGATCGTTTGGAATGTCCCATTAGCATAGTTATAATTTTTTTTATATCTTTCCAAAGGAATATTGTCATGAATATTGCAAGATGCCCTACTATTTGAAAACCACTAGCACACCAAAACTCTTTTTATAATCAACAAACCATCCTACCATGTCATACCCTATAAATAATACACAGTTATTGCATATCATATATGTTATTTACCTACCAATATTTACATTTTTGCTTACATAACATGCATTTTTATCTTGTTTTTTAGATATTAGCATTACACTTTTCCATCTATCCCTGTCATTACAAATTCTTTAGAGTTAAGGTGAGAAGAATTTTCATATCTATCTTTAGTATCTTGTGTATAGCCCAGAGCATTTGTTTAATCTATGTGACAACCCTTACCTAGTGGAGTGATCAAGTTTGGTTGTGTGTATAATCAGATTTGTATTACCTTATGCCAATAATCCCCATGAAGTTTGAAGTCCTCTCACCTTGATTCAGTTAAAGCTAGAAGTAGTAGAGAGATGATCTTACCCTTTTTCACTACCTCTTAATCATTTTTTCCATTAAATATATTTTAGATGCCAAACCTTTACTTGGCTATAATGACATACTAGTGGGATTTTCATCTTTATTTTCCATTAGATTCAAGTGTTCAAGGTTGAGTGAAAGAGATGTACAACTAGGAAGCAACATAGGCTACATATAAAGTTTTATGCACAAGGGATGTTTAAGAAATTATATATAGGGGTGAATGGATATGTTTTTGAAAAGTGGGAATCAAGGGTGATAAATTTTTGATAGTGTTATTTATTCTTAGAGTTTTTGAGAAAATTATTTTAAGAAAGGAGATATTGAAAACACAAGGAATTATTTGTTAAAATGTGGATTATATCTATTGTAAGGGGATTTATTAATAGTGGAGGCTAATGAAATTCTATTTCTAAAAATTAAATTGAATTGAAAAAGTTATTATGATTTGGTTTCACATTTGAAGATTTTTCTAACATTTTAGAACAACTATGATCTTGTTGTTGATGTTGAGAAGAGGCCTACAATTATTTCCAAGGATCAAGATAGTTGGGATAAATGATACAATATAAAAGCAACATGGTTAAATCTTACACTTTCTGATGAAGTCTTTCTAGAAGTCTGAAATGAATGAAGTATTGTTAAGGTATGGAGTACTCTAAATAAAATGTATGGAAATTTAGGTGATGAATGGATTTTGACCCTCACACAAAATTATTTAATATGAAATTATCTGAATGAAATGAGTTAGTTCCTCATCTAATTAAAATATAGGAAAAGAAGAATGATCTTGCTTCCCTTGGAAAAAACATAAAAGATAAACATTTTGTGTGAATAATACTACAACGTCTTCTTAGATCATATTAACCATTTGTAAGGGTTCTAGATACTGTTGATAAGATAACTACAATGACATTTGAAGATTTGTGAGCTAATATTATATAGGAAGAAAATCAATAAGCTAAGGAAAAATAGATCTCAAATAACGATTCTCAAGGTTTTGTGATACATCAAAATTTCTTGCTAAAAAACATTTCTTGACAAGTCAATAGAGAATTATTAGAGGCAAGAAACCAGGTATAATTATTTTAAGGGTCGCAATTATTAGAAATAAAAGCACAAAATCAAATTCAACCATTGTGGTAGATTACACCATCATGAGAATCAATATTATAATAAAATCAATGATTCAAAAGGAAACTATATGAAATACATATATATTAATGAACCTAAAAATAATGCTCTTTGATTGGATCTTAAATCAAAATTTTATATTACGATGACTGGGTAATTGATTCTGGTGCTACACAATATACATCTCATAGTGAGGATAAATTTGAGAAATTGATCAAGGATAACACTAAATAAAAACTATATATAGGAAACAATAATGTATTAGAATTTAATGTTATTGGAAATGTTCAATTTGATAGTGTTATAGTTTAAAAAGTGAATCTAGTTCTAGATTCAAAAATTGATCTACTTTCTATTTATCAAATTATAAATCAAGGATATAAGCTAGAATTATATAGTGATAAGCGCTTAATCAAGAATATAAATGACAAATTTAGAGTCATAACAATTGGAAAAGTTGAAAATGGATTGTACAAGTTTCAATAATTTACTTCAAAGTGTGATGATAGTCATGTCTATAGCATTGTAAAATATACTAATACAAGAAGTATATGGCATGAACATATGGTACATGTCAACTATCAAGGCATTAGGATTATGAAAAAGTTGAACATGGTTTATGGACTCTCAAGTATTTCTTAGTATTAAAACTTTTGTGAAGGGTGTGCTATGGGAAAGTAGCATGTGGAAATATTACCTCATGGAAAATCATGGACATGTAAAATTTCATTGCATATAGTTTATATTGATCTAATGTGGCCATTTTAGATGACATCACTCATTAGATCAAGGTATGTTTTTACTTTCAAAAATGACTATAATAAAATAATTTTAGTGTATTTAATAAAAAATATAAGTGAGGTGTTTCTGAAGATCAAAGAATTTAAAGCCCTAGTTGGAAACAAAGTGGGAGACACTTAAATATAATAAGAATATATAGGGACATAGAAAATTTAATAATGCCTTCTTGAACTTTTTTATATAAAATGGTATAAAGAAAGAATATATAGTGGCCTACACACCTCAACATAAATGGGTTACTGAGAGAAATAATAGAAATCTAATGGAAATGGTTAGATAAATGTTATATTCTATAAAAATATATACTACATATTGGGCTGAAGTAATTCAAACAATCACATATATTTTGAATAGGACTCCAACTAAGGGAGTAATGAATAAACCACCTGAACACACTTGGAGTGGTAGAAATCCTAATGTCTCACTTTTTGAATTTTTTGTTTCAATTCTTATATTCACATTCTTGAACAAGAAGGAAAAAACAAGCCAATAAAATTGAAAAATACATGACAATCAAAAATAATGAAGTAACAAAGGGTCATAGGTTGTGTAATCCTAAAATAGGATAACTTTATATCAAAATAAATGGGTGGTTTGATGAAGATAATTAAAATGTTGATGTAGCTAAACCATGTTTTATTCTAATATGATCAAAGAGGATGCCCCTGTTGATACTAATGATTCAAATGAAGATATTTCATTACTTGTAGGAGGATATCAAAATAAAATGGAAGTGTCATTTTAAAGTGATGGAAAGAATAACGGAAAGATAAGGATAATTAAGGAAATATATCAATAAGTCCCTATGAATTTGTTTGTTAACAATGCTCTTATGACTAGAGTGATGGAGGTGGATGATCCAAGCACATATAAGGAGGAAAAAGGAAAAGCTGAATGGGATGCAACTATAAAATATGAATAAAGTTCTGTAATGAAAAATGACACATGGGAGTTGTATGTACTTCTAAAATGGAAGAGTTTAGTTGGATGTAAATGGACATACAAGATAAATTTCATATAAAATGGAGAAGTGGAGAAGAAAAAATCATGGTTGGTGTCCAAAGGATTCTCATAAAAAAAAGGTAATGATTTTTAAAACTTTTATTCAAGTTGATAAAATGAGACCCATTTATATAATATATTAGTTAACTATAAAATTTTAATGGAAAATTTATCAAATGGATGTAAAAAGTGTTCTCTTATATGGTGAGTTATAGGAATAAATCTACATGGATCAACTACCTAGATTTTTTAAACATGGTGAAGAACATGTAGTTTTTAGATTGAAATAGTCATTATGTTATCTTAAATAAGCACCAATGGCATGTTAATATAAAAAAAATTAGTAATTTGTAGAAGCAAGTTTCATAATAAGCAAAGATGATCCATATATGTATGTGAAATATAGTGTTGTAAAAATTGTTGTTATTTTACTTTATGTTGATGATTTAATGATTAAAAGATATCATATAGAATGCATTGTACACACTAAGAATTAACTTTAAAAGGTATTTGAGATAAGTGAATTAGTCCTAATGCATTACTTTTGGGTTTGAAAGTATGGCAAGTAAAATATAGGATTTTGATTTCTCAAACCAATTATGCCATTGATGCATTAATAAAATTTATGGTGTTTGAGTGTAAACTAGCTAGTACACCATGTTAAATTGCATTGAAATTGAGTGTTAAGTCCAATGTAAATAAAGTAGATGGAACACTGTATCAAAAAATTATTTTTAATATTTTGTACATGACTATCACTACAGTAGATATTGGCTATGCAATTTATGTTATTTCTCGGTATATGTCAAATCCACATTTTAACCATTGAAAAGTAGCTAAAAGAACGCTGAAGTATACTAGAGGTATATATAAACTTGTGATTTTTAGAGTTAAAATATTCAATATGTTTTATTGATATGTAAGAGGTACATTCAAACAATTCATAAATGATCAGTTAAAATAACCAATTATAACAAACATACCAATTACAACATAAATATAATGTAGTTATCCTAAGATTAAATAAAATTTATCGTCAAGTAATGTAATAAATAAAATATATAAAATAACATTCCCCCTATATTACATTATTTTTACAAACATATCCCCAAAATAGATAAAATTTCACCTTGCCAAGTGACTTGGTGAGTATATCTGGTATCTATGAATCTATTGAGCAATACTAGAGGTGAATATGGTGGTTCAAGACTTGTTCTTAAATATAGTGGCATTGTACCTCAATGTGTTTGGTCCTCTCATGAAATATTAGATGCTTGAAAATATTTAACACACAATGATTGTTATAGAAAAGGACTACTAGTTGATCTTTAGGAATGTAAATGTCAGAACGAATGTGACATAACCAAATTGTGTCACACATAGATCCTCATATATTAAGGTATTTTTATTCTATGGATGAGAGAAAAACTATAGATTGATTATTATTAATACACAAAATTTGTCTAGATATGAGATGAAATATATATCCAAAAGTTGATTTCATGTCATCAATTGATCCAACATAGTCTGAGTCTATGTATCATAGAAAGAATAAATTTTAGTTCTTGTATTCTAGACACTAATAAATTGTATCTCAGACATATCTCAAAACATGCTTAATTATAAACCAAAGATAGTTCTTTGGCTCTTGCATGAATCTCAAAAGATAGCTAACATAAAGCATATGTGTGGTGTGGTATAAGTCAACTAAATGAGACTCCCAAAAAGCTACCTATAGTGAGTTTCATGGAAAATCAGACTTGGGATTTGGTAAACCCATTTAAAGGTAAGAGAACATTGTAGAAAAATTGTGTGCATGTAATTCAAAAGGAGGATGGAGGAAAGAAAATGTAAAAGGCTTGTTTGGTGGTAAAGGGGTTTACATAGATGAAGGGAGTTGATTTTGATGAGATTTTTTCTCCAGTGGTGAAGATGACTTCTATTAGGACTATTCTTGGAATGGTGGTAGTGGAAAAATTGAACTTAGAGTAGCTATATTTGAAGAATGTGTTCCTTCATGGTGATTTGGAGGAGGACTTACGTATGGAGCAGCCATAGGGATATGAGGTCATGGGAAAGAATAACATGGTGTGTATACTGAATAAGAACTTGTATGGCCTTAAACAAGCTCCACAACAGTGGTATAAGAAATTTGATAGTTTTATAATGGAGCAAGAATACTCCAGTTGTAATTTAGACCATTATATATATATCAAGAAGTTTGATGATGGTATTTATATTATCATGTGTCTATAAATGGATGACATATTGGTTGAATGTAAGAACATGCAGAAAATAAAGGTAACCAAGGAATAACTTTGTGAGTATATATTCTATTTGTGAATTTGTTGCGCATTAATAGAGCTAAATATGCTGATACAAGGTTTATTCTTGAATGTAGTGGCACTGAACCTCAATATGTTTGGTCTTCTCATGAAATAATAGAGTTTTGACAAGAATTAACACACCCTAATTGTCATGAAAAAAGACTAGTGTCTGATCTTTAGGAATGTCTATGTCAGATGGAATACGACATAATCAAATTGCTCCATACATATTTCCTTATCTGGAATGGTATTCTAATTGTACGGATTAGAGATAAACTAAAGATTAATTCTTCTTTATCCACAAAATTGGTCCATATCCTGAGATGAAATATATATCTATAAGTTAATTTCCTTTCATCAACAGATCCAACATAGTCTTAGTCTTTGTTTCCCTATAAACATAAATTTGATTTCTTGTTGTATTCCAAACCATAATTTATTATACCTCAAAATTATATCAAAACATGCTTTATTTCAACCCAATGAAACTTTTGTATCTCTTGAATGAATCTTTAAATATAGTTGTCAATAAATAATATGTCTAGTCTAGTATAATTAAAGTAAATGAGACTCAAAAAAAGATACCTATAATGAGTTTCATCTACTTGAGGTGACTCCTGAGATTAGGATAGTTGCAAACCTTTTTCCATTAGATTTGAAATTTATTTACAATCTATCAACCCATATTTCTCAAGGAACATCTTGGCATATTCAATCTTTAAGACAAAAATATGAGTATGATTTTGCCATATCTTCAAGACAAGATAATAATGAAGTGACCTCAAATTTGTCATGTCAAAGTATTTTTTCAAGTCATTCTTTACATATTCATAGAGATAATGTGAACTTCCTTTGATCATGAGATCATTTACATAAAAAACAAGAATAAAAATCTTTGTGCCTACCTTCTTGATATATAAATTTGTATCTTAGGGGATACGAATGAATCTATGTTGAAATAGATGATCATTAATTTTAATGGGCCACACCCTTAGTGGTTTCTTAACTCCATAATGTGACTTAATTAGATGGCATACCTTATGTAGATTTTGTTTATCAATTAAGCCTTCTAGCTGGGTCATATACACTTCTTTGAGATCACCATTATAGAATGTATTTTCAAAATCCATCCCTTTAATGGTCTTGATATTATGTTGTGAGCGAAAAAATAACTCTAATGGTCTTGATATTAGTAGTGCGTATAAAGGTATCCTCATATTATTTTTCCTTAGTGATGAACATATCCCTTTGTAGCAAGTCATTCTTTATATTTGTGAGTGGATCCATCTCCCTTATATTTTATCTTGGAAATTGACTTAAAGCTAATGGATTTATTTTTTATAGGTAGATCAACAAGTTCCCATGTCCCATAATTTATGAGGTGATCATATCCAACATCCATGGCCTTCTTCCACTGAGGTTGACATAAATAATATCAAACTGTCTCTAGGTCAGTGATGTGAACTATTGAAATCATCAATGCAAGATTTATTTCATTTATCACCTATTTTCTAGTCTGAACATCTGATGAAGTCTCTAGATTGGAGTTTAGGTGTGAGGCCTTGATGGTATTTTCTACACATTTTGGACATTGATGCTACTACTAATTTGATGAATAATTCTCTTTCAGATTTCTAAGTTCAATTAATAGTTCTCTTTGCATCTCACCTTCTTTGTGATAATATTCTTTAATCTCATTATCCAACTATGAGAACAATCTATGAAAGGTGGTATGTTATGACTCCTTATATGGAAATGATTCAAATTATGACTCATCATAAAGCACATGTCAAATTTCATAAATCTTCATTGTCTCAAGATCCATTACATGATATGATTTTAAGGTAGTATTATGCCATAATGGAAGGCACTAAAATGTCTCTAGTTCAATCTTCTTCCTATTTTTAGAAGGCACGTGCATGTAAGATGTACAACAAAATACTGCAAGATGATAGATCAAAGGTTTAAGACTAATCCATATCTCTTCTAGTGTTTTAACTTGCAAGATGTTTGTAAGTACCATATTGAAAACATATATAATTATTTGAGCTACTTCTACTCGTAATGGTGCATCCAAATTTGTAGTGGAAAGCATGCAATGATCCATCTCCATGACTGAACTATTAAATCATTTTACAATCCATTATGTTGTGGTGTATAAGGAATAGTTAGGTGTTGTTTGATGTCATGTTGCTTCAAGAATGCCAATAATTATTATGATGTGAATTCCCCCTTAACTAGAGTGGATGATTCGAAGAGGCCTCTTTGAATAGGTGACAACAAACTAGTAGAGGACCTTAAAATGTGTAAAGGCTTCACTCTTCATGTGAAATAACACCCATGTCTTGCAATAGAAATCATAAAAAATTAGTTGAAAGTACTTGAATCTTTCAAAATAAGTAGGTAAGGGTCCACACAGATTTATGTGTACCACATCAAAATGATCTATAACTTATGAGGAAATTAAAAGGAATGGAATTCCGTGTTTTTTTCTAGTAAAGCATCCAAGGCATGAAATCAAAGAATGGGCCAACTAAGAAAGTCCACAAACCATGGAATTATAGTTGATATGCTATAAAGAAAGAACAAAAAGGTGCTCATATTGATAATTCCATAATATAGTATACTCTACCTTAGAGGTAGGAAGAGGAATGACACCAGATGAGACTACATCTAGGGTAAATAATTGATCCTTCAAAAAAGATCTACTAGTGATTTGACATTCTTGTGAGATGAGATAGGATTTTATGCCATTATGCATCATGAACTCTACCTTAACCTTATGATTCAAGAGCTAACTTAGAAACAAGATATTTTTTGTTAATCAAGGGACATACATTACCTTTATTATATTACAATTTTGCATCCTAAGAGGAATTTTGACAGTGCCAATTCATACTACAACATATATTTTATCATTTAAAATTCAAACTTGATCTCAAGTGGGTTGAGTCATTAGTGAATCAAATAGTTCTTGACATCTTGTCATATGCTTCATAGTGACAGAGTCAATCAACCAAACTTTACTCATTTATGATGAGGTTCACAAGATAAGAACTACATCATTATATGCACCACTAGATTTTACTTTTATAAAAACCTCCTCTTCAGATTCATCATCCCATTGATGTTATGAAGCTACATATCCATGGTAATTCCATTGTCAAGGATGTATTTTTTATTTATGTGAATCATCTCTGTTGGATAAGCCCTCGTGAGTGGATCAACATTATGTGAAGGCATTATACCATAACTATCAATATCATGCATATTGGTGTGAAAAATATGACACTATCTTTTTGAATTTTTAGATTTATGTTATTTTTTTGACTACTTTGGTGGTCATTTTGAGAAATTTGAACCAAATTACATGGAAATCAAGGATTTATCCTCAAAATCCTCTCGCACGAACTGGATGGCTTCTTCTTGTTCAAATAGATTTACCAATTCTTTGAAAGACACTATGTGCTTTGTGATTTTTAATATTGTGATAAACATGTAAAATTGAGAAAAGAGAGATCTCAATGTGATCAAAACCAATAGCTTGTCCTCAATCTTTTCTCCAAGTGAAATTAATTTAGCTCATAGTTCTTCTACCCAGCATAAGAATTCTTCAGCATTATCACCATCTTTCACACTGAGAGTATGAAGGTTAGATAGGAGATGAAGAATCTTTATCTGATTCTTTGATTTAAAAATGGTGGAAAAAATTTTCCAATCCTTTTTTGAATTTGATGTATCCCGAATATTAGGTTGAACCTCATTGGTGACATTGAGTGTGATCAAAATTAGGGCTTTTTCATTTGACTTATTGTATTAGGTTTACTCATCAACTCTGATAGGACATCATACCACACTAGTGATGAATTACCCATAATTATTTAAAATGAATAATCATTTGCATCTTCATCTTCCATGTGGTGAATTTTATTCCTTTGAGGAGTTTGGCATCAGGCATGAAGAGTTTGGGTGTAGTGATATTTTCTACTTTTACTAAATATTTATAAATTTTTTTTCCAATTAAAGTAGTATTTTATGCTTCAAAATTTTTTACCTTAGAGTGTTTGGATATGGTATTCTTCATCTACCATGTGGCAGTAAGACTACCATGTTATTATTTATTTGATCATCTTTTACTCTACTAGCTCCATTTCACTTTGCACTCTGATGGTATGTGAATGATTCTAATGAGAAAATGGAATGCATTGATTAGAATTTAAACATTCTAGCTTATACTTTGTCTTAGGCATTGATCAACTATGCCAAATGATTTGATCATACATGTTTACCTCTTATCTTAGTCCTTTGTTGCTCAGCTTCCAACTACATTGATCAGGGAAATGAAATGCCAATGATTAGGTAAATGAAATGCTGCTTTTGCTATGCATTGCACTTTAACTCTCACTGACTATACTCTTTTGTAGTTCATCACTTGATCAACTTCTACATTGACTACTCTTTCCAGGTGACTTCTATGACTATTTTGGTGTCTTCTATATAGGATACATTCACTTTTATGGCTGATACTCAGCAATTTTCTCTTAAGGAATGGTTTCCACACTCAGTAATTTTACTTTTTACATGACTCTCGTCCTAGATCTTCATGTTGACATGCTTAGCATTAGACACGTCCTAATGAAAATCAACTTTAGTATATGCATTTTACTTTGGTTTAGGGCTAGTCTCATGGTGCAAACTGAAGTAGGTTACAATGTATCTCTCAAATACAAAAGCTAAATACAATGGTTCTTCAAAGGCATCTCAAAAATATATGTGTCTAATAATATTTATAGAGGAAGTTCATCTACCTCCATGTCATCTAACTACCATATTTTGTGAAAATCAAAGCACTATCAAGTTCGAAAAAATCTTGTAATTCATGTAGCAAGATCATTACATATTGAGTTACACTATCACTTTGTTCATGAATTGATAGGTGGAAACGTGGTTGAGATAATGTTTTGTGGAATAGAAGATCAATTAACAAATATACACACCAAAGCATTATCTAAAGTTAAATTTTTCAAATTTTTAGAAATGTTACATCTCATGAATGTTATTATTCAAGCACTATGAAGCCTTAAGTGAAATATTGTGTTTCGTAAATGGGTACCTAATCAATACAAGTTGTCAGGACCCATATTATGATCTTGTAACCCAGATAAACATGGGGGGAGGGGGCAGAGGGGCGGGGGGTGATCAAGGCAGGGTAGGGGGTGGGGGCAGGAGTTGGGGGGGGGGGGGGAGGGGGTATGGGCTGGGGTGGGGGCGGGGGAGGTAATTATCCTCTTCCAAAATTATCCATTTAATCTAGATTGTTCGATCTTTTCCAAAATATTTCCTCCATCTAGATTGTTCTTCTCTAGGAGCTCCCTAGGCTACTCTAGACTTATCTAATTATCTATTAAAAAATCACATACCCCCTTAGGTAATTCAACTCAGTTTGATCAAATCTTGTATGCTCTGTACTATTTTTAGTGTAATATATTTGTGCACTGTATAATTTTCTCCATCAGTAACCATTACCCATATGCCTTCACATATGAAAAAAATTGAAGTATGTATCGTATGATCCATATAACAAACAAGAGAAATCAACTATATTCTTGAAACACATTAAAACTTGTGTTTGCCTAGAACAATTTACAATTTCATAATAAAAAAATGCTGAAAAAGATGTCAATGCTGACCTCAGAGAACCATCCTTCAAATAAGACAATATAAATATTATATTGTTTTGAATTTAATTTTCTTAAAATAATATGGCACTACTATTAATATACTTATTTCAGCTTCACATTAATTAAGCTACAAATTATGGATATTTTTGTATCTTTTAATTTTACTCAAATTTAATATTTTAACACATTTCTCATATTTTAAGTTTTAAACTTATGTTCACAATTTAGTAACTGGCTAAAATCCTAACCAAACATTTTCAAATATATTTTTATTTACTTTTTGTTTTTATTTAAATTTTATATTTTTGGATTTATTTTTCGTCAAGAACGAATCTAAATTTTCGAATTTGATAACTATGGTATAAATATTGTATATCAAACGAGTTTTAAATCCAATCTCAACAATTCTTATAAATTGTATAACAGAAACGCTAACTACATATTTTAGTCAAATATTTTCCCTTGTAACAAACGAGAACATAATATTGTGTCCAAAACGTGCAATATATCAAAAATTGGAAAAACGGCTCCATACATCCATAAAGTTTTCTTACTATAGTTATAAAAGGGATGAACCATTGCCACAACTAATTAAATTAAAAAAAAAAAAAAAACAAATATGAAAGAAATAGAAATTTGAACGGGAATTCTAATTTGATGCATAAAAACAAAGTAATATGACTTGATATGTACCCTCCAAACATAGCCCAGAAGTTGATGGCTCCACCAAACATAGATCGAAAAGAAAGTTTACCAACAAAGATTGCGACACCATAGCTTATAACATTACTAAATCTTTCAGCTGAATCATGTAATGAAATTAAAAATACATGTTTAAGCTTTGTACCCATTTCATGTGTACAATGCATATATGTCCTGTTGGGAAGGCATGAAGTGGTGAGCAAGTTAATGAATAGATTCAGGGAAATTGAAAAAAGGCAACAGAAAACAATTAGGTTTGCTAAATTACATAAGTCTGATTGATATGCTGTTTCATTTTCCTGAATCGATTCATGCACTTTCTGAGCTACCCATGGCACACCATTCAGGGCAAATTCAATGTCCCTATCATTGTTAACACGCCCATTTTTTCTCTAAATTACATCTATAAGATGATTGTAATATATTGAGAAAATGGCTGGATTGAAAGGAGCATATACGTTTGTGTACGTGGGTATTAATGCTTGTTTCATCCTGGTGAGTTTTAGCTTACTTTTTAAGAAATGCATTAGTTTCTACGTGTGACATTTTTCTGTATATTTGTTTGAAAATCTAACTTTCAATTTTTAGAATTCTGAAGTTTCTAGGTGTGACACACACACACACACATATATATATATATAGATGGGGAAATCTAGCTTCCAATTTTTAGAATGCTGAAATTATTAGAGACTGGAGATAATTTCTCCACTTATTGTTACCTGCTTGTTCCACCTCCCACTCTTGTTCGCTCCTTTTCATGCATGCAGTTTGCATGATTGATATTTTTAGTCTTACTCCTTGCTCAGTTCACATGCAGTAGCAGTTTTAGATCAGTTAAAGAATTAGTTTAGTCTCAGTTTGCATGCAAAGACTCTAGTTAATCTTTAGTTTGTTATTCAGTTATTACTGCTTTCAAAATCTATTTAATGAACCCTTGGGTGCAGCTTTGTAGTGCAAGATCAAGAAGATCAAGAAGATTAATAAACTCTTTTTCAGGATTGCCGTAGTAATCTAAGTCTTTCATATTTATTTTTCTGTTATTTTCTGTTAACTGTCTCTGACAAATTGGTATCAGAGCCACAAGCGCATATCTCCCAGCCGTTGCCAAGGTCGTAGCCTCATTCAGATCAGAGGATCACAGCTAGAAGGAGATAGTGGAAGGAAGAAGCCACTGTATTTTTCTTTCTTTTCGAAGGGCCAGAAGCCTCTTGAAAAAGATGGATCGACATTCGATCAAGAAGCATAGGAGCATAGTTGTAGCATTTGATCAGTTAAGACAGCTTGGGAGGAGCGCGCAGACCATGAGAAAGAGCAACCAATATATTATAGGTGAGAAGTGCAGCTACTGTAAATTATTTAAAAAAAAAAAAAGATCGTGGAAATCAAAATTGAATGTTCAGCTGTTAGTGTGGCAAAAATAGAAAGAGACGTCAAAATGTGTTTAAAGGAGATCACTAACTTAGTAAAGTAGTGCAGTAGTAGAGAGGTTTGTTAAAGGTGTTAGTCGATCATAGCAAGCCTAGTAGATCGTGGAAGGCTACATCCAGTGTTGGAGGAGAAGAGAGAGAGAGATTGCACCCTTTATAAGGATCCGTAATATAAAACCACTGCCAGCTAGGTCGAGAGCACACATAGCTAAGCGCAACCAGGGAAACTGTGACATAACCATAAGCATCAAAAGATCCTCTCACCATCCATCCAAGGTTTAGCATGAGAGATGGCAACAAATAATAGTATTTCTCCGCCTCAAATTCCCATTTTCAATGGTAAGAATTACGATTTTTTAGCAATTAAAATGAGAACATTGTTTTGCTCACGAGATATTTAAGATTTGGTAGAGAATGGTTTTGTAGAACCACATGATGAGGCTGCCCATCAGGGATTAACATGAGCACAAAAGGAAGAGCTTAAAGAGAACAAGAAAAAAGATGCGAAAGCTCTATTTCTAATCCAACAACCATTGGATGAATCTATTTTTACTAGAGTTGCAGCAGCAACGAGATCTAGATCGGCACGGAAAATATTGGAGACTACCTATAAAGGTAATACAAAGGTAAAAATTGCTAAATTACAATCTCTTAGGAGAAGTTTTGTAAATTTGCAAATGAATGATTTAGATTCAATAGACCAGTTTATGGGTCAAGTATTGAATATTGCAAATCAAATTAGATCTAATAGAGATACTATAATGGATCAGAAGATCATAGAAAAAATACTTAGGAGTTTATCCAGCAAATTTGATGCAATAGTTGTAGTAATTGGGGAAACCAAGGATTTAGAATAGTTATCAGTAGATGAATTAATGGGTTCTTTGTTAACACATGAATCCAGAATGAATAGGAATAACAATACTTCTCTTGAGAATGCTTTCAAGTCTCAGGTATCATTTGGTAGAGGAAGAGGAAGAGGAAGGTCAAGCCTCAGAGAAAGAGGCAGAGGCAGAAATGGAAGGAATTATCTAGATCAAGGTGAAAACAATAATCAAAACTACAACAATAGAAGACGCGGCAAAAATAACTTACAGCAAAGTTCACAGAGGTTTGATAAATCTAGCATTCAATGGTATTACTGCAAAAAATACGGACATTATGGAAGTGAATGTAGAAAGAAACGAGGAAATGTGGACAAGCAGAATGCTAATTACACAAATGAGTCGAGTTCTAATCCTTGAAGCTTATTTCTCACTTGTCATGTTACTCAAGAAAATGCTAGAGATATTTGGTTCTTCGATGGTGGATGCTGTAATCACATGATAGGGAATAAATAATTCTTTGCTAGTCTTGATGATTTCATAAAATCTGAAGTGAAATTAGGAAATGATAACAAAGTGGATGTAATGGGTAAAGGAGTAGTAAATGTTTTGACAAACAATGGTGAAAGAAGGTTTATTCCTGATGTTTATTTTGTACCTCGACTAAAGCATAATCTTATGAGTGTTGGATAGTTAGTACAAAAAGGTTACAAAGTATCTTTTATGGATAATATTTGCACAATGCTAGACAAATTTCCAAATGACAGGTTGATAGGAAAACTGGATATGACCAGGAATCGAATGTTCCCTCTTCAAATTCAGTGCATCCAAGGAGAAAAGGAAGCCCACTTCAAAACCATTCATCTAGACCAATCATGGCTATGGCACTTAAGGTATGGACATTTACATTTTGGAGGTTCGAATTTGTTATGAAATAAAAATATGAAGGGATTACCACCAATAGAATAGCCAAGAAGTTCATGTGAAAGTTGCATTCTGGCAAAACAACATAAAGAGAGCTTTCCAATGGGAGCCTCATATAGAACAAAGGTAATATTGGAGCTAGTCCATAGTGATTTATGTGGACCAATGAAAATTCCATCATTTGGAGGTAGATCTTATTTTCTAACCTTCATTGATGACTTTAGCAGAAAGATGTGGATATATTTTCTCAAAAACTAAGTCTGAAGCCTTTGAAAAGTTTAAAGAATTCAAGGCTATGGTTGAAAAGTAGAGTGACCTTTACATCAAGTAGTTAGATCAGATAGAGGAGGTGAATATATGTCTAATGAATTTCAAGTTTTTTGCAGATATCATGGCATTAAAAGGCAACTGAGTACAAGGTATACACCATAGCAGAATGGTGTAGCAGAAAGAAAGAATAGAACAATCATAGAGATGGCTAGAAGCATGTTGAAGGCCAAACATTTTTCAAATAAATATTGGGTAGAAGCAGTAACATGTGTCGTATATATTTTGAATAGAAGCCCAACAAAGAGTGTCAGAGATCGAATTCCACTAGAAGCTTGGAGTGGTAAGAAGCATAGTGTACATCATTTCAAAAATTTTGGTTGTATTGCATATTTTCTTATACCATCTAAATTGAGAAGAAAACTTGATGATAGAGGTGAGAAATGCATTTTTATTAGCTATAGTGAAGAATCAAAGGCATATAAGTTGTATAACCCCATTTCAAAGAAAGTGATTATTAACAAAGATGTTGAATTTAAGGAAGAAGAAGCATGGGATGGTAGCACCATCAAAATTGGAGCACCAATTCCACAAAATGAAGAAGAATTTGAAGAACAAAATTTTCAAGGTGATCAATCCTCTCCACAAGAAAGAACAAGCACTCCAATAAGAACACCTAGGAGCTTAGTACAAGGTGAATCATTTTGTCATGCATGTCATCCTACTCCAAATTCACAAGTAAGTGATGAATCAAATCCAACTCTTGCAACTTTAAGATCAAGATTTAAAGGTATGAAAATGAGAAACTTGAATGCGATTTATAATCAAGAAGAAGAGAATTTAGACTTGTGTTCAATTTTTGCTCTTTTCTATCATGATCCTATGTATTATGAAGAAGCAGTTAATGAAGAACATTGGATAAAAGCAATGGATGAATAGATGAATGTTATTGAAAGAAATCAACATGGGATCTAACTAATCTACCTGAAGGTAAGGATTGCATAGGAGTCAAATGGGTTTATAAGACCCAATTTGATGAAGGAAATGTTGAAAAAAACAAGGCAAGGTTAGTAGCAAAAGGTTTTGCATAAGAACATGGAATTGATTACAATGAAACATTTGCTCTAGTTGCTAGACTTGATACTGTTAGAATGGTTTTAGCAATAGTTTATCAAAATAATTGGAATGTATATCAAATAGATGTCAAATCAGCTTTCTTGAATGGTTTCCTAGATGAAGAAGTGTATGTGAAACAGCCACCAGGTTATGAAGTGCATGGACATGAAGAAAAAGTCTACAAATTGAAGAAGGCCCTCTATGGTCTCAAGCAAGCACCAAGAGCATGGTATATCAAGATTGATTCATACATTACAAAAAATGGATTCAGCAGAAGCAATAGTTAGCCTACATTGTACACAAAAATCAACAAAGAAGGTCAGATTTTGATTGTGTGTTTGTCTGTTGATGATTTGATTTTCATTGAAAATTTGTCTGTAGATATATTTAAATTAGCAATGAAGAAAGAATTTGAAATGATAGATTTGGGTTTAATGAAGTAATTTTTGGGCATAGAAGTTGTAGAATCAGAGAAGGGAATTTTTATTTGTCAAACTAAATATGCAAAGGATGTGTTAAAGAGGTTTAAGATGCTGAATTGTAAACCAACACCTACACGAGTTGCTACAAGGACCAAAATTAGCAAAGAAGACAAAGGGTCTAATGTTGATTCTACAACATTCAAAAGACTAGTTGGTAGTTTGATGTATCTTATAGCTACAACACCAAATATCATGTATGGGGTCAATTTAATCTCTGGATTCATGGAGTCACCAAAAGACTCAGATTGGCAAGTTGGAAAGAGGATATTGAGATATGTGGTAGGAACAACAGAATATGTAATTTTATATTTCATAAATAATGATTTTAGTTTGATTGGTTATACTGATAGTGATTTTGTAGTTAACATTGATGATAGGAAGAGTACTTCTGAACATACCTTTTTTTAGGAATAGGTGTGGTTACATGGGCATCCAAAAAGCAACCTATAGTGACACTTTCATCAGCTGAAGCAGATTATGTAGCAGCCACATCAATAGCATTTCAAGGAACTTGGATGAAGAGAATATTGATAGATTTATTACAAACACAGAAGGAGTCAACACCAATATTTTGTGACAACAAATCAGCAATTGTATTATCAAAAAATCATGTTTTTCTTAAGAGGAGCAAGCACATTGATACAAGATTTCATTTTATTAGAGAGTTAGTGAACAATGGAGAAATCCATTTGGAGTTCTACAAATCTAAAGACTGATTGGAAAATATATTCACAAAGGCATTAGCAAAGGAGACCTTCGATTATCTATGACAAAATTTAGGCATTGTAAATGTTGAAGTAGTTAGTGGTAAAAATTAAGGGGGAGTGTTAGAGACTAGACATAATTTCTCCACTTATTGTTAACTGCCTATTCCACCTCCCTCTCTTGTTTGCTCCTTTTCATGCATGCAGTTTGAATGATTGATATTTTTAGTCTTACTGCTTGCTCAGTTCGCATGCAGTAGCAATTTTAGATCAGTTAAAGAATTAGTTCAGTCTTAGTTTTCATGCAAAGACTAGTTAATCCTTAGTTTGTTATTTAGTTATTTTTCCTTTCAAAATCTATTTAATGAACCCTTGGGCATAGCTTTGTAATGTAAGATCAATAAGATTCTTGATCAAAAAGATTAATAAAATCTTTTATAGGATTGCCATAGCAATATAAGTCTCTCATATTTATTTTTTTGTTATTTTCTATTAACTGTCTCTGATAGAAATTTCAATTTTTATAGTTCAGGCTGTGTATAATACTTTTCATAATTGAAAACGGTATATCCTTTCATTACATTTCATTGTGTATTAGGTTTTCAACAACAACAAAAATCATTGTGTTTGGCAAGAATAAAATTAAATCTATTGGTGTAGTATGAACTTTTTTCTGATTTCTCAAAAAAGCTAAATGAGTTCGACTGATTCATTTTTATTCACAGCTAATAGATGTAAATAGAGCATAAGCACAAGAAAAAAAGAAAACAAATAGATTGCTACTACGATTCTTTCAAAAAAGAATTTTTATTGATCATCTTTTTCCTTGCTTACAATGTTGTGCCCAAGGCATCCTTAAATAGAATTTGAATCCAAAAATAACTGAAACTAAACTGATTTCTTAACTGATCCTTAACTAATCTTCTAACTTCTTAAACTAACTGATTGCTAACTACTTGAACTAACTAATCTCTAACTATCAGTTAACTATTGTGAATGCATGCATAAGAGGGAGGTGGAACAAGCAATTAGACTATGAGTGGAGAAATTATCTCCAATTAATCTTGAATTTCTAACACTCCCCATTAATTTCTACCACTAACAACTTCAGCATTTACAATGCCTAAATTTTATCTTAAATAATCAAAGGTCTCCTTTGCTAATGCCTTTGTGAATATATTTGCCAATTGATCTTCAGATCTATAGAATTCCAAATGGATTTCTCCATTGTTCACTAACTCTCTGATAAAGTGAAATTTTGTATCAATGTGCTTGTTCCTCTTGTGAAAAACATGATATTTTTATAATGTGATTGTTGATTTGTTGTCACAAAAGATTGGTGTAGACTCCTTCTGTGCTTGTAATAAATCTTTCAATATTCTTCTCATCCAAGTTGCTTGATATGCTACTCATGTGGCTACTACATACTCTGCTTTAGTTGATGAAAGTGTCACTATAGGTTGCTTTTTGGATGCCCATGTGACCACACCTGTGCCTAAAAGAAAGGCATGTCCAGAAGTACTTTTCTTGTCATCAATGCTACCTGCAAAATCACTATCACTAAAACCAATCAAACTAAAATCATTAGTTGTGGAATATAAAATTCCATATTTTGTAGTTCTTGCCACATATCTCAATATCTTTTTCCCAACTTGCCAATGTGAGTCTTTTGGTGACTCCATGAATCTTGAGATTAAACTGACCCCATACATGATATTTGGTCTAGTAGCTCTAAGATACATCAAACTACCAACTAGTCTTTTGAATCTTGTAGAATCAACATTAGACCCTTGGTCCTCTTTGCTAAGTTTGGTCCCTATAGCAACTAGTGTAGGTGCTAGTTTACAATTCTGCATCTTAAATCTCCTTAACACATCCTTTGCATATTTAGTTTGACAAATAAATATTCTCTTCTTTGATTGTATAACTTCTATGCCCAAAAAATACTTCATTAATCTCAAATTTGTCATTTCAAATTCTTTCTTCACTACTGATTTAAATGTGTGTACAGATAAATTTACAGTAAAAATCAAATAGTCAACATACAAACACACGATCAAAATCTGACCTTTGTTAATTTTTGTGTACAAAGAAGGGTCACTATTGATTCTACTGAATCCATTATTTGTCATATATGAATCAATCCTTCTATACCATGTTCTTGGTGCTTGCTTGAGACCATAAAGGGCTTTCTTCAATCTGTAGACTTTTTCTTCATGTCCTTGCACTTCATAAACTATGGGTTATTTCACATACACTTCTTCATCTAGAAAACCATTCAAGAAAGCTGATTTGACATCCATTTGATATACATACCAATTATTTTGAGCAGCTATTGATAAAACCATTCTAACAGTATCTAGTCTAGCAACTAGAGCAAATGTTTCATTATAGTCAATTCCATGTTCTTGTGCAAAACCTTTCGCTACTAACCTTGCCTTGTGCTTTTCAACATTTCCATCTACATCAAATTCAGTATTATAAACCCATTTGACTCCTATACAATCCTTACCTTCAGGTAGATTAGTTAGATCCCATGTTTGATTTTTTTAATAGCATTCATTTCTTCATCCATTGCTTTTATCCAATGTTCCTCATTAACTTCTTCTTCATAATACATAGGATCATGAGTGAAAAGAGCAAAATTTGAAACCAAATCTAATTTCTCTTCTTCTTGATTATAAATCTCATTAAAATTTCTCATTTTCTTACCTTTCAATCTTGTTCTTAAAGTAGCAAGAGTTGGATCTGATTCATCACTTATGAATTTGGAGTAGGGTGACATGCATGACTAGATGATTCACCTTGTTCAAACCTCCTAGGTGTTCTTATTGGAGTGCTTGTTCTTGCTTGTGGAGAGGATTGATCTACTTGCAAATTTTGTTCTTTAGAAACTTTTTCATTCTGTGGAATTGGTGCTCCAATTGTAATGGTGCTACTATCCCATGCTTCTTCTTCCTTAAATTCAACATCTCTATTAATAATCACTTTCTTTGAAATTGGGTTATACAACTTATAAGCCTTTAATTCTTCACTATAGCCAATAAAAATGCATTTTTCACCTTTAACATCAAGTTTTCTTCTCATTTTAGATGGTGTAAGAGAATATGCGATACAACCAAAAATTTTGAAATGATGTACACTATGTTTCTTACCACTCCATGCTTCTTGTGGAATTCGATCTTTGACACCCTTTGTTGGGATTATATTTAGAATATACACTGCACATGCTATTGCTTCTGCCCAATATTCATTTGACAAGTGTTTAGCCTTCAACATGCTTCTACCCATCTCCATGATTGTTCTATTCTTTCTTTATGCTACACCATTCTGGTTTGGTGTATACCTTGTAGTCAATTGCCTTTTGATGCCATGATATCCGCAAAAATATTGAAATTGATTAGACATAAATTCACCTCCTCTATCTGATCTAAGTACCTTGATGTAATGGCCACTCTGCTTTTCAACCATTGCCTTGAATTTTTAAAACTTTCTAAAGGCTTCAGACTTGTTTTTGAGAAAATATATCCATGTCTTTCTGCTAAAGTCATCAATGAAGGTTAAAAAATAAGTACTACCTCAAAATGATGGAGTTTACATTGGTCCATATAAATCACTATGGACTAGCTCAAATATTACCTTAACTCTATATGAGGCTCCTACTAGAAAGCTCTCTCTATGTTGTTTTGCTAGATTGCAACTGTCACATGAACTTCCTAGATTTTTTATTGGTGGTAAACCCTTCACCATATTTTTGTTCTATAACAAATTCAAACCTCCAAAATGTAAATGTCCATACCTTAAGTTCCATAGCCATGATTGGTCTAGCTACATGGTTGGGAACATCTGATTCTTGGTCATCTCCACTTTTCCTATCAACTTGTCAATTGGAAACTTGTCCAATATTATGAAAACATTATCCATAAAAGATACTCTATAACCTTTCTGTACTAACTATCCAATCCTCATAATATTATGCTTTAGTCCAGCTACAAAATAAACATTAGGTATAAACCTTCTTTCACCACTTTTTGCCAAAACATTTATTACACCTTTACCCATTACATCCACTTTGATATAATTTCCTAATTTTACTTCAAATATTACAGAATCATCAAGATTAGCCAAAAATTCTTTATTCCCTATCATATGATTACTGCGTCCACTATCTAAGAACCAAATATCTCTAACTTTTTCTTGAGTAACATGACAAGTGAGAAATAAGCTTCCAGGATTAGAACTAGATTCATTTGAGTAATTAGCATTCTGCTTGTCCACTTATCCTTGTTTCATTCTGTAGTCACTTGCATAATGTCCATATTTCTTGCAGTAATAACATTGAATTCTAGACTTATCAAACCTCTGTGAACTGTCCTAGAAGTAATTTTTGCCATGTCCTCTACTGTTGTATTTTTGATTACTATGTTCACCTTGATCTGGATTGTTCCTTCTAGTTCTACCTCTACCTCTTTCTCTGAAGTTTGACCTTCCTCTTCATTTTCCTCTGCCAAATGATACCTATGACTTGAAAGCATTCTCAAGAGAAGTGTTGTTATTCCTATTCATTATGGATTCTTGTGTTGGCAAAGAACCCATTAATTCATCTACAGATAATTGTTCCAAATCCTTGGTTTCCTCAATAGCTACAACTATTGCATCAAATTTACTAGGTAAACTCTTGAGTATTTTTTCTATGATCTTCTGATCTGTTATTGTTTCTCCATTAGATCTAATTTGATTCACTATATTCAACACTTGACCCATAAACTGGTCTATAGATTCTGATTCATTCATTTTTAAATTTTTTAAACTTCACCTAAGAGATTGCAATTTAGAAATTTTTACCTTTGTATTACCTTTATAAGTAGTCTCCAAGATTTTTCATGCCTCTCTGGATCTCGTTGCTGCTACTACTCTAGAAAAAAATTGATTCATCCAATCCTTGTTGGATTATAAAAAAGGATTTTGCATCTTTTACTCTATTCTCTTTAAGCTCATCTTTTTGTGCTCGATTTTATGCCAGATTGGCTGCCTCATCTTGTGGTTCTACAAAACCATTCTCTACCAGATCCCAAACTTCTTGTGAGAAAAACAATGTTTTCATCTTAATTGCCCAAAATCATAATTATTACAATTAAAAATGGGAATTTGAGGCTGAGAGATACTGTTGTTCACTGCCATGTCAATTGCTGAAGCAACTAAATTCTCCTTCTGGTCTAGATAGTCTGTTTGGATGGTTTTCTAGTTTTTTGTTTCAGAACATAGTCACTGACATTGGTAGATCTGTCGAGGTCAGTTAGGTAAATATTGCCTACGTCAGTTGGGTTGCTGATGTCAGTCAAAAATAGCGCTGACGTCGATTTAGTTGCCGATGTTAGTCGCTGTTGTCGGCTCTTCCTTCACACATTTGACTGCAACTGCTACGCTTCACTCGTCTACTTTGCTGGCTGCGCACCAACCTGCTGACACTTCTCTTATCACTGTTGTGCTCTTCCTTACTAGGCTCTGATACCAATTTGATAGATGGAAACAGAGCATAAACACAAGAAAACAAGAAAATAAATAGATTGCTACTGCAATTCTTGCAAAAAAGAATTTTTATTGATCTTCTTTTTCCTTGCTTACAATGCTGCACCCAAGGCAATCCAAAAATAACTGAAACTAAACTAATTGCTTAACTGATCCTTTAGTAATCTTCTAACTGCTTAAACTAACTGATTGTTAACTACTTGAACTAACTGATCTCTAACTATCAGTTAAGTGTTGTGCATGCATGCGTAGGAGGGAGGTGGAACAAGCAGTTAGACTGTGAGTGGAGAAATTATCTCCAATTAATCTTGAATTTCTAACAATGGCTGCATACGTCTTGCTTTTTCATGTTTTAAAAAATCTCTATAAAAGTTTTTGATTGATATTCTATCATCAATAATAAATAAATGTACAAACATGAAAGCAGGTTGTATTTAACAATCAACGAGATTTTAAAATTAATTGTTCAAAGAACTAATGCTGTTTTTAATTAAAAAAATAAATTATATATAGACATATATATAAATAAAATTAAGAAATAAAAAAATTATATATATTTTATAATTTTGAAAATTATTTATTTTTTATTTGAAATAGTTAAAATAGAACAAATGAAAATTTATATGTCCCTTTGTTTTCCTTTGGTCTTTAATTCAAAGTAGCTTTGACTCCTTGTTTAGTTCACTTTGTGATCCTCTGTCTTAGTTTTGTCACTGGTCTTCTTCTAGTTTACAAAGTGCTGGTGTAAGCACCCACGAAAATCGTTTTGAATCTTGTCAATCTCTTAATGTAAAACAGATTTGATGATGGACATAGAGAGTTAAATATAAAGTTAGTTTTTTTTTATCCCTCTTCTTTTTAAAAGATCGGTAATAGAATACCAATATAATAAATAAATGCTAAAAGAAAGTATGTGGTGATTAATTTTCTATCCTTAACTGCATAATGGTAACATGGAACTCATGTTGAAAAGAAAAGGTGTTGGTATTAATCAATTCAAATTTGTGACTTCAAAACATCACTTTGATCAGAGCTTGATACCTTCCACTTTTGTTATGGGGTAAAATAGCCTTTTATTGTTTTCAATCTAATAACATTCCTTAGATATGAATCAATGATTATTCCTCAAAGTAGATGTGATTCGAATGAAAATCTTTTTATGAACAACTATGTTTTAGATGAGAATTAATTGGGCCAAACGATGATACAAGCTGTCTATAGACCTAGATTGACGACCATTAGTAGTCAGAGATTGGTCAATGGTTAACAGCCGGTAAAGAGTTATGTGTTTGTATATATGATAAAGTTAGTGAGTTGTGAAGACTTTGGATTGTAATGAATTCCAAATTCACCTTGAAATGTGTATGCAATAATATGATTTTATGACTAAAAGCTTTAAAGGTCATAATGTTGACATGCAATTATACAACCAATGTTGATAAACCTATGAAATTAGGATTAGGCGAAATTATGTGAATTATGGAAAACGGGATAGGACCACGTTTGGTTTAAATGCCATCATAAAAACAAGAACTTAAATTTCCCCAGATCTTGTGTGTAGGACGTCTGTCTTTGGTGTTCATTTTTGAGGAATGGATCGTCCTTTATCACATCTTTACGGAATATCTCCTTCCGTTAAGGCCTTCGACTGCCATTTTGACCCAAGGGCAATAATAGTTGTTTCTAGGGCCTTTTAGGCACGCAATTCACAAACCTTTTTTTATGTTGTGTCGCAACAATCTTACTTAGTTTTGGGGATTACGGTTTCAATTTTTATTATATTGGATTCTTTTAAGTAAATACAGTCTGTGGTTTGATTTGGGAATTGGTGTTTTGTAAATGGCGTAATGGCGCAGCTTGGAGAAGAAGAGGAGGCCGATTCTGGACACCTATGTCTTCCTGCTATCTATAATTACTTTAGATAGGGTGATATGCAGCATATGCAGTAACTAATTCCTTAGAACCTTTTGTTTTATTTCTGTTGATACCAAACCTTTTATACTGGCTAAAATTATTTGCTGTTACGGTTTAAATATATTGGTTTAATGATATTTGAGAAAATTATGCTTGGTGATGGTAAATTCATAAATGATTTATACATCTTTGATTTGTGTAATATTCTGTTGTGGATTCAGCTATGGTAATTATGGGTATTAAAGATAATGCGTCTTTCTGTTCTGAATTCGAATCTAGTTATGACAACCTCTTTTAATTGTGTTTTATACTCAGCCATATAGAAATTTGTATATGCCATTGTAAGAATCTCAAGGTAATTTGTAATGCCGTTGCCTTATTAGGGAATTCAAACCTCTCTCACGAGCTGAGTATGTTCAAGTCTTTAATACAAAAATTGATCATTTGACTTAGCAGTCTATTGTAATATGTGTGCTTCGTGGTATTCTTCTAAAGGATATACTATATCTCTGGGTTGATTCGGTTGGACCGTTAAATCATATAGAAAATCCTTATAAACCTTATTGTAGTAACGAGTATTTTTTACTTTTGGCTACATGAGGACGCTGTGTTCGATTATTACAACTTTTCAATTTGTAAGTTCTCAATTAATTCTCAAGTGGTGACTTAAATCCCAACCTTTGAGCAATTAATGATTAGAAAGTAAACACGAATATTATATATACATTGCTATGCCATAACTCAATTATAATATCTTTCTTTTATGCTTATTAAGTTTATGTTTGAAATCTTCTTTTCCCAATTGATGACGGCATATAAAGAGGAGTGATTGTCCAATCCTAATTTACGAATATATTGAGGTCTAGTCACTCTTCTTGTTTTAATCAAACTCTATTGAAATGCAGTGAAGAGTTTTGTGAACTAAGGATTAACATGTATTTGAAAAGAAAGTTAAAAATAAAATAATAAATAATAAAATGCTAAAAATGTACTGATTATTGTGTTTTTTCAATATTCATAAAAATTATTGGAATTTATTAGGTTGAGGATCATTATATACTTAATTTTTCAAAAAGTATTAGTAGACATGTGTCTATAAATGGAAACCAAATCCCTAACCTAGTTCATTCTACTAATATTATTAATATTGAGCTTAGGCAATAATTATGTAATTGAAATAAATGTAGTCAACTTCAAAATACATCTTTATATCAATTAAATCTCAATCTTAATAATACGTAGATAAGATATCACTCTACCTTTCTATGGTTTAAAACAAGTAATGTTACTTCCATACATAAGTTTGTTGTAAAGCCCGGTTAGTAAAGGATTAGAGGATAAGGACATGATAAATGGATTAGTCCTCCTTGAATAAGATAGTTTGAAAATATCCAAGCACTTGTCAAATGAGAATGTCTCCTTCATCCCTGTTGGTATTTACTTCTAAAAGTATGTCGCTAACATTTATGGTGGTTCATACGATATTCCTATCTTACACTCCTCTAAAGACAATCATAAGTTCCTGAGCTTAGGCAATAGTTATGTCATTGAAATAAGGGTAGTAAACTTAAAAATACATATTTATATCAATTAAATCTCAATCTTCATAATACATAGATAAGATACCATTCTACTCTTTTTATGGTTTAAAAGAAGTAATGTTACTTTTGTACATAATTTTGCTATCTAGCCTGGTTAGTAAGAGACTAGAGATTAAGGACATGATCAATGGGTTAGTCCTCCTTGAAAAAGATACTTTGAAAATATCCAAACATTTGTCAAATGAGAATACCTCCTTCATCCATGTCGGTATTTACTTCTAAAAGTAAGTCAATAACATTTGTTGTAGTTCATATGATATTCCTATCTTACACTCCTCTGAAAATAATCATAAGTCCCTATCCAGAAATGATATTTATTTGTACTAAAAATAAATTAAAGATATTTTTATGGTATCATTACTTCAAAGCTAAGTGTTAAATCTTATTCATTTGATAATTGTTATCTTTGTTAGGATTGGTATCACTACATCAAGGCTAAGTGTTAAACCTTATTCTTTCAAGAATTGTTATCTTTGTTAGGATCTGTGAGAGGGTGTGGGCTAGTTATGTTTTACGTTTGTATGGTGATGTATTTTACAATATCCACTCAAAATATTTCTTCGCATTAATAAATGGGTATATTAAATATTAATCACCTTCTTTATGTTATAGTTATTTGCCATTGTATTTATAAATAAAAAAATTGTATTCATTGAATTTTTATAAGAATGTGTGATATTTAATTTTATATATTAATATTCAAGTAAATTTGAAGGAAAAAAACAATTACCAATTTTATAAAGGATTTAATAAAGCAAAATAACTTTTTTCCTAATTTTTCAAAAGGGAATGGAGATCAAATAAAGATATCCTTTTTTTGTAAAAAATTAGGTTTAACATTTTATCATCCAATATAACATATTCAATAAACAAAATTTGAAACATCTTACAAGTATTCAATTATGAAGTACATGATAAAAATAATAAAATAATAGTAAAGGAAACACAAATTAAAATAATAATGAATTCTTAAAATAAATGTATTATTAATTATTTAAAAGAGAAATAAAATTAAATGTAGACAAATTTGAAAAAAAATTGAGTAATATTATATCATATTTTATAAAACACTAAAGCAAAAATAAATTGATGCATCATGTGAATGTTCAATTATAAAGTACATGATAGAGACAAGGAAATACTAGGAAAGAAAAAATTCATAAAGGACACAATAAATTTATAAAAGTTTGAAATATATCATCTAGCTTATGTGTCTTTGGAAAGAAAATATTTCTTGGGAAAGCCTAAGAGATTAAAAAACAATGCTAATTTAAACATGTCAATATTAAATGTTTTACTTAAGTTTAATAACATTATAAGTTTTTCATTATTTTATGTAAAAACATTGTTAGTTGTATAGTAACATTCATTGAGTAAGAAACCCTACAATAAGTGGAAAGGATTAATTCATTGTAAATTATGCTATTAATTTTTTTTCTTAATTTTTTGAGTAAATATTTGTTAAAATTACGAACCGTTATTTTATATAAATGACATGTTAATGGAAACCATAGATTTGTACATACAAAATAAAATACAATGAAAAAATGAGTAACAACATCTAATACAACAACAAAATAAATATCTGTATAATGGACTTTCAACTATAAAAAATGTTACCCACGTCATTTATTCAATTTTTTTACAACATAATTTCAACATCTACCACTTAATTTGTAGTGATCAAATGCATCTCAGTCACAAAATCAATACCTATAAGATAACCACACCAAAATATTCCATTATAAAAAATTTGGAAAATATGATGACATTAATTGTTCATAATAAAGTTATCAAAAAGGAAAAATTTACCCTTATCATTATTATAGTTTATTAAAAATGTACCTTATATATGTACCACTTGATCACCAAGAATCTCATATATCCTAGTCACCACACTCAATCCTTTTTAGATAACCACACTAATATGTGCCATGTACTAGAAGCAAGTAAATATGATGATATTCATTTTACACATCTATTGTCAAATGTTGATTATGTATGAAATGCAAGGCTCATTTCATTGTGTGCGTGGGTGGGGGGTCGGGAGGCGGGGTATAAAAAAATGAGGTTGTAGATTATATATTTGTATGTATATGTAAATGTAAAATTTATTATTATCTTGATATGGTAATAATGCTACCATTTGATTTGGTTAATAACACAATGTAATGCAGACATATACAAGTATGACTATAAATAATGCAGTGATCATCATACACATATTTAATAGACATATATTTCAAACAATGAAAAAAATTAATTGGTTTGGATCTCCACAAATATATAGTAAAAAATTCATTATATGCATTAAATATGTTATTCCTCATCGCCCCCTATTAAAATAAATTTCTTTAAAAAAATTAAAGCTATGTTTCATCTAAAATCTCATCCCCTTTAATTAGGCTTGACAAATAGAAACCTACATTATTAAATATATTTTATTATTTAATAGCTTCCTCTTAACCATTTCAAAATAAATAATAGTTTAGTCCATCCTCATTAAATAAAGAGCAATTGTAACAACATTATATTTTAACCATATCAACATGGTGGTGCTTTGTGCATGTCTAGGACCTATTTTAAATGGTTCACAAATTTGAACCTAATACATAGATGATGGGATCAATATAGGTATAGCTTCCTATTCTATACTCCTAAGTTCTAGACAAAATCCATAATACAACACATCTAAGAATGAGATTGCCTTCATGAGTAGGATGTTTTGCTAAAGGTTTACTATCAAAATAAACTACTACAAACTTACCAATGTAAAATATTATCACCATGTTCATCCCATGAATAAATGTGTTTGGTAAATTTTATAATGTAAATTATGTCACCATCCACTCATATATTATATCCATAGTCGTGAACGTCATTTTATATTCATCTCCTTCACAAATCCAAACCTCATAGTATTCACTTAGATCAATATTAGTAAAGTATTATGCATCTACAATCAAATATATCATATTATCTAAATGAAGTATAAGAATTATTTATTTAATAATTATTTTATTGATTAATATACTCTCCATACACATCTTCCATGTCCTATTTCTATTTGGAGTTAATAATGATGATATTTCACATGAACTCATGCTCTCCTCTACTACGCCATTTCTCACCAATTGAGTAACATGTGGTTTCAATTTTGCATGTTCTATTTAACTCATATTATAAGCCAATTGATTACATAATAATACTATATAATCAAATAAATATGATTTTTCATGTCTCTCTTTCATGGTAAATCATCTAGTAACTTAACATGTGTGACATATACAAATTTGTTTTCCATTTCTATTATTCTACTAGTATGTGCACCACTTCTCTATGTTCTTTCTTTGTTATTAATGAATAAAACTCACCTACCATATTAATTTATTAGATAAATTATTTTTTTCATAACATAATTTATCCATGCCCTTCTTCTTTAAGAACCTATAGTAAAACTACATTTGTACTAACTTTCAAAAAATTATAAGTATTCTTTGCCCCATCATGGATTACTTTTCTATTAAATTGTAATGGCTTTCTTAAAACATAACTGGGATTGATCCATTGGGATAACATCAATCCATAATTCATTTTGTAAGATTTTATTATATAAATTTTGATTAAACACATTTTATCTATTGTAACTTCATTTCCCCTTTAAAACCATATTGAAATTTGATAAGGATAGTGATGTTTTTCACATTGTAACCCTAATTTCTCTACAATTTCTTGAGAAACTATATTACAAAAAATAACACTATCCTTTATTAATTTATATATATTACCTCCACAAGTGCACCTTGTTTGGAATATATTTATATGTGACCATAAATCACCAAGCTATTTATTCCACATTTGTTATTTCATTGGAACTACCATTGTTCTTCTCAACATGAGATTTTATACTATGTATTATATTACAAGGTTTGCATTTTATTATTATGTTGCAGCCTCCACAAAAGTTACTCATGGTAATTCATCTTACCTCCTTTCTTGTTCATGATATTGTAGACACTCAGATGCTCTATGCCTTTCTTTTTGATATATGTAATAAACATAATATTTTTTTGGACCACTCCAACCTCTACCACCATGATATCCTCTACCTATTTGAAGTAATCTTATTCCTTATGATATTTAAACCCTTATATATTATCATGTTGTCTTTATAGACCATGGGGTGACCCTCCTCTAGTAGAATTAAGCCCACATCAACCCTTTACTAGAGGTGATTATCCTCTGTTTGGACTAGTTGATATTCTAAAAGCCTACATATTTTGTTTTTCTTCTATATTTAATTTAAATCTAATTCATAAGTCTCATCCATGAAAAGTATTTAATAGATTCTTAATTCATATTGAATATAAAATTTTAAACAATTTACATGTCGCGCTTCCATTTGTTCCTTTCTTTTGTCCCAATCCACTTGTATGTAAATCTTGTAGAACTCATTTATATATTATTTAATGTTGTGATCCTTTTGTATCAAATTATGGATTATTATGTATCTAGTTTTTACATAATATAAATTAATATATTTGTGCCTTGGATTCTTCTCCAACTTTCTCCAAGTGTTGATTTATCTTTAACCTTTCTTTGTCTCTTTTTCTATAGGTTATCCCATGAAATCATTGAATATTAAATTTGTGCATGTGAAAGCTTTACATCCTTGTCTTATATGAGAATTTTCTATTCTAAAAATGTTTCCATAATATTTAACTAGTCTATTGGCTCCTTTGGTTCTAAATGATCTCCATGCTTAGAAACTGCAACATGGATTTTCTCATTTCTTCCCTCTAAATCCCAAACCATTGTCTCTTCCATTATTAATGGTTTTCATTTTTATTCCAATTTTTTCTAAAATCATTATTCATGATTTTTTTATTCTTATATTTCATCTCTTTCTTTCCTTTGTCTTTGATTTGTGACATTTGTGACAATTACAGTTAATTCTTCCATTTTCCTATATAGTTATTGCATAGCCATGTTCATTTGTATAATTCCTCATCATAATCTTGAAATATTTATGCATTTTATTTAATTAAATAATAATCTTAAGAGTAAACATTTTCAAATACCAAAACAAATTCAAAAAATAATTATCTCCAATAGTTTAACTCACTTTAACAGCAAATAATGAACCCCACAAAATAGCAAAACAAGAATATATCAATAGGAGCAATCCTCAAATTATTATGAAAACATAATATTAATTTTTTGATCTTGAAAAAATAAAATAATGACATAAAATTATTTAAATAAACTTCAATTCTAAATTTGAGTTAAATTTCAAAAATAAAAAAAGTAAAACAATAATAAACTACATAGAGTTAATTACCACTGCTATAAATAGCAACTTGTTTTTATTAATAAGTTTTGAATGCAATTTACTATAAGATTAAAGTTTAAAAAAATTAGTTTAAATGATAAAATCATGTTTTTGCATATACTTGAACCCAAATTCATGTCCAATTACAAAATTATTTGATTTTTATACTTTTAGCATGACTAAACAATAATATAGTGAAATTTTAGACGTTGAGATGGTTTCATATGGATCTCCAAAAATATTATAATTGGACCTAACTTGTTATTTGGGTTATGGATATATTCCTCTTTTCTTTATCAACACTTTGATCTAAATGAGAACTTAATAAATTTAATCAGTCAAAATGTATGACCTCCTAAAAATAGGTCTCTACATCATTGAGGGATATTCAAAATCTATGATTTATAATGAAATAATTGTAAAAAATAAGCAATAATCTTAGGATGTTCATTTTGTATGGCATTGAGAAGAACCTTGAGGTGTTGGAGTTGATTTTCCACTTGTTGGAATTGGTTTAAACTTGCATTATATTTTCGTATAAACTCATTATCGACCAAATGCACAAAAAAAGAGGTACTATTATAAGATGATAAATAATTTAAACACATAATTATGAAATTTTAGATACTTAATGGATAATGATATATTTCCTTATAAATAGAACATGGTGTTATGTAAATACTGATTTTATAAAGGTGGATTGTGATTCATATCAAGAGTCTAAAAATAGAATATTGAAAACATTAATAAAGTTAGTTTATGACAAAAATGAGAATTTTATTTAAGGAGAGAAAGAAACTTACTACAATCAAGAACAAAGATGATGAAATTATAAATTATCAAGCAAAACATCAATAGACCAAATTAAATTTGAATTCTTAAGAACTAATATTTATTAGTTTTCTATGAATCAATCAAAAATATTACTTAAGTTTATTTAGATAAATCTCAACATGAAATTGGATTGGACATATGAAATTTATAAAAACTAATAATATTTTAAAATTTCCTAGATATAATTAACTTTATGGTTTTTAACAGTAGCTATTTTTAGTAAGTTTTACATGCAAACTTGCATGGGATAAAAAATCTTCAGCTATCACCTATATAATAAATTTACATTAATGAATAAATTTAAACTTTAATTCATGGCCAATTAAAAAACTATACTAAAAATTTATTAAAATGTAATTTTGGACTCTTACATGGACACAAATGATCTTAAAAGTATATGTAAAATGACGCTAAATGAGTAACACTTGTTAGTACTGAATTTGTCTCTTTAAGATCCATATTTAATAAAAAGGATAGCTATAATGAATTCTTGTATCAAAATATATGGCATCATTAATATAGGTTTTTGCATTACAAGAGGATATATTTTCTTCAAATGAGACAGAAGAAGATGTTACTACAAAGATAAGAAAAAAAATGCACGCACAACAGGAAACAATTGCCATGGCAATAAAATATTTTTATTGATTTTTCTTTTATTTTTCTTTATTCTCTATATAAAAATAGTGATCACAGATCTACATATATAGAATTACAATCACCTTTCAACTAAGAATAAGGAATTAAAAATACTTCTGTAACTGAAACTAAATTGCACTAAACTAATGTTTATTCATGCATAAGGCATGTGGGATAACTGATTGTCGTAAGAATCAAATCTCATGCAAACTACTTGCATGATATAATGTAAATATAATTGAATGTTATCTCCATGCAATGTGGAGAAATTAGAACTAAAGTTCTAAGACTCCCCCTTAATTTCTACCACTGACTACTTCAACATTTAGAATGCCTTAATTTTGTCTTAGATACTCAAAACTCTCCTTTGCTAATGCCTTTGTGAATATATCTATCAATTGGTCTTCAGATGTATAAAAAATTAAATCAATTTCTCCATTGTTCACTAACTCTCTGATAAAATGAAATCTTGTGTCAATGTGCTTTCTCCTCTTGTGCAAAACATGATTTTTTGACAATGCAATTGCTGATTTGTTGTCACAAAAAAATTGGTGTTGACTATTTATGTGCTTGCAATAAATCTGTCAATACTCTCCTCATCCAAATTGCTTGGAATGCTACTGATCTAGCTAGTACATACTCTACTTTAGCTGATGAAAGTGTCACTATGGGTTTCTTTTTGGATGCCCATGTGACCACGCCTATTCCAAAATGAAAGGCATGTCTAGAAGTACTCTTCCTATCATCAATGCTACCTGTAAAATCACTATCAGTATAACTAATCAAACCAAAATCATTAGTTGTTAAATATAAACTTCCATATTTTGTTGTTCCTGCCACATATCTCAATATCTTCTTTCCAACTTGCCAATATGAGTCTTTTGTTGACTCCATAAATCTAGAGATTAAGCTGACCCCATACATTATATCTGGTCTTGCAGCTTTAAGATACATCAAACTACCAATTAGTCTTTTGGATGTTGTAGAATCAACATTAAGCCCTTTGTCTTCTTTTCTAATTTTGGTCCCTGTAGCAACTAGTGTAGGTGTTGATTTATAATTCAACATCTTAAACCTCCTTAACACATCCTTTGCATATTTAGTTTGACAAATAAAAATTCCCTTCTCTAATTGTACAACTTCAATGCCCAAAAAATACTTCATTAATCCCAAATCTGTCATCTCAAATTCATTCTTCATTGATGAAACAAATGTGTCTATAGATAAATTTCTAGTGAAAATCAAATCATCAACATACAAACACACAATCAAAATTTGACCTTCTTTGTTGATTTTTGTGTATAATGCAGGCTCACTATTGATTCTAATGAATCCATTATTTGTCATGTATGAATCAATCCTGCTATACCATGCCCTTGGTTCTTCCTTGAGACCATAGAGGGCCTTCTTCAATGTGTAGACTTTTTCTTCATGTCCATGCACTTCATAACTTGGTGGTTGTTTCACATACACTTCTTCATCTAGGAAACCATTTAAGTAAGTTGATTTGACATCCATTTGATATAATTTCCAATTATTTTGTGAAGCTATTGCTAAAACCATTCTAATTGTATCAAGTCTAGCAACTGGCACAAATGTTTCATTATAATCAATTCCATGTTCTTGTGCAAAACCTTTTGCTACTAACCTTGCCTTGTGTTTTCAATCTTACCTTCTGCATTAAATTTGGTCTTATAAACCCATTTGACTCCTATGCAATACTTACTTTTAGGTAGATTAATTAGATCCCATGTTTGATTTGTCTCAATAACATTCATCTCTTCATCCATTACTTTTATCCAATGTTCCTCATTATCTACTTCTTCAAAATACACAAGACCATGAGAGAAAAATGTAAAATTTGAACACAAATCTAAATTTTCTTCTTCTTGATCATAAATCTCATTCAATTTTCTCTTTTTACTACCTTTAACTTTTGATCTTAAGGTGGCAAGAGTGGATCTAATTCATCACTTACTTGTGAATTGGGAGTAGGATGACATGCATGACCAAATGATTCGCCCTGTGCTAAGCTCCTAGGTGTTCTTATTGGAGTGCTTGTTCTTGCTTGTGGAGAGAATTGATCAGCCTACAAAATTTTTTCTTCAGATTCTTCTTCATTTTGGGGAATTGGTGCTCCAATTGTGATTGTTCTATCAATGCTTCCATCCCATGCTTCTTCTTCCTTAAATTCCACATCTCTGCTAATAATCATTTTTTTTTGAAATGGCATTATACAACTTATAAGCCTTTGATTCTTCACTATAGCAAATAGAAATGCATTTCTCACCTTTATCATCAAGTTTTCTTCTCAATTTAGATGGTATAAGAGAATATACAATATAACCAAAAATTATGAAATGTTGTACACTATGCTTCTTACCACTCCAAGCTTCTTGTGGAATTTGATCCTTGACACTCTTTTATGTGATTCTATTCAGAATATATACTGCACATGCTACTACTTCTGCCCAATATTCATTTGATAAATGTTTGGCCTTCAACATGCTTTTATCCATCTCCATGATTGTTCTATTCTTCTTTTCTGCTACACCATTCTATTGTGTTGTGTACCTTGTAGTCAACTGTCTTTTAATGCCATGATATCTGCAAAAATATTAAAATTCATTAGACATATATTCACCTCCTCTATCTGTTCTAAGTACCTTGATGTAAAGGCCACTCTGCTTTTCAACCATAGCCTTGAATTCTTTAAATTTTCTAAAGGCTTCAGACTTTTCCTTGAGAAAATATATCCAAGTATTTCTACTAAAATCATCAATGAATGTTAGAAAATAAGAACTACCTCCAAATGATGGAGTTTGCATTGCTCCACATAAATCACTATGAACTAGCTCCAATAATACCCTTGATCTATATGAAGCTCATACTAGAAAGGTCTCTCTATGTTGTTTTGCCAAAATGCAACTCTTACATGAACTTCCTAGCTGCTCTATTGGTGGTAATCCATTCACCATATCTTTCTTTTGTAACAAACTCAATACTCCAAAATGTAAATGTCCATACCTTAAATTCCATAGCCATGATTGGTATAAATGTATGGTTTTGAAATGGGCTTCCTCTTCTCCTTGGATGCATTGAATTTGAAGAGGGAACATCTGATTCTTGGTCATCTCCACTTTTTCTGTCAACCTGTCATTTAGAAATTTGTCTAGTATTGTGCAAACATTATCCATAAAAGATACTCTGTAACATTTTTGTACTGACTGTTCAATAGTCATAACATTATGCTTTAGTCCAAGTATAAAATAAACATAAAAAATAAATCTTCTTTCACCATTTTTTGCCAAAACATTTATTACTCCTTTACCCATTACATCCACTTTATTATCATTTCCTAATTTCACTTCAGATTTTTATGGAATCATGAAGACTAGCAAACAATTCTTTATTCCCTATCATATGGTTACTGCATCCACTATCTGAAAAGTAAATATCTCTAGCATTTTCTTGAGCAACATGACAAGTGAGGAATAAGATTCTAGAATTAGAATTAGATTCATTTTTGTAATTAGCATTTTGCCTGTCAACATCTCCTTGTTTCTTTCTACATTTATTTGCATAATGTCCATATTTTTTTAGTAATAATACTGAATTTTAGATTTATCAAACCTCTATGAATTTTGGTGGAAGTGATTATTGCCACGTCCTCTATTTTTGTAGTCTTGATTATTGTTTTCACCTTGATTTGAATTCTTCCTTCCATCTCTACCTCTACCTCTTCCACTGAGATTTGACCTTCCTCTTCCTCTTCCTCTACTAAATGATACCTGAGACTTGAAAGCATTCTCAAAAGAAGTATTGTTATTCCTATTCATTCTAGATTCATGTGTTAACAAAGATCCCATTATTTCATCTACTGATAACTATTCCAAATCATTGGTTTCCTCAATAGCTACAACTATTGCATCAAATTTACTGGGTAAACTCCTAATAATTTTTTCTATGATCTTATGATCTATTATTGTTTCTCCATTAGATCTAATTTGGTTCACAATATTCAATACTTGACCCATAAATTGGCCTATAGACTCTGAATCATTCATTTCCAAATTTTCAAAATTTCTCCTAAGAGATTGCAATTTAGCTACTTTCACCTTTGTATTACCTTTATACATAGTCTCCAAAATTTTCCATGCTGACTTAGATCTCGTTACTACTGCAACTCTAGAAAAACTAGATTCATCCATTCCCTGTTGGATTATGAATAGTGATTTTGCATCCTTTTTCTTGTTTTCTTTAAGCTCTTCCTTTTGTGCTTGAGTTAATTCCTGATGGGCAGCCTCATCCTGTAGTTCTACAAAGCCATTTTCTACCAAATCCCAAACATCTTGTGAGCAAAATAATGTTCTCATTTTTGTTGCCTAAAATTCGTAATTCTTACCATTAAAAATGGGAATCTAGGGCTGAGAAATGTTGTTGTTTGTTGCCATGTCTCAAGCTAAACTTTTCAGAAAGAACAAGAACTTCTTTAAATCTCTACTTAGCAACTAATTTGTGACTCTTTGACTTCTTCTTCCAATGGCTATGCTATCCCTCTGCTGTTCCTTTCCCTTCTATTCAGATCACTCCACTTAGAAAGCTCATTCTCTCATGATTTGTACTTTCACGATTCTGTTGTTGCTACAACATTTCTCCTTGTTGGATCTTTAAATTTTCTTATTTATTGGGTGCTTATTATTTTGATAGCAACTGAGATCTCCTTTGTCTCTGATGGCTACAGTGATCTTCAATGCTGACTGCACTCTTATCACACCTTTCTTCTCTGCTTGGATTTGCAAGCTCTAATACTAATTTGTTACTACAGAGACATAAAAAACAAAAAAAATATGCATTCATAGTAGGAAAAAATTGCTACAGCAATAAAATATTTTTATTGATTCTAATTTTATTTTTTATTCTTTATCTAAAAACAGTGATCACAGATCTACATATATAGAATTACAATCACCTTTCAACTAAAAATAAGGAATTAAAAATACTGTTGTAACTGAAACTAAACTGCACTAAACTGACATTTACTCATGCATAAGGCATGTGGGATAATTGATTGTCCTAAGAATCAAAAATCTTGCAAACTGCTTGCATGATAGAATCTAAATATAGTTGAATGTTATCTTCATGCGATGTGGAGAAATTAGAACTACAGTTCTAATAGAAGACATTGTCATGAAATTTATTTTCTTAATCAAAAGATATGGCCTCTTTAATATAGGTATTTGTATTTCAAGAGAATCTATTTTCTTAAAATGAGATAGAAGAAGACATTATCATGGATCTCTATTAATGGTCCAAAAATTATGGGTATTCTACTTTAGGGTACAATTTTTTTTTGTGTGTCTATAAGTATTACCTATGTACCTTTGCATGTGAAATAAATTGAAGTATATACGATTTGATCCATATAAAAAAGAAGAAGAATAAACTATTTTCTTGAAACACATTAAATTATGTGTTTGTCCATATCAATTTATGTTTTTTTAAGAGAGAAATATTGCCCAAGATAATGTTAATATGCAATAAACAGAAGCATCCTTGAAAGGATACCATATAACACATTAAATTATGTGCTTGTCCATATCAATTTGTGATTCAAGAGAAAAATATTGCAAGAGATGTTAATGCATGCTCACCGTAGAGAAATATCCTTCAAAGTAGACCATATAACTTTTACATTGTTTCGATTTTGATTTTTTAAAAATATTATGGTTTTATTGTTAATTTTGATTGAGAAGCAAAATGTGATGTTGAAATAGTTTTTGATTTTGAATATGTTTATTTTAATTTATTTATTTCAACTTCACATTGATTAGGTTATAAATTGCAGAAAATTTTCTATTTTATTCAAATTTAAAATTATAATACATTTCTCTAAACTTATATTCACAATTTCATAATTGGATAAATTTTTAACAAGATTTAATCTTTTTTTTAAATTTGAAAGTTTTTTTGTCCCATTTTTTTTTTGAATTCTAGATCTCTGGATTTATTTTTTCACAAAAACAAATTTAAATTTTCAAAACTTGGTAACTATAGTATAAATATTATTTATCCAATGAATTCTAAATCAAATCTCAACAGTTCTGATAAAATTATATATTAAAAGCGCTCACTCCATATTTTAGTCAAATATTTTCCTTTGCAAATAGTTTAGTCAAATTTTAACAAATGAGAGCATATCATTCTGTCAAAACGTGGAATAAGACAATTTCAAACAGCCTTTCAATAGATCCATCACGTTTTCTTAACAAAGGGATGCACCATTGCCACACCTAATGAAATCAATAAATCATTTTCAAATAAGAATGGAAATTGTCTAACAAAACGATCTCAAATTTGGTGCATAAAAACAAAGTGATATGCATCCTCCAAACTTAGCCATCAAGTTGATGGATGGCTCCACCAAACACAGATCGAAAAGAATGTTTACCGACAAAGATTGTGACGCCATAACTTATAACATTACTAAATCTTTCAATTCAATCATGTAACTAAGCTTTGTACTCATTTTGCATTGTATGTCCGGTTGCGAAGCCATTTAAACAAAAAGCAATAGAAAATAGTCATGTCTGTTTGATTTTTTGTTTCCTTTTCGTCCATCGATTCGCACAATTTCTTAACTTCGAATGGCATCCCAATCAGGCCAACTCCAATGTCCCTATTATCGTTAACACGCTCAATTTTTCTCTAAATGACATCTACAGGAAGATAGTAAAATACTGAGGAAATGGCTGGATTGTGAAAGGCACGTATATGTTTCTGTACATGGGTATTAATGCTTGTTTCACGCAGGTGAATTTACCTCAAATTTTAAGCCATGTATTATTTTTTACCGAATCTAACCTTTTTTAGAATTATATAGTTTAAATTTTTATATTTTCTCTTGTTATAGTTCGGACTGTGATAACTTTAGTTATACAAGCATGCGAACCCACTGTATAATGTTTTCTATTATAGAAAACTGTATATACATCCATTACGTTTCACTGTGTATTAGGTTTTCAACAACACCACAAATCGCTGTGTTTTATGTTTTCCAACAACGAAGATCTTTCAAAAACAATACAGACACTGAATTTGATGGGTCCATTTTCCATTGTGTAATTATTGTTTATTTTTACAGTTACGCACACTAGAATCTATGCGAATCAGGGCATGTACAAAATTAAATCTATTGGTGTAGTATGAACTCTGTATAAATTTTTTTCCGATTTCTCAGAAAAAATAAAATATTTCGACCGATTCATTATTATTCACGGCCGTATATGTCTTGCTTTTCATTTTTCTCTCTAGCATTTAAGATATAATGAATGTTAGATAGAAATTTGGTTTTTGGGAAAAAAAGATTTGCAAAAGCTTTTGGTGACCTGTTATCCATCATCAATGATAAATTAAAGTATAGAAAGTGAAACTAGGATTTATTTAAAAACGTAAGAAATATGGATACGAGATTTGTATGGAGAATTCACTTTGTTAAGATTTTTTAACGGTTTGCGTTTACCTGTTTACGTTCATGGACCTCTTGTGTCACACCGTGTAGCTCACAGGATTTATTAAGGCTGCAGCGCATTAACTGCACTCTACACGCTGTCCTTTGGATGGGTAAGCCCTGTATTTACAGCTTCTCCATGCTTTACTACATCTTTCGATGCAGGAGACAGAGCTGATGGCACCCAAACGAGCCCAACAATTTGTTCCAAAAGTTTACAATGTTGTAACCCATCTAGCGCCTTCCATTGTAGAGGTAAGTATCCATTTTGCTGTTATTTAACAATGCTACAAATGGTATGAAAATTGTTCTATTATTGCTTCTTTTGTTGGTCATATCCCTTCAAAGGATTACCTCCATAACTAGCTCTACAACGACTAGGAGCCAATAGGTCTCCATGTCTTTGAAATCTATAACCTTACCAAAAAAAAAATTCTTGTTTAACTTTAAAGATTCCTTTGAAACTTCGCCGATTCTTGTGAAGTCCAATATTTGGTTCCTTAGTAACCAACTTATGGTTTTGTCTCCTTGGTCTCATGATTTTAAGGTTTTTGACAATGTTGCCCTCCATGTCCTTGCTTGGGTTGAAATTCTAGGTTTGACAGTCCACCAATGGGATTCTATTACCTAAATTATTACTCCCATAGGATGCATGGTTACAAATGAACCTGATAAGTGATTCTCCCCTGCCCTAACAAACGAGTCTATGTGGAAGTTGACCTGTACAAAGAGATAAAAGAGTTCATTTAAATACAAGTTATAGTGACCCAGTGGTCTCAAAAAGTTGTTTAACTCAACCTTCCCAACACTTCTTTCTGCTACCAAGCCTTGGACAATGACATCAAGGATTATCCTTGCATGGGTCATCCTAAGCCTCTTCAACCACCTCATCAGTTTATGAAGCCAAAACCAAAAGATCCAATTGATCGTTGGACCGCTATTCCCCACAAACAGATGATGATTTCTAAGCCAAAAAACATGTCTCAGCGCTAGCTCAAGAGGATTCTTTTCCACTTATCGCACCTTCTTATGGGACCTCATTCTCCCCCCCTTTGATCCCAGTTATTCCTAACCCTCAGAGCATTTCTATGACATCAAAAAATCTCTAAATTCCTTTGGTGAAGCTTCAATCAGCCAATGACTCATTCTCTTGGTGGTCTCACATCCTGCCTCATTGGGGAACTAACTTTGGATAGGAAGAAATGATGCCAAATGCCACTATGCAATAGGTAGAAATTTTTTTCTCCATCACCAACATACTAGCTTTGTAGTGTTGAAAGATTTTGAAGTTGGACAAGTAGAGCATCAAATGTATTACCCCTCCACATGAATATCTTATCATGGAATGTAAGGCATCTTATAGATTATACCTGTAAATATTTTATGTGTATCGTGTGTCAAGAAATTAGATTTATAGATACTGTCTATCTACAAGAAGTCAATGTCTCTTAGTTTTCTCCTGTAGAGAGCTCTGTGAAGTATTTGGCTAGGCATCACCCAAGTCACCACCCTGCATGAAGAGGATGTGGTGGTGCTTGTATCTTAGTTACCTATAAAATTTCCTCTAACATTATTTCCAAAGGGGAAGAATCACTAAATTGGGATGTCTAAATTATTATTGACATTGATGGCCAACCTTTTTGCATCCTCAATATCTATACTCCCAATGATGGCCCTAAACATTCCTTGCTTTGGGGATCTTTGGCAAATGGATTACCTCCTACCATGTCGCCGGTGTTGAGTGACTTTAATATGATTGAAAACCTCCAAGACAAGGTTGGGTCCCTCCAAATATGTTGGTGTGTTGGTGAGTGTGGGTCTTGGTATTATTTAAAAAATAAATGGGGCCTGGTAGACACTCTCCCTTTGTGGCAGACATTTACTCCTACATCTTAGTTTATGTGGTCCGAATACCAAAGTAGAGATCACCATGTGAATAAATGGTGAGACTACTTTATGCTTTCATAGCAAAATATTTTTTATTTTCCCTGCATTGATAGCTATCCTATCAACATTTACTTGGACATTGTCTTGCCAGACCACTCACCCAGTTCTTACAAAGTAAAATGGACCCATAGGTAGTAAAAGGTTGCATGTAATCAATTCATTCTCAACACATCTATGTTGAGTCATATTGTCAGCATCTAACTCATCCACCACATATGGGACCTGGCCCTATGTGCCCCATATGTCACCAACTAAATTGAGTGGTGGAATGAACCCATTATTCACATCATCTCCTTCCACTACCACCACAGCAAACATGTTGCACAAATTTAAAAGTGATCAGTGGAGTTTACCATCCAAGAATTCAAATGGATTCCTGCCTGCTTTGAGACATACCCTTTCAATATCCAGCTTCAGAGGCTTACTACCTCCCTCAAACACAACCTTATGATGATGGAAAATCATACATCCAGGGGTGCCCAGCTTTGAGCTTGATTACACTGGCTCAAAATTGGTGATGAATACTCCACATCTTTTTTCAATGCACTAATAGCCAAGTATGCCAATAGGAAAATTAAATTGATACAAGTCCCACATTCCTATCCCACCTCTTAGGTTGATATCTCGCCAAAATTTTAGATCATTAATAGAAAGGTTTCCATGCACATTCCTTTACAACTAATAGGTATCATTTTCTTTATAATTACCTTGAAATGATGCCTTACAATCTCAAGCTTACAAATAAATGGTGACATGATACCCCACTCACCCTACATGAGCTCAGAGAGATGTTGAACTATATGAGTAATGATAATGTCACTGACCTTGATGGCTTCACCTATGAGTTTTAGAAAACCACATGGGAATTAAATGACCCTGACTTGTTGCAATTATATAAAGAATCCTTGGAAAAACACTCTCTTAGCCTTGTGATCAAATAAGGCAATATAAAATGTATCCCTACTGTTAGGTATCTTGAGCTTCACACTAGCTAGAGGTTGATAACTATGTTAAATTTTTCCTACAAGATCCTTGATAAAGCCCTTTCCAAACACATATGGATTATGTTAGTTGCCATTGTTAGACAAGACCAAACATATTTTATTAGAAGAATATATATCCTTGACAATATTTTTTCAGTCTAGGAGGGCATGGCCTAGGCCCATTCCTCTTTGCAGAGAGTTATTTTTATAAAATTAGATTTCCAAAAGGCTTATGAAAAGATTGAATGGAACTTTATTCTTTCCATGTTCAAAGCCCTTAGCTTTGATTTAAATTTTACTAAAGATATACAGACCTTACTTTAGGATTATTCTACTTACCTAATTATCAATGGCTATCAGAGCCTAAGAATTTAACTTGAGTATTCTCTATGTCAATCAAGGATGTCTCCTTGCTCCATTACTTTATGTTATTCATACTAAATATTTGGGTACCATTTATCTTCTAAGGGATCTCAGGGGCTTTTTTGGGGCATTGTTCTTCCCAATCACACCTCTGACCTTATTAATGGTCACATTATAGATGGCACCTTTATCACACTTTAAGAGCGAGAGGTTACAGTCATTAAATCCATGAAATGTCTTGACACATTTTTCTTGGAATCAAGATAAAGACTTCAATGGAGGAAAACCTAATGTTTCTACCAAAGTAAGATGATGGTACCTAAGTGGATTAAAAAAATTAATTGGAAAAGGATTATTCAGGGAGAACAATTTAAGTTCCATGGAGTCCCCTTTATGTTTGACATCTTGCCTTATGGTCTTTGGTAATATGTTATCAATAAAATTCAAAGGAAACTTGATTACTAGATCACTAATCCCCTCTCTCTACTGGGCAAGTTCTAGATTTGCACCAAGATTTTGGCAGCCACTCATGTGTACTACTATTATTGTTGGGTCCCTTCCAAATCCTCCTATGATAGTCTAGCCAAGATTCTTCATGATTACCATTAGAATAATTTAATAAATCATAGGGTTTTCATCAGATGGTCATGTATATTTGTTATCTTCTTCATGATAAAGGTGGCACGGGCATAATTAACACTTATTGGCAAAGCATGGCCTTGTGTGGTAAATGGGTGGTTTGGGCCATTGATGGAAATGAGGATTATAAAATCCCCCTTTGCCACTTTATTTATTCTCATTCTCACTATGGGAAAAATAGTTCATAGCATATTTGATTTGAGTCTCTTCTTATCACTATTGTGCTAGTGAAAATTATAAATTATTTTAATGTCAAGAGTATCTAAAAATATTTTGAATTAGTCAAACCCCAATCGAAGTCGGTAGGGGATTGATTATGCATAGGTTTATCCTTCAATTATCATAGCTTATGGTGGTATCTTATTATTACCAGTTTCTCTACCCCCTATATGAAATGCCTTGTATTAAAGCATTACATTCACTCTATAAAGGAATTCACACTATTTGTGATTTAGTTAGTTCTAGAGACAATATCCCTAGGCCAATTATAAATATCAAGTATCAATTAAATAGTCCAGTCACACCTTATATCCTCCACATTCAATAGCACTCTCTGATGTTATTCTCCAAAAGCTTGGCCTTTAAACTCTTCAGGTATAGTGTAAATATTGGAGGTGGAACCGTGATACATATTTTAAAGCGTACTCTATAGGACTTCTATATCAAGTTTTGAATCCCTTCCCCTCATCTCTAGACAACCTCAATAGATGTTGGGTCCTTCAATCCTCTCCCATGACCTGTATCGTTGGTCTACAATGTGTCTATCACCTAGTATTGTAGCCTAAATTATCTCAGTTTCTTTGGTGTTTAATATACCAAGGGTTCTGCATCAGTGACAGGCTATTCTACTTTTGTATTCCCTAACCCTTTTGTATGCCCTACAACTAGCCTAAAAACTTCAAACATTTGTTTTGGGTTTACACCAAATATCAATCTTCTTGGCATTAGATCTATTATATATTCCAACCTTTTCATCCAGAATGATTTTCTTGGAGACAAGTGTTTGTTTGGGATTTTTCTAATTGGACATATTCTATTTTTGGTAGTTTTTTCATGCTATCACCATTTTTCAAGTTTCAAAAGCTAGAAATAAAGCTATATTTAATCATGAAGATGATGATATTTCATTCTCTATTAATGATAAAGTGGTTTTCATATCTTCATTTTACTTATAGATCTAGGCTCAAGTGGAGAAGATGTCACTCAACCTATGCCACCTACAATATCTCCTTGAGTACTAGGGGTGTGCATCATAGACCATGACTAGAGTTCCACTAGATGTCCCATCCTACAGGCCCCCTCCAGCTCCTCTTAGAAGGAACCTTATCATAATTCTATTTCATAGTAGGTACCACTTTTCACCTCACCCTTCTCCAAGGGGTGGTTGGGTTGCTTTTGTGAAATATGATA
>JARHVA010002117.1:2482500-2520000 GCA_037957365.1 Torreya grandis
TATGATGTGATAAGATAAAAACATTTAGTTTCGGATTACTTTATATTCCAAAAAGTTTTAATCATTATATTATAGATAGGATCTAAGGTTTAGGTCTATATTATTTTAGTGTTAGTTATTATATAATTAAATGTGATGAGTTTCGACATGGTTTACCATCAAATAAGGATATTTATCATCAAATTTGTTTTATTAAAAAATTAACTTTATCCAATGAAAACAATATAAGATAATTTAGACAAAATATGTAGAGTTGAATAAATAGGTTACTGATTTGATGAGAAAGCATGTAGAGAGGGAGAGCATGATTCGATATGCAGCATAAGCATTTATAACTACATGGAAAGATGAAAATGCAGTATGTGTGTCTATAGTAGATATCATGAGTCCATAATTATGTTTAGTTTTATCTGATTGTACAATCATGAAGACATTAGAGACATTAACAAATGCCTAAGGAGATTATCCTATTTATAGGTCATGAGGCATTGAATTATGTGAACACTTAAGGTAATGTAAATAAAAGGCATGTAAAGTAGATTTATTTATTATAGAGATATATTTTTATCTTGAGGCATAAATTAGGAAATAAAAATTAGCTATCTTATGCTTTGAGTAGGTGAGTGCTACTATTAATTACTATTAATGAACCAAAATACTATAAAGACAAATGAAAATCCAATAGGCCATTTTATGAACAATAACTGGTATTGATTCATATTGAATAATTCAAATTTTTAATAACCATGCACAAATAGGGTTTAACTCAAAATTAGATTTGACATGCAAAATTTAGAACTCTAAAAATAAATAAAACTCAACCTGCTATTTTTAGTAGCTATTATTTTAGGTAACTTTTGCATATCAGTGCACGTAACTCTAAAAATCCTCAAAAATAAATTAAACTCTAAAATTTTTATATTGAATTAATTGGAACTCAATTTCATGTCCAGTTACAAAAATAGATAATCTTTAAATTTAGATAAAAAAACTTGAAAATAAAATAAATTGATAATTTCAAACACCCAAATGATCATGTTTGACCTCCAAAAAATATCAAAGGCATGGGTTATGGCAACATTGAACTTTTTGATCCAGTTGTTTTAGCATAAATATGGTCTCAGACAGAGATACTTATAAAAAGTTATGGTCTATGTATGTTCAAACTCATTTTCTACAGTATTCTCATCTGGTTCAAAATGTTTAGGTTGTGGAGCTAAAAGCTTCACTGATGCAAACATGGAGGTTGCTGAGAGGTTGTTGAGTTACAGAGTAACTGACGTTAGTCTGATCAACCGACGTCAGTCATACACAGTGAGAAGAGCAACCGACATCGGTTAGGGATCAGCTGGCGTCGGTCACCTCCAGGCAGATAGGGACCGACGCCGGTCACCTCTGCAGTTCCAGAACTGCTTGTTCATGGATAGATAGTTAACAAACTGGTTGTTTGCATGTCAAAGGCCAATTATAGACTTGAAGCTATAGATCTAATTATTGTTTTCATGAGATCTATATAATAGACTCATGGGCTATAATGTAATTTGTGCTAGAGAGTAAGAGAGCAAAAATTAGCTCCTTCAGAGTGAAGAGAGCAAGGTGTGTTCCTCCTAGTGCCACAGTGCCAAGTGTGGGTGGTGGTTTGGAGAATCAGAAGGGTTCTTTGTGTATGTAGGATCTTGGTCAGTAGGTGTGCAAGGCCACGTTAGGAGATCTACATGTGGCAAGTAAGATCGGTTGATCTACAGGTGTATGTGTGTGCGGGATCCAGGTTTGCAGGTGTGTAGAACCAAATTGATTTACAGGTGTGCAAGATCAGGGAGGATAACAACACAACAGGTAGCAAGATCTGGAGAGATCTACTTGGAGTACCGTGTGTACTCAGTCATTGAGCATAGAGGAAGGCAAGGTAGATCCTTCCATAAGTAAGATCATTTGAGTTGCAGGTTGTTGCAAGTTCATGGGAGATCTACTTGGAGTGTGTTGTGTACTTGGTTGAGTATGTTTGTATACTCGGTGTACTGGAAGTAGTGATACTGACTGGTTGGAGGTGAACACCAACTCTATGTTTGAGTTGTGTGTTGGAACCGTAAGAGAGAGAGTGAGCTCTTGAAGAGATTTACTGTTTATGCTGTAGATGTGTGTGAGCTCTAGAGATGTAAAGAAGAAGACTGTGGCATCTTATTTGTTGTATTTCCTTTTGGAAGATTATTAATACAATTGGGTATTGTCTCTCATATTTTGTGTTATTTTTGAATTCTAATTACTTGTTACTTTTGGTTTAATTCCGCATGTTTAGTTGCTTGGTAATCAATTGTGCTTCCTAGATCTCGACAAAAATAACTCAGATCCAATGAATTTCTCTTACTTTATTATTTTAATTTGTTCTTATCAATGTTTTTAAACTCCCATTCAATAATCTAGGTATTTTTTTCATGCTAAAATCGCTCCCACTATACAAAATAATTGTCATAACTTATTTAGTTTATGTTTAATGTATTCTTATCCAAAACGTCCACTATATTTTCATTCTTCTTCTTTAGAACATGTTTTTTTCCAATTTACTTATTCACCTTCACCATATTTTACATGGAAATTATATACATACGGAACATTAACTACTAGAGAGATAAAAATTAAATGGTAAACACACCTCATATGCATTGTCATTGATTTTGTTAACAATTCTTCAAGATGTAATTTTATTGTAATATAACTTATTGTAAGTGCCTTTTATAAATCTCTCTTTCCTCAAGTAAATAATAACTAAATATCCTTAAAATATTTTTTACCTTCTTTTGACATCTTATGCTGATTTATACTTCTCATTACATTCCTACAACTTTCTTCTGACTTCTTTTTGTAGCTAATGTATATTTTTGCAAATGATTTTGCCTCATAAATAATTGATTATGCAATTGGTAATTGTATCAAATATAAAACACTCATAATATTTCTCCCATAAATAATATGTTATGTTCATCTATCTATTGCTCTAGTCACTAAATTATTAAATGCAAAGTCATCTGGTAGTATGTCCAAGTCCCATTATTTGGGCTTCTCTCTAATTATGCTTCTCAACAAACTCCTCAATCTCCTATTTACAACTTCTATATGTCCATCTATTTAGAGATGGGATGCACTACTAAATTATAAATTAATACCCATATTCCTCTACAAAGTCATTTAAAAATGACTTAGATATTTCATGTCCTTAGAATATAATTTTTTAACTCTAGTGGCATCATTTATTTTATTACATGCAATAAAATTAACCATCTTAGAAAACTTATTACATCATAAAAAAATAATAATTACCTCTTTGTGTTTTTGTTAATACCGACATAAAATCCATACTCAAATCTTTCCATGGTCCTTTTGGAACTAGTAATGGCATGTATAATCTTGTAGTCTATGCATGTTCTTTTGCCACCTAACATATCCTACACCTTGCAATAAATCTTATAACAACTCTATTCATATATGGTCAAAAATGCTTTTACTCCACTGAAGCTATCATCGTTATCTTAACAAAATGTCTCTCCAAACCACCACTATGCAATTCTATTATAATATTATCTCATAGAGACATAATTAGAATATATGATTGTTTCTATTTAAAGGGATTATTTCAATGATCAACTACCAGAAAAAATTTAGATTAGTACCATATACTTATTTAATAAATTCAAATCCAAATTATTCACTCACCATAGTAGTTATCAACTCCACTCGCATGTTCAAATCATTTGATACTTGATTTTATTCTCCTATTTTTTTCCTTAAACATAAAAGTATAACCGTTCAAGAAAGACACCCACTTTGCAAGCCTACTATTAACTTCTTTTGAATGTTCATATACTTCAAATCCTCATGATCAGTAAATATGATAAAATCTTTAGGCACTAGGTAATGCTTCCAATGTCTTAATGCTTATAAAATAACATAAAACTTAACATGATACATATAATACTTTGTTCTTACCTCATTTAATTTATAATTTAAATATTCTATTGGCTTTCTTTATTGACTCAACACAACACCAATTACCATAAATGAAGCATCACAATCAACCTCAATCACTTTGTTAAAAATCATTAATGCTAAAATATGCCTTTCTATTATTTTATTCTTCAATAACTTGAAGCTTTATGCTACTTCCCTTGACTTGAAAATTATGTTTCTCTAGTATAAATTTTTATTGGTGAAAAAAAACTACTAAAATTATTAATAAATTTCCTATAAAATGTTTTTAAACCATGGAAAATTATTACTTATATGATGCTCTTTGGGATCGGACACTCAAAAATTTATTTTATATTTTCTTTATCCATTTTTACACCAATTGATTAAACTAGAAATACCCAAAATACCAAACTATTCTACATAAATATGGACTTCTTCAAATTTGCATAGATATTCTATTTTATTAATAATTTTAATACCATTATCAAATATTATAAGTTATCTTATTTAGTCTTATTAAATATTAACATATCATCAAAATAAACCATCACAAACTTACCACTATATTATCATATCACTATGTTCATCACACTCATAAATGTGTCAGGTGCATTAGATAAATCGAATGGCATCACCATCCACTCATATAAACAATTTCTAGTCTTCAATGTCATTTTCCACTCATATCCTTAAAAAATTCAAATATGGTATTTATGAATCCTTAAAAAAATATTGGTAAAATATTTTTCTCCTAAAAGAACATCCATCATATCATCTAAACAAGGTATAATAAATCTATACTTTATTGTAATTTTATTAATTTCTCTCCTATCCACACACATCCTCTGACCTCTATCTTTATTTGGAGTTATACACACTAATGTTTCACATGGATTGATAATCTCCCTTACTACACCCTTCCTCACCAATTTGTTAACCCAGTTTATCAATTATGCATGCTCTATTGGACTCATCCTATAAGTTACTTGATTATGTAGAGATGATATTTAAATTAAATAAATATGATATTGAATATGTTTCCATGGTTTTAATCCATTTAATAACTCATCATGTATAACATCTGAATATTCTTTCAATATTACTTCTACTTCTGACGGTATTCAAACCACTTCTATGTTTTCTTTCTTTGCTATGAATGCATAGAAGCATCCTATCATCTTCATGTATTTGATAAATTATTTTGCATTCATCATACTTTCATCCTGGCCTTCTTCTTTATGAGTTAATAAAACTACCTTCATATTGGACCTTTCTAGAAACTATATGTGTTCTTTGATCTATCATGAACTATTTTTCTATCAAACTAAAATGGTGTTGCTAATAATGCATGGCATGCATCCATTGGTATAACAGCACACCATATTTCATCTTTGTAAAATTCACCTATTGAAAACCTAGTCAAACAACTTTTATCTACTATAACTTCATTCAATTTATTAAAGCATGAAATGTAATAAGGAGTAGGATGTTTTTCACACTACAAACCTAGTCTATCAATCATATATTTAGAAACCATTTTTTGAAAAATCTACCATCTATAATTATATTTCATATCATACCTTCTAAACTAAACCTTATTTAAAATATATTGGTTCACATCCATACATCACTACCTTATTTACTCTACACATGTTCTTTTCTTGGAGAAATCATTGTTCTTCTCATCATGAGATTTTCTCCAATATCTATTGATACAACTTCAGTGTTTTGATCTTATGTTTTAACTTCAATTAGATTTACTCTTAGATGATCCTTTTACCTAATTTATTAATATGGGTAGTGTGGACACTCAAACACTCTTTTCAATTCTTTTCCATATTTGTAACAAACATAAGACCTACGTTGATTTCAAAACCATCCTCTACCACCAATATAGTTTCATCCTCTCCAAAAGCCTCTTCCTCTTTGTTAGTTTTGAAACTCTTGTTTGTTATCTTCTTATTTTTCTAGACTACATGATAATTCTACTCTGGTGGTATTAAACCCACCCCTATTTGTATTAAATCCACGTTATTCCTTTCTTGGTGGAGATTATACTCTTCTTATCCTAGTAGATGTTATTCTAAAAATTTGTCTATTTTGTTTGTCTTCTACATTCAAATCTAACTAATAATATTCCTCCATGCAATGTATCTATGCATGTTAAATTCGTCTTCAATATAAAATTTCAAACCATTTACATACAATGCATCTATCTAGTGTTCTATCTCATCATGTTCCATGCATATGTAAATCTTCTAAAACCCATATATATATATATATAGACACACACACACACACTTATATACTACGATCCTTCCATCTCAATTTCTGAAATCTTATTTATAGGTTTTTTACATAATGCACATTAATAAATTTCTCCCTCATATTCTTCTCAATTTTTTCCACAAATTTATCTTTTATTTACATCTTATTTGAATTTATTTATGTTAGTCAGCCCACCAAATCATTGCATGACCCTTAAGTTTTTTGCATTGAAACATTACCTTCTTATATTCTCTCATAGTTCTCTAATCAAATAACTTCTCCATGTTTTTCATCCAATGTATCATATCCTATTGTTTTGACATTATACATAATATGAAATGTCAACCTTGATTAATTCATTTATAACTTCTAAAGCTATAACTATCTTCTATTCCATTGATGGAGATGGTTCTTGTTTCTCCTCTTACAAAATTAATTCCTCATAATCTGTGTCATCTTCTGTATCATCTTTTTCTCTCTTTTATCTCTAGTTCTAAAAAATTTGGGTTAATTATTCTAATTTCATCTACAACTATTGCATAGTATAGTTCAAATGAGTGATTCCTCCTTGTCATCTCACCATCTATTGCACATCCAAAATTCAAACTTTCTATCATACTAAATGATGAACAAGAATACTACCATGTGAAATAAAAATATGAAAGGCCAACATTTTGAATCATAATTAGTATTGATTAATATAGAATAATTTAAATAATTAAAAAGCATCTATAAATAAGCTTCAATTTGGAATTAGAGTTGAGATACAAAATTTAGAACTCTAAAAACAAATAAAACTTGGTCTAGTATTTATGGCAGCTTCTAAATCTATTAACTTTTATGTACAAGCACACACAACTCTAAAATTCTCCAAAAATAAACATAACTCTTAAAATAACCTATCATATGAATTTAAATTGAAGGTCAAGTTTGGTTACAAAAATAGATAATTTAGAAATTTAGAAAAGAAAACCCAAAAATAAAATTAAACATTAATTTTAGACCCTTAGATGGTTACATTAGGCCTCCAAAAACATTTCAAACATCCTATAACTGAAAGGCCATGTTATATGAACATTACAATTTTCTATCTAGTCATTTTCTCATGAATATGGGATCAAACAATGTTGTAAATTAGAGGTTATGGTATCTAGGAGTCTGGCATATTTTTTTCCATCAAATATGGTGAGTGAAGTAGTTGGATTTGATGTTTTGTAGGAATCATATGATACTGATCTTAATTTTTATAATATTATTAAACAATGGAATAATCCATTAGTATGTGGAATAGGTACTATTCATGATGATCAACTTATATAGGATGATTATCTCTTTAAGGATTGAAATTTATGTATTTTAGTTTCATCTATGAGAGACAATATTCTAAGAGAATTACATGATGGTGGTCTAATAGGACATTTTCATAAGAATAAGATAATAGCTTTTATATAGGAAAATTAAGTTTCTACAAATATGTAGAGATATATGGAAATGTAAGTTTTAAGATTCAAGATATTCTAAGTGGATAATGGCCATGCATAAAATATAGTGTTATATATTCCATTACTAGCTCAAAAAGGGAAATGGACATATTTGAGTATGGAATTCTATTTGGTCGAAAAAATACACAAAGATGTAATGATTCAGCGTTTGTTGCTATACAAATGTTTTATAAGATGGTTAATTTTATTGCGTATAAGTTAAAAAATGATGCAAATAGAATAGAAAATATGTTTCTTAAATATGACATGACATTTTATGGTTTTATAAATTCCATTATATCATAAATGGATTCAAAAAATTTAAGTCATTTTTTGAGGACTTTATGGAATAAGATTGAAAATAAACTATAATTTAGTATTGCATACCACCCACAAATACATAGATATATGTATTGAATAAGAGCTTGGTATTGTTATATTGGAGAGTTGAATAAAAAATAATACACAAAAGAATAGATTATATTATTTTCATATTTTTGATACAATATATTTGGCTATTATATATTCATGGAGGTACCACAACAACCTCTTAGAAAATAGTATCAAATAACTCAGAATAGTCATGGGTAACAACAAACATTTATAGGAATATATTTCATAAATAATATGCTAATTAATAATGTTATAGATATTAAATCCTAACATTCACCCCCTTATCATTATTTATTCTTAGCATTCCCTTAATTCAAACATGGTAAAAAGTTTCTACACTCTCCATGTACACTGCTCACCTTTAATGTGGCATGCCATATTTGTAGCTTCATGGTCTTCATAGTACATTGGTTTTTCCTTGTAGAATTACCACAAACCTAGAAGTGATAGGATTACATCTCTCTACTTAATACCTTTAGTGGTTTCTTGGATTACCACAAACCCATATAGTTTTTTCTTGTAGGATGACCTTGAACCTATATATAGTAAGCGGTCTCAACTATTTTATACACTTTGGTGGTTTCTCATATTTCCACAAACCCTTTTCCAAGAACCAAGCACTACTTTAGTTCTTTCCATTCCTACAATACTCTTCATTAGGAGGTACTAAACTAGAAAATAATGTTTAATATTTTATTAACAGCCACAAAATGTAGAAAAAAATGAGGAATAAGTCTTCATCACCTATTATAGCCTCTATATATGATTGTTTCCACTCAATATCATACAATTTAGATATTCATCACTACCACTGGTTATCATCCTTGGCATAGTTAATTTGGCGTAGGGCACACCACACTGAAAAATGAGAAAAACACACAATACTAAGAATAACATGCAAAATGTCACCATAGTAATGATATTACCTTATCAGAGGTAATTCATAAGAGGATTCCAAATGTCATCCAACCTCTATGTATACCCCACCCTTTAGTTGATGAAGATGTTTCACTCAACTGATATGTCGATGTACCTCAAATTTATGTTTTTGAGGAGAGATAACCCCCATAAGATTGAAACATTTAACATTTGACTTAGGACATTTAGATCACCTGATAATGCATCCTTTTAAAAAAAAAAATTGAGAAAGATGAATCAAAAAAATATGTCTGACAAAAAGACTCATTTTCTTTTTAGTTTTAATATTTGACAAATAAAAGACGCAAATCTAAACATTGGTTTTTATATAGCAGAAGACTATATTATAAAATTTATTAAATAATATAAACTTGAAATAAAAAACCAAATTTGAATTTTACACCACATTTAAAATAATAACTTCAAACTCTAACAAAACATTTAAAAAAAAATTTATTAATGGCACGTTTTGATAATTTATTCTTAATAGGTAATATTAGCATAATGACACTTTCGTTATTAATGACAAACACTCCTGAATCAATAAATATTTTGATAATGAATTTATAATCAAATACAATATTACTATTTTGAACGGATAATTAAAAAAAACCATTAATCAACTTAAACCTAATCAAATAATAAAAGATTATGTACCAATAGATATTGAACGGTACACTATCCCAAAAAGATATTCAATGATGAGAGAGTCTATGTACAGGTTGGAAATCAAATGATGTGTAAAATTTGACATGGTTAGATGACATAAGAATAACTGGTGGATTCAAAAATGACTCTATGGATTTCGCTATCATACAGATTTGACTATGGTTTCCTTTTCAGGTTTATGTCTTACAACAAGAGTTATGAATTTGGGACAAGTCCTTTCTCCATAGCCATTCTCTATGGTAACATGGTTTAATGAATTTAAGACCATGATCAAACACAAATTTACCCTAAAAACCTTAATTTAGGTGATAAAATCCACTTTCATACACAAAATAATAATAATAATAATACATAAATCTTTAGATAAGTAATCTTCAAAGAAATAGGAATTCACATTGAGTCTGAAAGAATTGTGATGCACTGGTGGATGAGCTAAGTTGTTATTTTGAGTGCACAGACCATGAAAATAAACTTAATATCAATGCAATCCAATTGACACTGAAATCTAGCTATAAGTCTTCAAATGTCATATGCTATCATCTAGGCTAGATAAAATAAAATGTAATATAATGTTTGAACCAAAGTAAATCAAATCTCAACAAAATAAAATAATCTAAAAAACTAATACAAGGAAGAATTGGTTAATGTTATGTAATATCTTAGCTACAAACTTTGAAACATAAAGTTTACACATTTATTCTAAGACTAAACAAGTCTGAATACTGATTTAAACATTTCTCCTCATGTGAACATACCTCTAAAGACTCTCATTCTGATATTTTTGCTCTGATACCTCACTGTTGGCAAATTGAAGAGATGAATACAAGATTAAATATAGAAAAATAGATTATATTATTTTCATATTTTTGATACAATATATTTGGCTATTATATATCCATGAAGGTAGCATAACAAGCTCATAGAAAATATGTTCAAATAACGTGGAATAGTCATGGGTAACAACAAATATTTACAGGAATATATTTCCTAACTAATATACTAACTAATAATATTGGAGATATTACATCCTAACACTTGAGAAATTTTTAAATATTTGTAGTTAACGAGAATCCCAGGCAATGGGATTTGAATTTAACACAAGATGATTTTGTATATAGCATTTTGTTTAATAAATCAACACAAAAACAACCATTTCATAAATTGTTTGTGGCATAAATTTTATATTTAATGTATTTTAGTTATCAGTTCAAAAATGGGCTAATGATGACATTCAATAATTCACAAAGAACATACAATAGTTAGAAGAATATGTAAGAAAAAATATACAAGAAAATAATGAAAATGACAAGTCAACAACTTATTTAAAAAGAAGTAAAATGGTACTTGAATAAGGATATTTGGTGATGTTATATTTTATAAATTGTGTATTATCATAAAGAACATACTGTAAATTTATGTACAAGAAGATTTGTATGTGCATACTTAAGAATATAATCAATGACAGTTAGTGTAGGATATTAATTATTCTATTTAATTATTAAATGGATAATTCATATACTTTTAGTGTTAGCTTATTTGAGTGTGATAAGAGGTTAAGTGGGTGACAGGGTGAGATCAACCTATATTTCCATTTGGAGATCTACTGAGTACCACTATGAGTTCTCCTATAAGGTTTACAATGAGTTACACTCAGTTCTACCATAATTTTTCTAGTGAGTTAACTCCTCCTACTGATTCTTTATATTCCTCTTCACCATGATATTGTAATTGAGGTAATCAACCAAATCTAATAGTGAAAACTAAAAAATAGATTGCAGAGTAGATACCATGTCAGAATAGGCTAGTAGGTGATCTTTTGGCAGAGTGAGCACACAAGTGTTATGCAAATCAATGACCCTGATTATATTCAAAAATCAAATAAAAGATGTACACCAGTTTTACAATGTGTTTAATGAACCCAAAAACTAAAAATAATAATAAAATTACCAATGATACAAGATCTTGAAATAATACTCATAATTGATTCATATTGATTTCGTGAAATAATTACAACATAAACCATACTTAAATAAGAATCAACTTAGATTTAGAGTTGAAATGTAAAAATTCTAGAAAAACTAACTTCTATTTTTTATAGCTTCTATTTTTATTAAGTAATACATGCAAGTGTGTGTGTCTCTAAAAATATACTAAAATATTCTAAACACTAAAATTAGCCTATGGAAATAAATTCAACTGAAGTTGACTTTTAGGTATAAGAATATATAATTTTTAAAAATAGAAAAATTTTGAAAAAATTATTAAACTAAATTTTTAGACCCTATTTTTTTGCATCATTCTCCTTTGGTTGAAAAAAACTCAACATCTACAAGTTGTCATAATTATACTTCTATCATTTATCTTTGTCGATATTCTTTAGCTCCCATTCTATAATCCAAGTGTTGTCTTCTTTCTACAATCCTTCCCACTTGACCAAATACTTGTTATAATTCCCTTGCATTGTGCTCACTGTCTTCATATCCAAAACCTACACTATATTGTCTTTCTTCTTTGGAACCTGCTACTATCAATTTACTTCTTTATCTTCATCATCTTTACCATCTTCTCCATATAATTTATATAAATCTGAAACATCAAATACTAGAGATATATCAAAATTATGTGGTAAACTCACCTTATAAGCATTGTCATTGATTTTATTCACAATTATGCATGGTCTAATTTTATTATAATTGAATTTATTGTATATGCCTTTTTGAAATCTTTATTTCCTCAAATAAACCATTACCAACTTTCCTTATTCAAATACATTGAATCTTCTTTTGACATCTACTTTTACTTTATATTTCTCATTACTTTCTTTAAACTTTTTTCTTACTCCTTGTAACTATTGCATATGCTCTGCAAATACTTCAGAATCATCACTAATTAGATATGTAATTGGCAATTGTACCAAATCTAAAATACTCATATAATTTATCCCATAAATAATTTAGACAGGTGACTTTTTTATTGATATATTCACTGAACTATTATATGCAAACTCAGCTTGTGGTAAAGCCACATCCCATTGCTTTAGTTTCTCTCCCACTATGCATCTCAACAAATCTCCCAAGCTCCTATTCACAATTTTTATCTATCCATCTATTTTTGGGTAATATGCACTACTGAGTTGTATCTTAGTACCTATCTTCTTCCATAAAGTCTTCCAAAAATGACTTAGAAATTTTGTGTCCCTATCTGAAGTAATAGTTTTTGGAATACCATGCAATCTCACAATATCCATAAATTTTATTTCTAACTCTAGTGGCATCATTAGTTTTCTTACATGCAATGAAATGAAACATTATAGAAAATATGTCTACAACAACAAAAATTGAATCTTTACCTCTCTGTGTGTTTGGAAATCCTAACACAAAATCCATACTCAAATATATCCATGGATCTCTTGGAACTACTAATGACATGTAAAGTCCAGTATTTTATGCATGTCCTTTAACCATCTAACATATTCTACACCCTAAAACATACCTTGTTACATATCTCTTCATCTTTGGCCAAAAATAATTTTTCTCCACCAAAGCTATTATTTTCATCTTACCAAAATGTCCATCCAAACCACTACTATGTAATTTTATTATTATATTTTCTCATAAAGACCCAACTAAAATGCAAAATTATTTTGCTTTAAAGAGATAAAATTCATGTTTAAGATACTCATGATGAATAATATATATCCCACTTGTTAATGGATTCCTTCAATATTCAACTATCTTGTCAAAATATGAATCAGTATTATATAATTATTTAATAGCTTCAAATCCAACTACTTCACTCACCATAGTAGTTAATAATGCTACCCTCTTGCTCAATTCATCATCTACCTAATTTTGTTTTCTTCATTTATGTTTCAACATAAGAGTACATCCTTGCAAGAAAGAAACACAATTTGCATCCCTAATTTTCAACTTCTTTTGTGTATTCACATACTTCAAAGCCTCATGATCTGTAAACAATATGAACTCCTTAGGCACTAGATAATGCCTCCAATGTCTTAATGTTTGTACAATTTCATAATGTTCAATGTTAAAAGTAGAATACTTTGTTCTTATGTCATTCAATTTCTCATAGAAATATGTTATTGGATTTCCTTCTTGACTCAACACAACACCAATTATCACAAATGAAGCATCACAATTAACCTCAAACATTTTGTTAAAATTTGGTAATATTACAATTGGTCTTCCTATAATCTTCTTCTTCAAAATTTCAAAACTTTTTGTGGCTGGTCTAGTCCATACAAATTATTTACCTCTCATGGAATCTATTATTGGTTCTAAAATACTACTAGTTTTTTTAAAAAATTATCTATAAAAAGTTACTAAGTCATGAAAAATTCTTACCTATATAATGATTTTTGGAATAGGCCACTCAATAATTGCATTTATCATATCTTCATCCATTTTTACACTATTTATTGAAACTATAAATTCTAAAAAAACTAGACTATTCTACATAAACTTGTATTTCTTCATATTTGCATACAACTTCTCTTTTCTTAACAAATCCATTACCATTCTTAAATGTTGTAAGTGTTCTTATTTAGTCATACTGAATATCAAAATATCATAAAAATAAACAATCACAAACTTATCAATATATTTTTATAGCATTATATTCATCACCCTCATAAATGTGCTAAGTAAATTAGATAATCCGAATGGCATCACCATCCAATTATACAAGCCATTCTTAGTCTTGAATGTAGTTTTCCACTCATCTCCACAAATTTGAATATGATAACTACCACTACTTAGATCAATCTTGGAAAAATAGTTCACTCCTAAAAGCACATCAATCATATCATCTAAATGAGGTATATGAAACCTATACATTATTGTAATTTTATTAACTACTCTATTGTCTACACACATTCTCCATCCACCATATTTATTAAGAGTTAAAGATGTTGATGTTTCACATGGACTCATACTCTCCCTTATCACTTTATTTCTTAGTAATTCAGTAACCTATTTATTTAATTCTTCATGTTCTATTGGACTCATCCTATAAGTGACTTGATTGGATAGAGTTGATCCTGAAATAAAATCAATGTGATGTTGAATATCTCTCCTTGGTGGTAAACCATATGATAGCTCATTAGGCATAACATTATCATATTATTTCAACACTCTTATTGCTTCTCTTAGTATTGGCACCATTTTTGTTTCTTCTTTCTTTGCTACTAGTACATAATAACAACTTGCTACCTTCATATCTTAGATAAATTATTTAGTACATAGGATGCTTTTTGTCTTCTCTTTCTCTTTAAGAGATAATAAAAATAACTTTGTACCACCTTTCCAAAAAGGTATGTTTTCTTTACTCTATCATGAACTATTTTCCTGTCAAATTGCCATGGGCTCCCCAATAACAAATAAAATTCATTCATTTGAATAACATCACACCATATTTCAACATTATAAGTGTTTCCTATAGATAAATTAATTAAACACATTTTATCTAATGTAACCTCATTCCCTTTATTAAACCATGAAATCTGATAAGGGTTTAAGATGATTATCATATTATATATTTAGTTTCTCAGTCATTTCTTTAGAAACCATATTTTTACAACTACCACCATCTATAATTACTTTGCATACCTTTCCACTCGAACTACATCTTGTTCAAAAAATATTTGATCACAACCATGAATCACTACCTTATTTATTATTTGTTCCTTATTTATATTGATCATGGTTCTTCTCATCATGAGATTCTCTCAAACATCTACTGGTGCAAATTCAGTATTTTGCTCTTTTATTTCAGACTCAACTAGATTTACGCTTGGGTGATCTTTTTGCCTCCTTTATTGATCTTGATAGTTTAGACACTCAAATTATCTATGCCATTATTATCCACATATAAAATAAACATAGTATCTACATTGATTTGAAAACCATCCTATAGTACCACCATAACATCATCCTCTTTGAAATCCCCTTCCTCTTTATTGTATTGAAAATGTTGCCTATTATCATCTTGCCTTTTTGTACTACGTGATGATTTACTTTTATTGTCATTAAAGCCACGTCTAGTGGTATTAAACCCACCTTTCAATATTATTGGATGGGATCCATCTCTTCTTGGACTAGTAGATGTCCTTCTAAAATTCTATCTATTCTATTTTTCTTCTGCCTTCAAAATTAATTGATAAGCCTTCTCCATGCTAAGTATTCTATGCATGCTTAAATGATCTTCAGTAGAAAATTTCAAACTATTTACATACCTTGTATCCATATAATATTATGTTTCATTATGTTCAACTCGTATGAAAATCCTATAAAATTTATTTATATATTCTTGTATATTGTGATCTTTTTACCTTAAATTTTGAAAGCTTATGGATAGGGTTTGTGCTTAATCCACAATAAAAAAATTCTCTGTTAGCTTCTTCTCCATATTTTTCTATTAATTAATCTTCTCTGTACCTTTTTTCTATCTCTCTTTCTCTAGGTGATCCCACCAAATCATTGCATGACCTTTCAATTTAGTGCATGTAAACTTTATCTTCTTGTCTTCTCTCATAGTCTTCCACTTGAAGAAATTTTACATGTTATTCATCTAATCTATCAACTCCTCTAGTTTTAAACAACCTTCATAATCTAGAACATCAACCATGATTCCTTTGTTTCTTCCTTCTAAAGCCAAAACTATCATCTCTTCCATTAATGGTAACTACTTTTATTATTCTTTTTCTTTCTTAAATTCGTCATCACAATATGTGTCTTCCTCATCACCAACTTGTCTTCTTTGTTGATTGGTGATAACCTCTGTTAATTATTGATCTTGCCTCTGTAGCTCTTATATAGTCATTTTAACATGTGAAATACCTCCTCATCCTCTTGTCATTATTTAGTCCTCCAAGATTTTAAATTGCTCTGATACTGGATAATGGACTCCAAAACTAACAAGAATAAAAAAAATTATGAATAGGCCAAGATCTTAAAACAATACTCAAAATTGATTTGTATTTATTGTTGAAAATAATTAAAACCCAAACCATTCATAAATAAGCCTTAACTCAGATTTAGAGTTGACATGCAAAAATTCTTAAAAACTAACATCTAAAATAAAACTTCTATTTTAAACATCTACTATTTTTAATAAGTCACGCATGCAATCATGTGTAACTCTAAAAATATTCTAAAATATTATAAACACTAAAATTAGCCTATGAAATGAAATTCAACTGAAGTTTACTTTCAATTCTAAAAATATACAATTTCTAAAAAATAGAAAACTCTCAAAAAAATATTAAACTAAATGTTTAGACCCTAATTGTTTTGCATCAGTATTGAATTTCCCTACTTATAAACTATATTCTCTAAACCGCTTTACTCTACACTAATTATCTCAATGATTATCAACTCAATTACAATATCATGGTGAAGAGGAATACAAAGAAGCACTAGCAGGAGTTAACTCACTAGAGAACTCATGGTGAAACTCAGTGTAACTCATTATAAAACTCATAGGAGAACTCATAGTGGTACTGAGTAGAACTCTAGATTAATTCTAGGTGGAAGTTACCCTCTCACCCACTTAACCTCTTATGACACCTAAGTAAGCCAAAGTTACAAGTATATGAATTATCCATTTAATAAGTAAATAGAATAATTAATATCCTACATTAATAGAAAAAGAAAAAGATGGGTCCCAATGATAAGGCTTGATGAGGTACCCACATATAATGAAACTCTCAATAAGTGTATTAAAAGGAGAAAACCTAGTGTGGAGAAACACCTCCCCCAAAAGAGAGATATAAAAAAAGGAAGGACTAGAAATCGTACACCAATAATGACCATGCTTACAAGGTGAGTTTACCATAGATTTTTGATATTTCACATGCATTTACTATTTTATATTTATATAATTACATGAAAATATGATGAAGGGGATGATTATGAAGGATTTAATTGGAAAAAATAGGTGACAAGATAGAAGAAAGAAAATAAATCATAGGTTCTGGATAAGATGATAGTGAACACAAGATAAGGGAGGTGAAACACGTATTTGGTAAAGTGGGAAGGAATAGAACAAGATGACCACATTTTAATTTTAGAATGAAATTTTAATGATATTTAAAAGATTATGGTCTGAGTATATTCAAGTTAACTTGTAGGAGTTTAGTTGTTTTTAATCAAAGGAGAATTAGGTCGACATCTATCTTCCAAAGGCCATAACTTTTGATCTAAGAATCCATTTGAGCTATCATTTATGTCAAAAACTAATATCTTAGAGAGATGAATACATCCATATCCCATTACTCTAGTTAATTTATATTCTAAGATGTCTGAAGTGACATAAGAGACCACCTATAGGTCTAAAATTACATTCTAGTATTTTTAATAAAGTTTTACATTTTACAAACTAAATATATTTTTAATTGGACATAAACATTAGTTTGAATTCAACCAATATTTTTGTGTAGGTGATAATTTAATTTTTTTAGAACCTTCCAAACTTACGTCCAAAAGCTAATAAAAATAGTAATAACTAAACATACATATAAAAGTTACTAAAAGTAGCATGGTAAATTAACTCTATGTAGTTTTTTTTATTTGATTACATTTGTAATTTTGTATGTCAAGTTTAATTTTGAGTTGATCTCTAATTAAATATTTGTACGTAATGGTTCTAATTATTCAATAATAATCATTAAAGATTATTAATTTCTCTAGATTTTAATTTGTGCCTATTAAATTTTTTGCTTTACTTGTTTCTTAGTTTTATAGCTCTAAATTATGGGTATTTTTATATATTTTAATTTCATTCAAATTTTATATTTTTACACATTTCTCATATTTGAAGTCTTAAATGAATGCTCATTATTCGGTAATTCATTACATTGGTAGTTTTTGATAATTGTAGGTCTCTGTATTTGTTTTTTTCTCAAGAAGAAATCTAAAACTTTGAGCTTGGTAACTATGGTACAAATATTATAAATGAAATAAATAGTTCATAGAAAATTTTATAGTGGATCACTCACTCCATTTCTTTTTCTTTTTTCTTTTTTTTTTTTTTTTTGAAATGTTAACTTTTACTTAATCATTGAGATTCTATCAAAATGTATCATTGAGTCCGAAATACAATATATTTTTTCTCATATATATATATATATATATATATATATAAACACCACAAAAAGGTATGCAATACTTATTTCTATAATAATCAAATCAACACATCATTTATGTACCTACTCAAATTGATTAATCATAATATAATATAGCACTCACTCCATATTTTAGTCAAATCTTCTCCTTTGACAGAAATCAGAACATATTAAAAATCTACTCCACATTTCCATGAAGTTATATTTTTTTTCTTATTATATTTATCAAAGAGATGTACCATTACCAAACCTAAAAAAATCATTAAATTGTAATATAACACTTGCTCCATAATTTAGTCAAATATTTTCCCTTGAAAGTACATTATTGCCCAAAACCTATAATTTAATTTTTTTAAAAAAACTACTTCATAAATCCATGAATTTATATTAAATTTTTAAAGTATATTCATCAAAGGGACACACTATTGCCTCACCTAATCAATTCAATAAATCATAATATAATATTAGACTTACTACATATTTTAGTCAAATCTTCTCCCCTTCCAACAAATGAGAACATAATATAATTAAAAACAAATCACTAAATAGATTTATGATTTTAATATATATATATATATATATATATATATATGGCACACACCATTGTCGCACCCAATCGATTCAATAAATCATAATATAATATAATATTACATTTAATCGATGTTTTAGTCAAATCTTCTACATGTATTAGAAAATTTAGAAAAACCACTGCATACATCTACGAATCAATGTTATGTTTTTTAAGGTATATTTATCAAGGGACACTCCATTGCCGGACGTAATCAATTCAATAAATCATAATTTAATATTACACACTCTATGTTTTAGTCAAAATTGACTGCAAAACGTGCAATATAAGAAATTTTGGAAAAGCCACCCCATAGATCCATGCAGTTATACTATATTTCTTAATATATTTAAGAAAGGGACGCACCATTGCCACACCTAAACAAATCACTAAATCGCTTTCAAATAAATAAATTTGAACAAAAAACCTCTAATTTCATTCATAAAAGCAAAGTGCAGATGACTTGATGTGCACCCTCCAAACATACCCCACCAGTTGATGGCTCCACCAAACATAGAGTGAAAGGAAAGTTCACCAGCAAAGATTGTGAGGCCACAACTTATAACATTAAGAAAACTTTCAATCGGATCATGTAATGAAAATACAAATACCTGCCTAACCTTTGGATACATTACATGAGAGCAATGCATGCATGTCCTGTTGGGAAACCATGAAGTGGTGAGGAAGCTAGTGAATCGATTCTAAAGAAATTGAGAAATCAATTAAGTCTACTAATTTACATAACTCTGGTTGGTTTTCGGTTTCGTTTTTCTGGGTTGATTCATGAACTTTGTTAACTACCCATGGCATCCCAATCAGGACAAATCCAATGTCCGTTTTATGTTTAACACGCTCCATTTTTTCCTAAGCTGACATGTATAAGAAGATTGAAAGATATTGAGAAAATGGCTGCATTGTGAAAGGAAATGTACGTTTATGTAGATGGATATTAATTCTTGTTTGGTGCTGGTGTATTCTACGTCCATTTTTTTTAGCAATGTATTAATTGTTAGTTTCGGGCATTTTGATGTATATTTTTCGGGAATCAAACATTTTTCAGAATGCTGCAGTTTAAATTTTTATATTTTCTGATGTGTTAAAGTTTGGACTGTGATAGCTTTATTTATTGCGCACCCGCTGTATAATGTTTTCCGGTATAGAATGCTGTGTATTAGGTTTCCAACAACAACAAAAAGTCGTTGTCTTAGGTTTTACAACAACGAAGATCTTCTTTCAAAAATAATGCAGACGACTAATGCAGACGATAATATTGATTTAAGTCGATATAGTGAAATGGAACAAATGAATATGTGCTCAACATTTTTCACATTCATAAATGGTATACAGGATATTATTCACCTTCTTTATCTTACATTTATGTGTCCTTGTTTTTAAAAATAACAATTTTGTATTCACTAAAATATTGTTTATAGAATGTATGAGATTTAACTTTGTATATAAACATTTAAGAAAAATAAAACTGAAAAAAATGAAACTAGCGATTGCACAAAGGAGATGCAATGTAAATTTTGAGTAAGTAAAAGAAGTATCTTTTTAATTGTTTAGAAGCGAAAGCATGTCAAATATGGATTTTTTTAATAAAAGCTTGATTGAATTTTTATAACATTCTATATAACGCACTCAAGTGTTCAACTGTAAAGTATATGCAAGAGATAAGAAAATAATAGCAGAGGAAACATCTATTAAAAATAGAATGAATTCTTTAATAAATGTAAGACATTATATATAAATTGAAATAAGTATAATTGTAATTGTTCGAAAGAGATGATTGGAATTTTTCAGAATTCTTATTTGGAAAATATAAAAAGGTTACATATCAAGGTAGGCCTTAGGTATTCACAACCTAGATTCCATACTAGAAAATAAACTGGATCAAAATAGAGAACACAACCCTTAGGATACCCTTGTTGACTAGGTGAAACCAAGCAAGTATAAGATCAACCCTCACAACTTCCCTGCCGACCAGGGAAAGACATGAAAGTGAAAAATCAAACCAAATAGTAACCTTGTTGATCAAGCAAAAAAATGGAAGTAAAATAAGAAACCCTAAAAAAGACCTAACTATGCTTAGAAAAGAATCACAATGTCATGAAAGAGTTGCTCGATGTCGACCCCTACCAAAGAGAATTGTATATGTTAAAAGGGCCAAAATCAAGGGCAGCCATAAAAATCCATAGCCACAATAGCTCGTTCTATCCACTAAAATAGGGAATCCTTTTAAAAGTTGGATAGATTTGAATTTACCACCATTAAATGCTAAGGCCACCATAATTGATGGATGCACATGTTTCTACTACCCCTAATAACAAAATAATAGGCATCACCAGTAATGAGCATGCACACATAGGTTGAAGAATGCATAAGTGATAATTAAACCCATGTTATGTGCCAAAGGCATAATTACATAAATTCACACCTCCCTTGGCCTTTTGCACCCTCTGAGTCACCCTCCATCAATCAAACCATACAACTAGGGTTGTAGGTGAATGAAGGGGGACACTAAAATGAGCCTCGGTTCACTCCATCCGTTATCTATTTTGTTAATAAACATTTGAAAGTGTTCCAATAGTATTCATTGAAATATAATGTAGACAAAATATGATAATTTTTTTCTAAATGTTGAATTGATAGTTTATTGTTTTGTACAATTTATTAGAAAAAATAAGTATGTGATGTGTCATGCTAGTGTCTAACCCTAAAGTACATGATAGAAAATGTCTCATTTTCATGTATACTTTACATGTGCCATGATGAATATGGTATTTTCTAACCTTAATTTAAATACATATGATAAAAATATTATAGATTCATTTTTTCTATATGCTTTCTACATTTACCTTAGATGAATCATGTTGATTTAATTTTTAATGCAGCTATTGGCCTTGTTAATGAAATCAAATAATATCGAGCCAAATAAATCAATAGGCACAATACTTATAAAATAATACTTTGTATTGATCATATTAAATAATTGAAATAATTACAAACATGTATAAATAAGCCTCGACTCAGAATTAGAGTTGACATGCAAAATTGAAAACTCTAAAAATTAAAAAAAACTTGACTAACTATTTTTAGAAACTATTTTTTTTAGTAGTCTTCACATGCAAATGTGCATAGATAAAAATAAATAAATAAAAAATTAACAAAAAAGATATTTTTTTAGTAGTCTTTTCATGTCCTGTTTCAAAAACATTTAATTTCTAAAAAAAAAATACCCCAAAAGATTAAAATGAATTTTCAAACCCTTAAATGGCCACATATGGCCTATAAAAAATATTTAAAATTTCCATAATGAAATAGGGATAGTTATGGACGCACTGATCTTTTTTAGATGGTCGTTTGGCATGAATGATAGATCAAACAGAGCTACGAATCCAAACTTAAGTGTCAAAATGTTTGGCCTCATTTTCTACATCATTTTCCTCTTGTTGAAGATAACATAGCTCATGTTAGTTTCTCTCATTATAATTCTACCATTTATTCATATCAGTCTTATTCATCTCCCATTCTAAAATCTAAGTGTTGTATTCCTACTATAATTTTTCCCACTATGCCAAACATCTATCCTAGCTTCATTGCCTTCTATTTACTATCTTCTGATATAGAACTTGAAATATCTATTCTTTTCTACTTCTCTTATACATTGCTAGTGCCAGTCTACATATTCATCTTCTTTACCTTGACAATTTTCTCCACGGAAGTTGTATAAATCTAAACCCTTAAATACTAGAGAGATATCAAAATTCTATGCTATATTCACCTCATAAACATTGTAATTTATTTTCTTCACTATTTTGCATTGTTTAATTTTCTTATACTTGAAATTGTTACATGTGATTTTTTGAAATCTCTCTTTCCTCAAGTAAACCATCACTAAATCTATTTATTCAAATAGTTTTAACCTTCTTCTTCCATCTATAGTTGAATTATACTTCTCATTACATTCGAACAATTTTCTTCTTACTTCATATTACAACTATTATATAACATTTACAAATGCTTTAGCATTGTCACTAACTAATGATACAATTGGTAATTATACCAAATTTTTAAAAATAATATAAGTTACTCCAAAAATAATTTGAATTATTGATTTTCTTATTGATCTATTCACTGAAATATTATACATAAACTAAACTCGTGGTAAATCCACATCCCAACGCTTGTGATTTTTTCTAACTATACATCATAGTAGATTTAAAAATCTCTTATTTAAAACATCCATCTATCCATTTTTTTGAGCGGGGTATTCACCATTGAATTGTAGCTTAGTCCCCATTTTATTCCATTAAGTCCTTAAAAAATGATTTAGAAATTTTTGGTCCCTATTTGATGTAATGGTTTGTAAAATACCATGCAATCTCGTAATATCAAAAAAAATAGTTTTACAACTCTAGTGACATAAATGTTTTTCTTACTATTAATAAAATGAACCATCTTAGAAAACTTGTCTATAATGAAAAAAATAAAAATCCATACTCAAATTTGTCCATGGTCATGTTTGAACCAATAAAGGCATGTGAAACCCTTTCATTTGTGCAAATTCATTAGACACCTGACATATCCTACACCTTGAAACATATATGATCACTTCTCTCTTCATCTTTGGCCAAAAATACATATCTTCCACAAAATATGTTATCTTTGTTTTACCAAAATGTCCAACCAAAACACCATTATATAACTCTCTTATAATATTGTCTCTTAGAAACCTGATTGAAATGCATTTTATTATTATTTCCACATTAATATATAACCTTCCTACATAAGGTACTCATCATAAGTACTATTTATCTCACCTATTAATGGATGCCCACATTGTTCAATTAACTTTCTAATGTATATATCAGTATAATATGCATAGATTCAATAACTTCAAATCTAACTACTTCATTCGCCATAATAGTTATCAAACCCACTAACCTAATTAAGATTTAGATACCTAATTTTAATTTCTTGATTTATGCTTAGAAATAAAAGTATATCCCTGCAAGAAAGACACCCAATTTTCGTGCCTAATATATAACTTGTTTTGAGAGATCACATACTTCAAAGGACTCATGATTAGTAATATGGATATACTTTTTTGGCATTAGGTAATGCCTCTAATGTCTTAATGCATTTATAAAGACATAAAATTCAATGTCATGCAATACTACTCTTAACTCAATCAATTTTTCATTGAAATATGCTACGGGATTTCTTTCTTGACTCAACAAATCACCAAACCCAAAAATAAATCATTATAATCAACCTCTAACACGTTGCTAAAATATGGTAATGGTAAAATAAGATTTTATGCAATCTTCTTCTTCAACAAATCAAATCTTTTTTTTTTGTAATCTTGTCCATGAAAATTCTTTTCCTCATGAATACAGTTTGTTAATAGTATAAAAAATACTAATAAAATTATTAATGAACATTCAATAAAAAATTTCCAAACCAATGAAACTTATTACATATGTGATGCTCTCCAGAATTGGCCACTCAAAAATTGCCTTTACTTTTTTTCATCAATTTTTACACCATCTGTTGAAATTACAAATCCTAAAAATACTAAACTATTCTACATAAGACTACACTTGTATAAATTTGAATATAGATTCGCATTTCTTTACAACTCCAATACTATTATCAAATTTTGTAGGTGATTTCATTTAGTCTTACTTAATACCAAAATATCATCAAAATAAATCGCCACAAACTTATGACTATGTTCTTATAACACTATGTCCATCACCCTAATAAATATGTTGGGTGCATTAGATAATCCAAATGGAATTTCCATACTTTAATATAATCCATACCTAGTATTGAATGTTGTCTTCCACTCATCTCCTTTAGGAATTTGAATTTTATAGTAATTATTCCTTAGATGAATCTTGGTAAAATATTTTGCTTCTACAAGAACATCCATGTAGATGTAATAGTGTAACTACCACAATAGTATGATCCATCCATCTCTTAAGATCAATGGTTAATCCATACAAGGTTAGATAACATATAAATATAACCCATAATTATGTTCATAGTCTATGAAGGCATGAGATAATATAACATGTAAGTTAGTCATTATCAAACCCATACCATGGCACATTCATTTCATCTCATGTACATTAGTAACTATAAAAGCAATGAATTCATATTAATCTTATCATGTCAATGATAATATGATGTGTAATACCTCTAGCCAATGAAAAGTATAAACCGCATTTTATCATGAACTATCATTTAGCATTATCAAATAATTCAACAACAATCTAAATAAAATTAGGCCATCACATAACATATCAATCCATTGCATGTCAAGAGGTATTTCTAATACACATTTTAGTAAATTATTGTTGGTTTACGTAGCTTGTTGTTAAAAATAAAATAAAAAAGGAAAAACATGATGTGTAAGCTAGATGTGACACTTCTATCTCAGTTACCAATTCAATAGAAAGTACCTTATTACCATAGACATCCTTTATATGTATTTGTCCATAAATAAAATATACAAAAAATATAATTTAGGGTATTCTAGAATTGTATCCATTCTCAAATACCAAGTGTAACACACCTCCTCAACACACCTCAAAACATGACAATTTTTATAATTTCTAAGTCTCATAACAAAGTTGTGTGATTCGACAAGATAATATATATTCAATAAATTAACTTTATTATCAATAAAAAATTCATCTGAGTTATAACAATTTCTATATAAATGTAGATAATATGTTTATTTAAATAAGTCATGATCATTTTTTTACAATTAAAAAAACATCTCCATCAAAGTACTATATATTTTTTTGATATCAATAACAATAGTAAATTAAATGACATTTCATAAGTATTACCGATAGCTAAAAGTGAGTCACTCTCGAATGATAAATGGTTATGGATTCAAAAAATAACATATTAAAAATAATTAGTCCTCTGAAATGATCATGATCTTACTCCATAGTACCTTAACAATAAGGCATACAATATACTTATGTAAATAAGAACCATAAACTATTTTGTGACACTAACATATTACCCTAGAAACTCTTTCTAAATATTATCAACATTTAGGTTTAACTAATTAATAAGGTGATTCTTTGAACATATTACTACTATGATAGTTCCTTAATTTCAAGATATTTATAAATTAAAATTAATGTGGTTGAACCTCATAGATTACTACGTTAAGTCGAAGTAATTCATACATCATATATTACCTCATTTATTGGGGATGAAAGTATATAAACCTTAGGATGTTTCTATATACTTTGTCCCAAGGGATTGCCCCAAAATAGAAAGGTAAAATCTATACGTATATTGATCAAGTTTTCAAACAAGAATACTAGTATAGGTAGTAATCTAACTGGGGTAGAGAACTAAGTCACCAATATGTACTTAGTTGATAATGAATAAGAAGAATATTAAAAAAACATAATGCATCCTCCTCTTGGAAATTAGGTATATAAATACCTATGGATATATAATTTTTAATGTAAAAATAATTAGTCTTGTCATTTGGTTCAAAGTTTTAATAAATCTAATAATACTTAAATAATACTAAGGCTATATATTTCCTTCACCTATAACAAACAAGTTAAAGAATTAAATTTTAAAATTAAGATATTGATTGAAGTCATGGAAGTAGCCCTATTACATCATCAAACCTTCAAACAAAATCTTTCATAAATGGCATAAACACATACAGGTTTCAAATAGATTAACCTTATGAGTTGGATTAAAATGATTTGATAAGAATGATAATTTAATCCCATTCACTATAATGAATCTAATGAATTTAATGGACTCCAATTTTTTATATTTCTCAAATGGAATATATATCATATCACCTTGATCAACATAGTACAATAAAAACATATATGACCTTGATGATCCAATTCAAATATCTCTAAAATTGATACATATTTCAATCATAAATAATGTTTCTCTTTATCCAAGGCATGTTCATAGGTAAATATAAATTTACCACAATGAAGTAAAAATGATTAAAAAATCATGATATGATGACAATATAAAGAGTAAAATTTCCTCTTTCAAATATGGCTTTAATATGAGGAAGAAATATAATTTGAAAGTGAGCGATATTTGTAGTTCATTATGAAAGTGATCCATAAACAATTTTGGAAGGTAAGGACATGTGGTTTATGTTTTTGTTTCTTATAGTTTCATAGATGATTGTTTCATAACTTTTATAAGGTAATGAATACAATATGTGAATTTTAAAACCTTTAAGTGATCCAAATTTGTTTCAAAACTCTTTATATAATTTGATACACATCAAACATATGTAATTTTTATCTGTGCCTAAAACATGCCTATGAAATTGATAAAATCTATCTAAGGAATTTAATATTCAATCAAAGAATAATAAAATTATGAAAACAACAAAAGAATACAAACTCTTCTAAAGTATAGTTTTTATAACTTATGGGGATCACCTAAAAGAGGTATTCATAACCATTAGAGAAAGAAATATATGTTATTTTATACAATGAACTATTTTAGATGGTGATAAACCATATCCAAATAATCAAGTTTAACATTATACAAAAGATCCATTTTTTTCCTTTTTATCTTTACCATTTTTGATCAATTCTCATCATGTACTTAATCAACAACAAACTAAGTCAGTTTATTTTTCTAATTTTTTTTTGTAACATTTAAGTTTTTAAAAAAATTAAATTGAGGAAAAAGGGATTGATTGGCAAGAAAATAATTATTCTGAATGAAATTAGGGATAATGAGGATGGTTGTAAGTGAATGGTGGATAAGATCTCATGTGAAAGGTAAGACATCTAGTGAGATGGTTTTGAGAAATGCTATTCTCAAGCTAAAAGGAATAGACTCTCATATGCATAATTAGTTACAAAGGGTGTGGATATAACAAAATTAATCTGAATATATTCCCCTCTATTCTTGATAATAAGTTGCATCTAAAAGTCAAGACATTTCCCAAGCTGAACATGAATTCTAGAATAGCCTCATTGGCAGTTTTAGTAGTTTCAGACCATATATATACATACTAAAGGATTTAACCTAAAAATATGGAACATGAAAGGTCAAGTGGAGATAAAGGAAATGGAAAATGGGTTCTTTTTTTTCTCTTTTAAAATCCATGAATATTATATGTGTATTCTTAAGGGAGAACACTAGTCTTTTGAAAAGTGAATTCTTAACTTGTAAAGGTGTAGGTTTGGTTTCAACCCATTTAAGGAGAAATAAAGAGTTATCTCAATATAGATAAGACTATTAACAATCCCAATGGAGTTTTGAATAAATACATATGATTGGGGTTACAATATCCATTGCTTCCCTTATTATAGTTAACTCTACAACTAGGGTAAAAAGTAGATCGGTTATGGCTCGAGTGTGTGTTAACATGGATTTTGATAGGTCTTTCCCAGATCCATCTAGTTGAAATCCAAATTGGGATTTTGGAGATAAAATATTTTGTATGAAAGAGGCAATTATTTTTTCTCTATATTTTGTATTTTTTACCATAAGTGTGAAAAATAATAAGAAGGAAGTATTATTATGACTCTAAATATTTGAAAGGCATGGGGGTAAAATCAAGTGAGCCATAAGTGGATATTAGTTCACCTAGGAGTAAAATAAAGATAGTTAATGCCTTATAGGAGGCATATTCTTTTCCTTCTAATCAAGAGACATGTAGGATACCTAATCCTTCTATGATTACAAAGGGTGGAGATGTAGAGAATTAACCTAAAAAGGACCTATTCAATAATGAATCTAGTAGTCTTAAGGAAGATGCATTTAGTGATAAATATTTTATTAGAATTAAGAAGGGTGGTGAGGAGTAGTTATAGGATATTTTTTTGCTCATTTTAGAGACCAAACAATATGTCAAAAACTAATGAGAAAAGGTGAGAAGATTGAGAATGTCTCTAAGTCCATAAAAGATGACATTAAAGGTACTAAGGTTTTAAATGTTGAGTTGGTAGGTGACATTAATTATAATGAGTTAGTTTCTTCTTTCAAGGTAGTGGAGATACTTAGTTTGGAAAGAATGATAGAGGTCCAAGGGATGGATGTGGTAGTGGACAAAAACGAGGGGATGCATTCTAAGAAAGTAGAAATATTTATCAATAAATTGTATACTAGTAAATAATGGAGGTAATTTCATATCCTATTCTACCCTAACACTAATTTATATGAACCAAATCTATTTGACAAGATTAAATATTTCTTGGATAGAAATTTAATGTACCAAGAAACATCAAATACTGATTCTTGTAAGTATGTGTCTTCTTTTCCCTGGTCATTATAATTAGAACTATTTACACCTATCAAGAAATGCTTGAAGCAAACTCATATGTAGTATAAGGGAACAAATAAAGCTATCTTGGGGAGTAGTAAGATTGAAATGGGATATCCTCCTTCTATAAGTTTAAAGTTGACGTATTCACCTATGGAAAATGGTTCCAATCATTGAATGGTTATAATATTATGCACTAATTTTTTATTTGTATTAACTTAGGATTTATTTTTCTTTGTTTTTATTTTTTAAAGATCCATGTAAATTGGGTTTTGATTAGGGATTGATTGGTTTGGAATGGACATTTTTTGTGAACCACTATGAAGGTTTCACTAGACCTATCATTTTGATTTTCATTTTTTATACCATGTTTTATGGTATTTAATATTATTTTGGTTATTATTATTGATTTTTGAATCATGGTCAGTTCTTTGAAATTTCAAATTTGGATTTGACTCCTTTTTTAAGGATTGGGTCCTATGGGACTTATGTCTTAATATTTCCTTGGTGGAATATTTTTTTCATGATTCTTCTATCCCTACAATGGCTATTATTTTTTATTCAACTCCTTTCATGGACCTAGGCCCCTTATGCAAAGATGAATTTATATTTTGTTCTTTATCATGTCATCAAAATTGGTGATATCTTTCTTGTTTGATTTTTAGGGTATCTAGGCCCCCTTGTGACTAGGATTAGATCTTATTTCAGGTTCTTTCTTCTATTTTTTATTATAGTTATTCCTCTATAGGTTCCTAGCATTAGCCAAAAAGGAGACTCGGGCCTCTACTTGAGCTCGATCTCAATTCCACACTAGTCAAAGGTGGTTTAACGTCTTATCTTAGAGACCTAAACCTCCATATGCATGCAGGACTATTTATTTTTCTAGGAATCCCAAGGGATTTAAGAGATCCTAAACTCCCCTATCTACCCAAACTAGGTTCCAAAATAGCCAAAGGTGGTTCATCTTAATCAGAACATGTGAAGTTTTTAATGGTCATAATGTTCTCCTCAATAATATTAAATTATCAATGATTTTTAAACATAATATAATCATTTCAATCAAATTCAATATAACACAACGTCATTAACTCACCAATATCACCAATACTCATTTCATGTACATATAACAATATAATGAATTAATTTTAATTAACCTATTACTTATAAAATGTTTAAATGTTTTATCCTTACTATCATGACTAACACTACATTGAATTTCAAGTTATAAATGTTGTTTAAGCCTAATGTTTGATAGGTATGATTAAAATATCAATATCATGTAATCATCATTTTAAAAATGATATATATATGGGTGTTCATTATAGCTTAATTATTATATCCAAACTAGTAAAATTATGTATCAACACATTGTTATGAATTGGGATTCATAGTTTAATTTAATTTGTTATGTTATAGTACTTTCTGTGTTGGTCACATTCCAAGATGGTATATTTTGCTTTAGACCAAGGAACACCACAGATAATTCATGTGAAATGGCACTTAAATATTTGAAAACATGGCATCAGAATTAGCAACGAGGGTTTGAATAATAGTACACTCCTTATCACAAGGGCCAAGAATCTCAATCCAAATAAATTTCCAATATACCTTCAACCAATCATTTCATAATTTTATAAATTTAAAATTAGGTATTATATTCATTTAAATTATGTATATCAATATATGTCTCTTTCATGCAAGAGCATTAGATATGGGTAAAATTATTTTGAATAACTATAAGTATTTGGTTATTTGTGTTGGGTAGGAATGAATAAATATTATTAAATTGTAACAATGTAAAAATCATTTATTCACATGCAAATGCAATATTCCACAAGTTTGGAATCCAAATGAGATAGATATGAAGTGAGGTAGAATAGGAAAAGATTAATGAAAATAACTTATATTAGTTTTTTAGTTGTATGTTATTAATCAAGAATATAGGTTTAATTAAAGAAAAGAGAAATTTTATAAGGCTTGAGTCTTGTAAATAGAAAAATATAATAAGACAAATAGGGCATTGAAGGGAGGGTGTAGTGGGTGTCATAAGAGGAGTAAAGAATGTGTATATTTTTATGTATATAAGAGGAATATTTGTCAATAAAGGGAATAATTATCAGATCTTTATGAAAAAAGAAGAGGTTTTTGTGGTATAGTTGTTTTATAAATCACTTAGAGGTAACACTGTGTGAAAGCTATACATAGTAGAAAGGAAGCTAAGGAGACAAACAAAAATTTGTTTAATTAATATAAAATATTTTTTAAAGTTGATGAAATAATTAATTATTCATTTAATATTTTGAGGACTTGTAGATTTCTTGTAATGATTTTAGCATTCAATAAAAATGATTAAATATAATGGTTTACATTTGTTGTTTTACAAAACTATCTAAGTGTGGGTGAAACATTGGTAAATATTTGCTCATTGATCTCAAGGAGATAGATGAGGTTAAAAATACCTATAATTACATTTTCATTTATAGTCTGACTATATGTAAATGGTGAAGGAAGGTGGTTAGGAAGGTACCCAACATTTGGAATGAATTTCAAGATATTTATTCAAATATAATCCTATGAATCATTTTGTACAATTACCATGAGTGTTAATGAATGAATAAGAGGTAATGAATTTGTTTCTTGATTTATTTCATAGATTTTAGTTTTTAAAATGATGAACCAAGTTCTCGCAAAAGAATATAACATTTTGAAATGGTTTTAAGATATTTGTTTTGATAGTGAGAAGACATACAAAGGTACAAAATCTAGTCAAGATCATTAAATTTCCATTTGTCTCTTTTCATGAAAATTTTAAATTAGTTCCCATGATTATTGTATGCCTATGTCTTTCATACTTTACATTTGAGTTTGAGTGAAAATTTTGGTTCAAAATAAGAATTTGTGAATTGGAGAACATGTGGATATACATAGGAAGTTGGATTGGAAAAGATTGAATGAAGATTTGTGTAATGAATTCATCAGGTTCTTAAAGTTTTGTTTAGATATTAAATTGATTGAAATAAATTTTTTATTGATTGATCACTTCTAGACTCACCTTAGACTATCCTCTACATGCTAAGACTAAGTGCATATAAATATATTTCATAAACTTTTAGTTTAATGCTTGTAATCAAGCGGTGTAAATAGAGATATAAATCTAAAGTAAGTTTTGACTTCAAAGGGTGATTATTCATAAGGTGTGTTAACTCAGAATTAAATATGGAAACTATATTTGTAATGACATGCATAGAATAATAATGAAACCAATGAAATTATTAAATAGAAGTTGTTATTAGCATTCTTAATCATTATATTAATTATTATATATAGAATGTGTACAAGTGCAAAGACAATGAATAATTAGAAAATGAATTGTGGAGTTTGTAGTATTTTGATTTAAAGATAGGAAAGAATTATAGTCAGATGGCAAAGAAAAACATTAAAACACATATCCCGAGAATTTTTTTTTTTAGAAAAATCATACACATGTTATTATGGGAAAGTTATTAGGAACGAAAATATAAAGGGAAGAAATTGAGGGGCATAGTTTACAAAGAATGAATGGAAAGTTCATAGATGGAATTAAGAAGAATTAAAAGTTTGTAATAATAATATCGAAGATGAATAAAAACATAGATGAATATAAATAAATTAAGAACGAGTAAATGACATAGTGGTCCAAGGAACTATTGATAAGGATATTGATGAAGTGTGATTATAAGTGTTTTAACTTACAAGATAGAACTATTATATTTTTGGCATAGTTTAAATGATGCTCTACATCATTTTTGGTATCATAGCATTAAGATACTGAAGTTTGATTTAATTTGACAGATTAAATTATTTGAGTTGGAAATGAATCATTTGTGCAAGTATGGCTTCATGAAATTGTGACATGATTTACTCTTGACAAATGAACATAGTAAATGATTTGAAGTACAAGAATCAAGCTTATAAGCTTATAAAATGGAAATGGAAAAAGAAATAACCAGTCTTAAATTAAACATAAAATGGTTAAAGTTTGAGATTTTGATGAGCTGATGGTTAGAAGAAGGAAGCCAAACATGTGGCTTCCATTTGAAGAGAATAATTAAGTTTCCTATAGATTTAATTGTCAAAAAAAGTAGGTAAGAGATGATTACCATGAAATAAGTGGAAAAAAGCCATAGAGGCTTGAAGAGTGAAGAGTTTCCAAGTGAGCAACTTCAGACATAAGTAAAGAAGGTTCTCTTTAAGGAGAATAGAAAAGAGGAAAAATTGTACATAGAATCACTTGAGAAAAGAAAGAGGGGAGTGTCATAAATGAGGCAGTAAAAGGGACATTTTGGTCTCTAATCTAGTTAATTAACATTAAATTTATTTTTTTTGTATGCAAGAAATGAGAACCTCAAAAAGAGGGTCAAATATAAGGCCCTGTAGATTGTAAATAATGTGGCAAGCAAGCACCCATGAATTCAAATGACTTTGACAATGAAAAAGAGAAAGTTCTAGAAGCTCCTGAGAAGGAAATTGAAATCTTTCAGCATGCTAAAAAATAAATGGAAGAAAGTGTAGAGTTTTATAATGCTCTAGATAACATGCCGATAGAATAAATGAAATAAGCACACAAGGAAGCACACCTGATAAGGGTGATTAAAAACAAGTAAACTATGAAAGAGAATGAAAAAATGTAGAAGTCCATACAACTGGTAATTAAAATGTTGAATTCTTATTTCAATCTTAGATTTAAAAATAAGATTGATAATGTGAATATGAATCAAAACTAAAGGAATGTTAAATCTCCACAACTTAAAATAAATCATGGGTATGTATTCCTAAAATGATTTAAAAAATAGCTATTGAAATGAATAATATATGATTCAATCAAAAAATTATTGAAACTAGGAATTTAAATGGAAGATGAATATAGGAAAGAGCAGACTTTGGGATAATGTTTTGACTAGTTCAAGATAAAAAAGAGGTCTCCACTTGTCAAAATAGGTTAAGAAGAGACTAGAAAGATAGAAGTAAGTGCAAGGAGAATTTTTAAAAAGAATAATACCAGTGAAGTGAAAGGTAAATAAATTTATTTGAATAATGATGCATTAAATAATTCAATTGAAAATACTAATTAATCAAGTGATGAGATGATTATAAGATTTAACTTGCATAAGGGAGAAGGATTAGATATGACACCCAAAGAGAAGTAATTTCCAAAATAGTTGATGAAACAACATGAATAACATAAATTTCCAATTTTATGTCTTTGGTAAAGACTAATGATTCAGGTAATGAAATCCATTTTGAGAATGATGTTAAGTGGAAATCAATTTCCACAAAATAGATAATGCAAATGAAATGTAAAAAAGATACAAGATACAAGATCAAAGTTTGATAGTCCTAAATTTGATGAAGAAAGTAGAGAGATAGATAAGCTCTCACTAAAAGAAGAAATGAGGATGTTTGCAGAATTATTTAATCCTCCTAAAAGGCTAGTTCTTGAAATAAAAGTAGATGAATATTTAGAGAAAATTTATAAGTTCATTGGAGAGATTGAAACTAAATAAATCCTGAGGAAAGAGGAAGTTCAAGATACACAAGACAGTGATAAAAATTCTCAAGAATGGGGATGGAATGAGAATACACTAGAAGAGTTTTCATCTAACATGTTTTTTTATTTTTAAAGTATAGTGGGACAAGAGTTCATAAGAGAACTCATAAACATTTATAACAAGTGGAGTCCTTATGTGAAGAATAAGAAGATTAAATTATTTAGATGCAGGGATAATTAAGGAATATCAAGAATTGTTCCAAGTTCAGACAAGAATGAGATTGAGTATGGAAGATAAATATATATAGAAACATGTTCCAAGAGCTTTGTATGACTCATAGCAGGTAAATAAAAAGTGTGGTAAGTGCATTGGTGCAGTTGACCCAGTTCATGAATTTGAATAGGTGTAGGCAGAGATTGAAGAACTAGCTTCATATGGAAATGTACTAGAAAGTTGGATTCTTGCAGATGACAAGGAAATGAGAAGAAAAAGGTAAAAAAAGAAAGAGATAAATGAAAGGATAAAGACCGAGAAGTACAAAGCTACTAAAGCTCAACATGAAAAAGATTTTGAAGAATGAAGCTCATTGAGTAACTAGAAGAAAAATAAAAAAATCAAGTGTGGATAAAAAGAATAGGTTCATTTGTATGAAAATTTAAGGGTAGAAGAGAAATAAAAATAATATGGTGATAGCAAGGGTATATCAAAAGATTCATGAATAGGATCCCATAAAAATTTACAAGCTTGGAAGATTGATGCACGAGCATTAGATAGGGGTAAAACTATTTTAAATAGCTATAGGTATTTGGTCAGTTATGTTAGGTAGGAATGAATAATTATTATTAAATTATAAAAATGTAGAAATCATTTATACACATGTAAATGAAATATTTCACAAGGTTGGAATCCAAAGGAGATATAGATGAGGTGAGGTAGAATGGGAGAAGAATATGGAAAGTGACTTATCTTAAATACTGTAGCTGTAAATTATGATGCAAGAGTATAGGCTTAATAAAAAAAGAGATTGCATAAGATTTAAGTCTTGTAAATATAAAATAATATGTAATCCTATAAAATGTGAAATTAGATGACTTAAGCATTGCTAATAGCACCCAACCTATAGGTCCTCTTTCTTTCTCACTCAACCTTTCTTGACTAGATTTTCACTAATTCCCAATCACTCATAGCTTATCAAACTTAGATATTTGAGAACCAAATAGCCCTCTCAGACCTAGATCCATCACCCTAGATCTCATCTTCCTAGGAGAATAGCATATAATTTGGACATGAGCATTGAAATTTAGGGGTGTCATATTTTTGGTGTTATTATCCAAGTTCGCTTTAGCTCCAAATAAGAATATTTTTCCCAAATCCTTATATTTTCCCCTATCAACCTAATGTAATGTCATTTAACTCAAGATAATCAATTTCCCTATAAAATCCCATTAAAATTCCATTTAGAAGGGTTGCAATTCATTCATAGGAAAAAAGAGGAATACAAGAAAGGATACTCAAGAACTATTCATTATTCTCTGCATACAACGTTCCAAGACTAATTCAAACCTATTCAAGCACTCATACCAGTCCTTAGTCATCCAAAGTATAATGTAATTTTATATACAGTTGCATACATCACACAATTACACTAATAACTTCAAATCAGATAACTACATTTGCTTGATCCCTCTTCAGAGTATTGATATGTAGGTAGTGTGCACACACATGGGGTGTGAAGTGCATCTAGCATATCCTTTACACACTAACCCCTTATCTCTTTCCCAAGTTTTCTACTCAATATAAATTACTAATAGATCGTAAGGGTTTTTAATATTTAATCACACACATAGCGATCTATGAATAGACCTAGGCTTTAATATTTCACTACCAAGGTGTCACAAGACTACCAAATAAAACCCAAAGAATTTGGACCACTAGGATAATAATGCTAGAAGGGGAAAGCACCACTAGAAATAGATAATAGTGTTGTAAAGTAGACTACAATTCCAAGTAGGAGGGTGTCTTGAGTCTGGCACTCCTATCCAATCTAGAAAAAAAGTTTTGGGTCCTATTAACGATAGTCTACCATCACTGTATAGCCATTTGTAGACCCTACATAATCCAGTTTAGCCTAGAATAAGCTAACTTAGATTTCTTTACACTTATTAATATTTTTAGAAAAGATAAGATACATATCTACTCACACAAATTAGTAGGCTAATTGACGCATTAATTACTAATTTACATTTTCTCAGACATTTGTTTGC
>JARHVA010002117.1:2530000-2612500 GCA_037957365.1 Torreya grandis
TTCTGTTCTACCTTACAAGCATGTCGTACAACGTCTAGGTCTATTTTTATGAAAATGGCACATTTTTTTGATAAAACTACTGTGTGTTGAAGTATATAATCTCTTTGAACATTTATTCACTATAAAATTAGAAATGCACCCTTGTTTTTGGTGAAAACATCTATTGTTCTTTTGTTAAAATTTTAGACTGTTTGTTTTTGGCACCCCTTGCTTGGCATCCCATGTGGCACCCCTTGGACACTTGACGAGCAACTCAATTCTATCTTTGCTTTAATATTTTTAGTTAATATTGACTTGTTAAAACAAAAATAAGTCCTTTTGGCTAAATATTTAGTTTTATAGACAGTTTTGTAATTTGGGGGTTTTCATTTTAAATTTGTATCTTCGCCTGTCGAAGACGAAGGGTGAGGCCTAGGTTGGCGGGAGGCCAATTCCCCCTCACACAAACCTCCTTTGAATTCCTTGTTCTGTTTTGAATCCAAAGAGTGGTTGGAAGGCCACTTTCTCTCTCATAACAGGCATTTTTTTAATGTTTGTGTTTTTTTGCAAAAACACTAATTTACAAGAAAATTGAACCTTTAGTATCTTGCAAATGGTAGCTCAGATTTGGGTGCCATTTTTTGAAAAAGTGTTTGTAATTCAATTATCCACTACATAGGCTTTTTATTTGTTAAAAGTTCACTAATTTATAAAGTGCCAAAAATTTGGGTCTCTCAGGATGCATTTTCGGCTGAGTCTGATGTCCTGTTTGCTTTAGTCTTGCACTAATTGCTCTAAGACACATTCTTAGCTAATTCCAATGTATTTTGAGCATGCACTTGAATATTTGGGGAGATCTTAATTTTTTTTGGGGTGTGATTGCTTTCCACAACTTACAAATCTTTGCTTCCATTCTCCTTTCTGCATAAATTCACAACTTGAAATCAACACAACTTCACCTAAATTTAGCTAAAAATGGATTGTTTTCAACTTATACCCCTAACACCCTTATAATATCATGAATTGAAATTTAAAATATCAATCATTCTTTAGAAGCAAAGGGTTGTATAAGATCACCATGTGTATTGAAGTAGAACCCGACACTGATGCTGAAAAGGTCAAGTGGTATAACCACAGTGATGAATCCTATGGATTACTGAGCTTATCTATGTCTTTAGAACTTATCTTCTATTTATAATTCTCCTAGACTCCTAATGACATATGGGACACCTTAGAAAAGTTATTTGGGAAGCTTGATGAGATGAGAGGTAATGAGCTCAAAAATGAACTCATAAATCTAAGTCCTAGAAACTTTGACACCCTACAGAACTTCTTCACTAAGTTTAAGGCCCTTATATTGCAATTGAAAAAATGTAGGATAGAGAAGAAAGATGATCAACTCATACTTTCTATTCTCAAAAAGTTAGGTCTAAGCTATTCAGTCTTTGTCTTCACTTTCCATGCCACAAAAAGTGCCCTTGGCACTACATGAAAAATGCCTTCTTTGGATTCATTCATCCTTGACTTGACTAGGGAGCAAGATAAGTTAATTCAAATGGGCACAATGAAGTCTACTCAACCCTAAACTTTGATAGCTGGAAATGGTAAGGATAAGACTTCAATAAAGGACAAGAAAAAAAAGAACAAGGACTAGGAGAAGAAGAAAAAAACACCAATCTTACCAAAAACAACACTGAGTCTTCATCCTCCAATGCTATACCTAAGAAGGAGAAGGTTAAGCATGCCTATTATAAAAAGATAGGGCTTGATGAACACAAATGCAAGAAGAAATAAATAGATCACCTAACTCATCTTCTAGAGAAGAACAACATAGGTGTTCCTGAGTCCATCAAGTAGAATTCATCTACCCAAGATTCTACCAAGGCAAAAGGCAAGGGTAAGGAGAAAGAAAAGGGAAAGGCCCTTTTAGCTACAACAGCTTCTACATCTTCATGGGTCATCAACTCAGGTGCTTCTCACCGCATGGGCTCTTCACTAGTTGAGTTTTCATCTTTAGAGCCTTGTAGCATGACTTCAATTACTTTGGGTGATGACACATTAGTTTCCATTGCAGGGAGAGGGTCAGTTGAAATGGAAGGAGGAACATTCAATAATTTTATAAGTGTTCCTTATCTTTCAACCAATCTCCTATCAGTGTACCAAATCACTCACATTGGTCGGGGCATGAGAGTTGAGTTTTCACCAGATTCGGTGGCTATCAGGGAGTTGCCTAGTGATACTACAGTGGTAGTGGGTAGGGAAGATCACCAAGCAAGGTTATACACCTCAAATTTTGCATCAGATTCTTCTCCAATAACATTGCCAACTCATTCAAATGGAGTTAGCAAATTATGGCATCAGTGGTTTGGCCACCTTAATGACTATTACCTTGAGCAACTTTGCAAACATGAAATTTCATGTCCAATTCTCAAAATGACTTTGTAAGGGGTGCTCCCTTGGGAAGAATCTCGAAGCAAAATTTGACAAAGGCAAAGCTTGGAGGGCTTCACAATCTTTGGAGTTAGTCCATAGTGATGTATCAGGACCCTTTCCCAAACCATATTTCACAAGGGCCAAGTACATCCTCACTTTTATTAATGATTTTTCTATGTACACTTTGATATATTTTCTCAAATAAAAGTTTGAAGTGTTCAAAAATTTTCTAGACTTCAATTCTCTTGTTGAGAAATAGAGTGAGAAATCCATCAAGGTTCTTCGAACTAATAACGGAGGGGAGTATGTCAGCAATAGGTTTGAGCAATTTTCCACCACATAGGGGATTGATTTGCATCGCATAGTCACCTATAGTCCTTCACAGAATAGGGTTGTAGAATGCAAAAATAGGTTCTTGAAAGAGATGGGTAGATGCATGATTCACTCCAAATCCTTAGCACCATAGTACTAGGCCAAAGCCATCAATTGTGCTTGCTACATTCAAGATAAGGTTCCTCACAAAGCTTTAAAAGGGATAACACCCTTTAAAGCTTGGCATAAAAGGAAACCTAATGTTGAGTAGCTTAGAGTATTTGGATCCCTAGCCATGGCCCACATTTCAAAGAAACATAAAGCTATGGAATATCAGTCCAAACCTTGCATCTTTATAGGATATCTAGATGGTATTAAGGGATATCGCCTTCTAGATTCAGTCACTCATGAGTTTTTCATTGAGATAAGTGTCCACTTTTAGGAGAGTCTTAGAGACTCAACACTTGACACTTCTCCCTCATCATATCTACTTCTTCATGATGATTCCTCATCAGATTTAGATCAGCCACAGCAGGTTCTTGAGTCAGAGAGATCTTCTTCTTCTTCAAGTTCAGACAGTGAGGACAGTGATGCAGAGTCATCCATCTATAGTCAGTCAGAGGATGAGGAGATAACACTTGACTTACCCACTTTTGGGCCACTTTGGGCTAGATAGACACTTGAGAGTGCTGGCACTTGGGTGGGAGATCCTGCAGATGACAGACGTACTAGGGGAATTTTTAGAGAGATCTACATGCCTTCTTTGCTATAGTTTTAGATCCACAAACTTTTTGAGAGGCATCAGGGGTACCTGAGTGGGATAGTACTATGGAGGAAGAATACTCTTCCTTAATCAAAAATCACACTTGGGATTTGACCTCACTTCCTAAGGGAAGAAAGATGGTTTGATGTAGGTGGATATATCAGACCAAGTTTGCAGTAGATGGGTTGGTTGATAAGTACAACGTGTGATTGGTCACCAAGGGTTTATCACAGGTGGTAGGCATTGACTAATCAAATACCTTTACACCCATTGCAAAGATGACTTTTATCTGACTCACCTTGGCTATTGCCACAACACATGGTTGGGATGTGCATCAGATAAATGTGGTGTCTTTCTTCACAGAGACATAGAGGAGGAGATCTACATGGAGTAGTTGCCAAGATTTGTTCAGGATTCTTCCTTAGTATCTAGACTTAGGAAATCTATCTATGGCCTTAAACAGGCCCCTCAGGCTTGGTATGCCAAGATCAATTCCTTCCTTCTCATAGCGGGTTTAACTAGGTGCCATTCTAATCCCAATGTCTAGTTCTTGCGGTAGGATGATTCACTATTGATTTTGATTCTATATGTTGATGACCTTTTGATCACTGGGAGTTCTTCATCAGCTATTGTAGTGGTGAAGGCATCTCTCCAGGATAGATTTGACATGATATACTTGGGTTTGTTTCACTACTTCCTTGGCATCAAGATTTCATAGTCAGATTTAAGGATTTCTCTTTCACAGCCTAAGTATGCTCTTGACTTATTGGCTTGGTTTCACATGGCTGATTGTAAGCCATCTCCAACTCCCTTTCTATCAGGAGTCAAGCTTGAGGTTGATTGTGCTTCACCATTGGTTGATTCCACTCGGTATCAGAAACTTATTGTTAGTCTCATCTACTTAACTCACACTAGGCCTGACATATCATATATAGTGGGACTTGTTTCTAGATTCATGCAAGAACCTCATGACCTGCATTGGAAAGCAACTAAGAAGATCTTGCATTACATATAGGGTTCACATAGATATGGGATTCATTACAGATTTGACATAGAGGTTGACTTGGTTGGATATACAGATTTAGACTAGGCTAGTGATTCATAGACTCGTAAGTCTACTTTTGGTTACAATTTCTCTCTAAGTTTTGGTCTTATTAGTTGGTCTAGCAAGAAGCAAAATGCTATTGCTATATCATCCATAGAGGCAGAGCATAGGGGAGTTGTTAATGCAACTACTTAGGCTATTTAGCTTCAGGGGATACTTTTTATGTTTGGTAATCCTATCAGGCAGTCCACCATTATTTATTATGACAACTAGAGTACCATTCAAATTTGTAGGAATCCAGTTCAGCACTAGCAGACCAAGCACATAGAGATTCACATGAATTTCATTTGGGAGTTTATTCATAGTCAGGTCATTAACTTGATATTTTCCTAGTCTTTAGAGTAGGTTGCAGACATCTTCACCAAACCTTTCACTAAGAGCAAGTTCATTGATCTACGAGTACTTCTTGAGGTGCGGTCCACATCTACAACAACATCATCTTTAGGGGGGCCTTCTAGCCTCTTCTTTTCTCTTATGTCTCTCTTTTGTGGGGGGGGGGGGAATTTTTTCCTATGGGTTTTCTCCTTTTCTTTATCTTATGGGAGATTGCATTTGTAGATGGGTACCTCATCAGGCCTAGTTGCCAGGACCCATTTTATATTTCCACACTACCCACCTAAGTTGTGCTTATGGGGGGTATTAGTGTAGGTTTTTATTTTTCCCTATTTATTAATTAAGGAAATTGTATTTCTTATGCATACATGGAGTTTTTATACATTTGTGGGATAGGCTAGCTTATGTGGAGGTGTGTGTCATAGATGTGTCATAGGTGTCCTAAGAATGTCATAAGTAAATCCCTTGATGGGAGTTACTTCTCTATTCTTAGCACCTTGTCACCACCTTTCATGGAGGAGTTACAGTCTATTCTTGGGGTGCCTTGTCCACCTTTTGTGGAGGAGTTACTTACGTACTCTCCTATTTGTATTCCTCATTTTGGCCATCTCATGCTAATCAAAATTTGGTTTTCTCCATTTTGTCTTGTGCAAGTTATCTTCTTGTGTAATTTTCAAATTGCTTTAGCATATATGTGGTGTGCACTTGCTTCATCTTATGTGATCACGTCTCCATTAAAATCACATTATCCAGATTTTAACAACAACTCTGATACTTTGACATTTTTTGTTGCTTTATACTTCTTGATAATTTTCTATAATTTTCTTATTAGTTGTTATAACTACTCTATATGTTCTAAAAAATCTTTTTTAATGTCACCAAATATAAAACACCCATATGATTTATCTCATAAACAATATAAAATTCTAATTTTCCTACTGATTTGTTCACTAAAGTATTATATTCAAACTCAGTTTGTAGTAAATCAACATCCTATTACTTGGGAATCTCTCCATATATTCATCGTAATAAATTATCTATGATCATGTTTACAACTTCTATCTATCCATCTATTTTGTGGTGGTATGCAATACTAAATTGTATCTTAGTTCCCATATTCCTCCATAAAGTCCTAAAAAATGACTTAGAAATTTCATGCTATTACCTAATGTAATGGTTTTTATAAAGCCATACAATCTCACCATATCCTTAAAAATAGTTTTGCAACTATAGTGGAATCATTAGTTTCACTACATGTAGTAAAATGAACAATATTATAAATCCTATATACAATATGAAAAATTGAATCATTACCTCTATGTTTTTTTTGTAATCCCAACACAAAATCCACACTCAAATTTGTCCATAGTACTCTTGGAACTAGTAATGGCATATAAAACCCTATATTTTGTGAATGTATTTTCCACCTGACATAACCTACTCCTTGAAAATGATCTTTTGAAACATATTGTTATCTTTCTGAAAAAATAATTCTCCTCCACCACAACTATTATCTTTGTCTTACCAAAATGTCCAATCAGACCACCATTGAGAAGTTGTCTTATAATATTATGTCTTATAAATCCAATTGGAATACATGATTTCCTCCTTTTGAAGAGATAACCATGTTGCATAAAATAATCTTCATAAACTTTAGTTGTATCATCTATTAATGGATCTATGCATTATTCAAATATTTTTCAAAAATTTCGATCGATATGATATACTACTTTAATATACTAAAATCTAACTACTGCACTCACCATTGTAGTTATCAATTCCATCACTTTCTCAAATCAATAGCTACATAATTTTGTTTTCAATATTTTTAATTCAACACAAAAATACAACCCTACAAGAAAGATACCCACTTTGCATGCCTACTATTTTACCTATTTTGAGTCTTCACATACTTCAAATCCCCATTATTTGTAAATACGTTTAACTCTTAGGTACCAAGTAATTATTACAATGGCATAAAATTCAACATCATATCTATCATACTTTTTTCTTGCCTCATTCAATTTCTCACTAAAATATAACATTTGCTTCCCTTCATGACTCAACATATCACCAATTCTCACAAACCAATCATCAAAATCAACCTCAAACACTTTTCTTAAATATGGTAATGATAAAATAGGCCTTCATATAATTTTATTAGTTAACAACTCAAATATTTTTGTTGTTTCGCTTGTACATTCGAATTCTTTTCCTATCATACAAATTTTTATTAGTTTAACATGACTACTAAAATTCTTAATAATTTTTTTATAAAGAGTTGTTAAACCATAAAAATTTATTACCTATTTAAGATTACTTGGTATGAGACACTCAAAAAAATTCTTAACTTTTTCTTCATCCATTCTTATACCATCTTCTGAAACTACAAATCTTAAAAATACCAAACTATTCTTCATAAACCTGTACTTCTCCAAATTATCATAGAGATTATATTTTCCAAAAAATTAAAATTCCATTTTTAAACATTGTATGTTCTCTTATTTAATTTTAATGAATATTAAAATATCATAAAAATAAACCACCACAAACATACCATTGTATTCTTGTAACACTGTGTTCATCACACTCATAAATATGGTAGGTGCATTAAATAACCCAAATGACATTACCATCCACTCATACGAACCATGTCTAGTCTTGAATGTTTTTTTTTCCATTTATATCCTTCATGAATTTGAATTTGGTAGTATCCACTTAGATAAATCTAAGTAAAATATTATTCTATTACACTAACATTCATCATATCATGTAAATGAGGTATAGGAAACCTACACTTGATTATAGTTTGATGATTTATGTACTATATAGACACATTCTCCACCCCCCATATTTTATTAGAGTTATAAAATTTGTTATTACATAAGGAATCATTCTCTCCCTTACTAAATTATTCCTCACCAATTCAATAACCTATTTTTTCAAAATTTCATGTTCTATTAGACTCATCCTATAAGCTACTTCATAGGGTAAAGCTAGTCCTAGAACCAAATCAATATGATTTTTAATATCTCTCTTTACTTGTAAACTATATGATAACTTATGAGGTATAAAATTTGAATATTTAATACTAATACTTTTATAGGTATTTGTGCCACTTTTATGTTTTATGTCCTTGCTACCACTATATAATAGTAACCTATCATCTTCATATCTTTGTTAAATTCTTTTATAGTCAAGATGATTCCATCATATTTTTCTTATTTAAAAGGTAATAAAACTTTATTCATACCATCTTTCCATAAATAATAAGTGTTCTTTTCTCCATCATGAATTAAGTTTCTATCAAATTTCCATGGACTTTCCAATAACACATGAAATGCATCCATTAGTATAACATCACAACATATTTGATCCTTGTAATTTTTATCTATAAAAACCTTTATTAAGAACATTTTATCTACTTTAAACTCATTCCATTTTATAAACCATGAAATCCGATTAGGATTATGATGATTTTTCACTCTTAAAATCTAGTTTCTCAATCATGTCATTAGAAACCATGTTTTCACAACTTTCACATCTTTAATTACTTTTCATATCTTACCTTATAATTTACACCTTGTTTAAAATATATTTGTTTGTATCCATTCATTACCATCTTCTTTATTTTTCACATGTTCTTTATTTGGAGTAATCATTGCTCTTACCATCATTAGGTTTTATCTAATATCTAGTGTTGTAACTTTAATATTTTGTTCTTCTATTTTAGATTAAACTAAATTCACTCTTGGGTTAGCCTGTTTCTTCCTTACTTGATCTTTATAATGTGGAAATAAAATGCTCTATGGACTTCTTGTCCAAATCTATAAAAAACATAAGACCTATGTTGATTTAGAAACCATCCTTTAACACCACCATAACTTTGTCCTCTATGAAATCCTCTTCCTCTTTGATGGTATTGAAATCCTTATCTATTATATTATTTTCTTTCTATGACATGTGATGATTCTCCTCCAGTACCTATTACATCCAAATTTATTTGTATTAAATCCACCTCACCATCCCTATTGGAGGGGGTTATCTTCTTCTTGACCCAATAGATGTTCTTCTTTAATTTTTTCCATTTTTTTATTTCAAATTTTACAGAAAATCTTCCACTGTGAAAAGTTTTATATGCATGCTTAATAAATCTTGAATAGAAAATTTCAAATCATTTACATAGCTTGTAACCATCTGATCTTTTATTTCATCATGATCGTCTCATATAGAAATACTTTAAAACTCATATGTATACTCTAGGGATGAATACTAATGAACTAATATGTCTTTATAACTCTCTTCATATTAGTAATAGTTCATCTATACAAAAAGTCTCTATAGGAATATAAATATAGTGCAGTAACATATAACTTGTATACTATGATACTTTTCTATTAAATTTTATACTCTTATGTATGTGGTTTGAGCATACTCTATGAGAAGAAATTTTTCCCTCAACATTTTCTTCATCTTTTTTCATGAGTTGATCTTATCTTTACCTTTCCATTGTGTTTCTTTCTGTAGGTGATCCCAATCAAATCATTTCCTAACCCTTTAATTTCATGCATGCAAATACTACCTTCTTGTCTTCCCTCATACTTATCCGTTCAATAAATTTACCATGTTATTCATCCAATGTATAAAACCCTCTGGTTTTAAACATACTACATTATATAAAATGCCAACCTTGATTCCTTTGCTCCTTCCTTCTAAATATCTAACCATCCTCTTTTCCATTGATGATAGTTGTTCATGTTTTTCCTCTTACTTAATTTTCACGTCATGATCTATGTTATCCTTAATACCATATTCTACTCTCATTTATCTTTGATTCATAATGATCTTAATTAATTGTTATACTTTCCTCTTTGGCTCTTACATAGTTCAGTTCATTTGAGTAATTTCTCTTCATCCTCTCACCATCTCTTACACCTTCAAGATTTAGACATCTTTTAATACTAAATAATGAACCCTAATACTATCAATACAAATAAAAATACAACAGGTCAAGATTCTAAACAATATTTAGTATTGATTCATATTAAATCATTCAAATAATTATAAATGATGCATAAATAATCCTTAAATCAATGTTAGATATGGATTGCAAAATACAAAACTCTAAAAATAAGTAAAACTTGACTTTCTATTTTTATTAAGTTTCACATGAATGAGCATGTAGGTCTAAAAATATATAATAATAAACTAATCACTATAATTAACCTATCAAACAAATATCAACTGAAGTTCAAGTCTGGTTACAAAAATAAACAATTATTAAATCTAAGAAAAACTTAAAAATAAAATTAAACTATAATTTTGGACCCTTAAATGGTCACATATGGCCTCCAAAAAATATCAAAAAATGTCCATAATTGGAAGTGTAGGTTATGGCTTCATTGAAATTTTCAAGATGATCATTTTGGTGTGAATATTGGCTCAAACAGAGTAATGGATCAAATGTTATGGCTTTTATAAGTTTGTCATTTTTTTATGTATCAAAAAATAACCATTTAATTAAATTTGTCAAACATTATGAGCCTCAGGTTTTAGTCCTATAAGAACCAACTCCATATGTTGAAATAATTGGTTGTATAATAATTAGAAGAAGATGAGAGTGGGTTTCTGAAATGGAACTCTAGTTGAGTCACATAATACTTTATGTTTCCTTATTGGAAATTCTAGTTCTCTTTCAAAATAACTTGAAAATTTTGGTCATTATCTTTTGATGATATTACAATAGATTTTGAAAGATTATTTTGAAGGGTAAGCTTCAAATCAATGTCACCCAAGAAGCTCATCGTCATCAATGATGATAATAAACAAAAAAATAGATTAGCCTTTATTTATTTTATCCATGATACATTGGATGATTCAAGTTAGTGTGCTTGTCTTCTATGGGTGCATGTAAATAACTTTTAATTGTAGCTTTATCCCTCCAATTGGCTGTAATTAAACTTTTATGATAAAAAAAATATCACAAATTCACACACACACACACACACACACACACACACACACACACACACACACACACACACACACATGTGTGTGTGTGTGTATCAATTTTTTGATAACTTTTGAATCACAAAAGTTCAACTACAACCAAGTGGAGAGAAAAAATGTGTGTGTGTGTGTGTGTGTGTGTGTGTGTGTGTGTGTGTCAATTTTTTGATATCTTTTTAATCACAAAAGTTCAACTACAACCAAGTGGAGAGAAAAAGTCACTATAAACATATATATGTATTTCTTTATGTATGTATGTATGTATTTATGCACACACATCCATACATACATACACACATACATACATATATATGTTTATAGTGGCTTTTTCTCTCCACTTGGTTGTAGTTAAACTTTGTGATTAAAAAAAATAAAAAAATTGACACACACACACACACACACACACACACACACACACACACACACACACACACACACACGTGTGTGTGTGTATCAATTTTTTGATATTTTTTTAATCACAAATGTTCAGCTCCAAGCAAGTGGAGAGCAAAAGCCACTATAAACATATGTATGTATGTATGTATGTATGTATGTATGTGTGGATGTGTGTACATACATACATACATAAATACATATATAATTTTATAGTGGCTTTTTCTCTCCACTTGGTTGTAGTTGAACTTTTGTGATTAAAAAAATATCAATAAATTCACACACACACACACACACACACACACACACACACACACACACACACACACACACACACACACACACACACACACAAGTGCGCGCGTGCGCGTGCATGTGTCCGTGCGTGCGTGCGTGCGTGTGTGTGTGTGTGTGCGCACGCGCGCACGTGCATGTGTGTGTGTGTTTGTGTGTGTGTACTTATCTATCTATGTTTGTCATCATCCATGATGATTATCGACTATTTATTTATAAAATCGCTCACCATTGTCAAATTTAATGCACTTCCAATAAATATAACTTTTCTCAATAAACACACACAAATATATAAATAAAAAATGTTGTTTCCTTCTTTGTCATTTTTCACTTGTTTTATAATCAAACTATTCATTATAGAAGATTAAAACATAAATACAAATCCATTCATTACATATCTTAGCAATATAATAGATGTACATAGCACAGTATACAAGAGTTACAATAATTACAACTTTACTTTCAAGAATAAGACATTCCATACTAATAATTGAAACATAGACACCTATTATTGGATTGAACCATTCTCATTTACATGCTCAAATTTATTACACATTGGTTTAAGTCTTCAATGGACAAATTACTTGGAAATAATAACTTGGTTTCACCTTTCACCAATTCAATCAAATTTCTTAACATAAAAACACATTATACTTTAGAAATAAAATTACATCCCTTCCAGTGATCATTGCACCATTGGGGAAACTACTAGCATATCTATCAAAGGAACTGAACATTTTTGCACCTAATCACTTCAATAAAACATAATATAGTATTTGACCGACTCCATATTTTAGTCAAGTCTTCTCTATTGCAACAAATGAGATCATAGTATTGAGTGCAAAACGTGAAAGAAATTTTGGAAAATTCAATTCGTAGATCCATGTAGTTATACTATGTTTCTTACTTTATGTATCGAAGGGACGCACCATTGCCGCACCTAATCAAATCACTAAATCACATTCAAATAAGCAAGAAATTGAAATTGGAACAAAAATCTCTTGATTCATAAAAGCAAAGTGCAGATGACTTGATATGCACCTCCAAACATAGCCCACCAGTTGATGGCTCCACGAAACATCGTGACACCATAAACTTATAACGTTACTAAATCTTTCAATCGAGTCGTGTAATGAAATTACAAATACTTGCTTAATCTTTGTACCTTTGTCATGAGAACAATCTATGTATGTCCAGTTAGGAAGCCATGAAGTGGTGAGGAAGCTAATGAATGAATTGAGGGAAATTGAGAAAAAAGCAACAGAAAACAAATCAGTCTTCTAATTTACAGAAGTCTGGTTGATTTTTGGTTTCATTTTCCTTGATAGATTCATGCACTTTGTTAACTACGCATAGCATCACAATCAGGCCAAATCTAATGTACATTTACTTAAATGGGTATTAATTCTTGTTTCAGGCTGGTGCATTCTACCTCCATTTTTTTAGAAATGTATTAATTGTTAAGTTTGGACATTTTGATGTATATTTTTTCGGGAATCTAACTTTTTTCAGAATACTGTATTTTCAATTGTTTTTTTCTGACGTGATAAAGTTCAGACGGATAACTCTATGTTTTCCGATATAGAATGCTGTATATCCATCCATTACATTTCATTGTGTATTAGGTTTCCAACGACAACAAAAAATCGCTGTGTTCAAGGGTTTCCAACAACGAAGATCTTCTTTCAAAAATAATGCAAACGACGAATTTTATTTGTCTATTTTTCCATTGTCTATTTATTTGTTAATTTTTACAGTCACCCACACTCTAGAATCTATGTGAATCAGGACAAGCAGAAGAGAAGATTAAATCTCTTGGTGTAATATGAACTATGTATACACTTTATTCTGACTCTTTCATTTTAATTCAGAGCCGCATACGTCTTGTTCTTTTCATTTATTTTCACTTCTATGTATAGTGAATGCTGTTTTTAATTTTAATTTTCAAGTTCGTTCGAACATTGTATTTTTAAAATAAATTATATTTTTTAGTTTAACTTTGAGGATAATATTATTTTAACTTGAAAAAGTTGAATTGGAACATATGAATATCCACTCAAAACATTTTTCACATTCATAAATTGGCATAGAGAAAGGAAAATGTAAAATGAAAAAAAAAAAAAAAAAAAAGAAGAAGAAGATAAAAAAAGGAAAATAAATTAGTGATTGTACAAAGGAGATGCCATATAAATGTTGATTAAGCAAAAGAAGTGTCTTTTTCATTGTTTAAAAGCGAAAGTAGGCTAAATACAGATATTCTCAAAATATTCAAAATAAATACATGTATGACAAATTTTAACTTCATTTTCTTTATATGCTTACTATTATCACCAAATCTCGCACCCTCGAAGAGGGTGATCAATCCTCTTCCAAATTTGGGCAATATGTAAACAATTCAAGGTATGTGGGTGTACCTATAGTGAAAGTGAGCCTCTAGATTATAAGGGCTAGTTCCATGAATGTATCTTGAAGTGTTTTCACCTATGCTAATGCTTGCTTATGGGAAAAGCGTTAGAAGTTGCATGAAATAAAAATAATCTAAGGGAATACTACACGAAGATGTATTCTATATGACCATCATACTTTTCTACAATAAGAAACTAGACACGCAAACTAACTTCTAAGTCCTATGGATCCTAACACGAGTATTTGAATATGAAGGTGAGATGTATGAGATCTATCCAAAGTAAGTGAACCATAGGCCAGTTGTAGGCACTAACGCTCATTGTACACTTAAAATATAGACTCATACACTTGATAACACTTTATATGACCTATTAGAATATAAACTCTTCTATAAACATGAAATGATAAAGGAATAAAGGATACAGAACAATCACTTTGCATCACCATACATAACTTGCACATTTAGAAAATTGCTCAAAAATTAAAAATTAGATTTCCATTAATGTTCAAAGGAAACATATGATGTCATTTTAGTAGGGTTTTTTTGGAAATATTGTCATTGATGTCAAAGGTCTAGTATTGGTTATAAAGGCCCCATTACATTTAACAATGTTTTCAATATTCATATTTCGGCTAATGTGTGTTAATATTTGTTTAATATTAATAAATATATTTTTGGTTGTATATAAATCAAAAGAGGGCCCATGAATAAATCAAAGAGACATAGGGTAAAGATGAAAGAGGAATCTGATGCATTTTCTTATGAAGAGTCATCTTGAGAAATTCCAAGAGTCACCATGTGAAGATAAAAGATGGTATGATGCATTTTTCCATGAAGGAACACTTTGAGAAATATGAAAAGTCACTAGGATAAAGACAAAAAAGGAAAGGATACATTTACTTATAAACGGTAACCATTTCACTTATCAAATGATAGGATACGAAGGGTCATACAAGTTTGGCACCATTTTTCATGAGGATTGAAGAGCCACAAAGGGTGAATGCCAAAGGTCATTTGAAAAGCTCTAAATAAAATCTTGAGAAGCCATTTGTATAATTCAAGAGAATGCATGGTTTGTATTAGTTTTATAGAAGAGACAAACAGGAGGTATTTTAGAGTTCTATTATTTATTATGTAAGCAACATTGAGAGATAGTTGTGTTTTACACAAAAAAGAGGTTTGTGCTCCTATGGGTTGGTGCTCACAAAAATTTGCAAGAGATTGATACTCTTGTGGGTTAGTGCTCACAAGTAGTTATTGTGTTGGTGCTTGGCAAAGGGGTTGGTGCTCTTGAAAGTTGGTGCTTCTGAACTTTATAATTTGATTTGGTGTTCATTCATATACTTAAAATTATTCTTTATAACTTTTTCCACTTTGAATCTCCATGTAAAAATTTAGTCTCTCTCTCTCTCTCTCTCTCTCTCTCTCTCTCTCTCTCTCTCTCTCTCTCTCTCTCTCATGTGGTGCATATCATTATTTTAGTTTTATTACATATCTTGAATCTTTGATTAAGTAGATAAAGAAAAGAATTTAGATTAAGAAAAAGATATATAATATATCGATTCATACCTTTCTCTTAGTATATTGCATGCTTAACAATTGGAATTAGAGCAGGTTCATTTTTGAAAAAGTTTAACAACTTGAAGGTAGATCAGGGAAAGCATGATGGCTAGATCACATGAAATTTTTTATATAAATAAAATGGCTTTATTTGATGGGATGAATTATGTTTTTTGGAGTATAAGGATGAGGACTTATTTGATGGCATTTGGATTTGACATTTGGCAATATATGGTGGAATATTATGAGGAGCCACAGACACTTTTAACTACTCTGAAAGAAAAGAAGGCAAGTGAAAATAATGCTAAAGATTTAAATTCTATTTTATGTGGTTTATATGAATCAAAATTTGTTAAAGTTATGTAATTTAAATCTTCTCATGAAACTTGGGTAAAGCTTAAAAATATTTACAAAGGTGATGAAAAGGTTCAACAAACCAAGCTTTATATTTTCATAAGATAGTTTGAGAATTTGAATATGGAAAAAGAAGAAAATATAGAAAATTATTTTTTATTGGTTGACGAAATAGTTAATCAAGTTCAAAGTCTTAGAGAAAAATTATAAGAATTAATCGTGGTATAAAAAGTTTTGAGAACTCTACCATTGAGATATGATACAAAAGTTTCAATAATTGAAGTGATGAAGAATTTAGCCAAGGTAGAGATGGATGAGCTACATGGTATTGTTACGACATATGAGATGTGGATCGAACAAGAGAAACCTTCAAAGAGACAAGTTGTATTCAAGACATCAAAGAAAGAGAAGGCTAGGATTCAAGACTCAAGTGATAGTTCTAGAGATGATGAAGATGATAATGGAGATCTATTCATTCACAAGCCAAAATTACCTTTTAAATATTTGAATTGAGGAAAGATTATAGATTTTATATCTAAGTGCCTAGATAAGGGTAATAGTGACAATGAAGAAGGAAAGTCTACATATAAGAAAAATTTGAAAGAAAAATTCAAGAATATATTTGAGAAGAAGAGTTTGTATTCTAAATATCCTAGCTCAGTCAAAGATACTGGAGTCAGTGATTCCAAAGAAGAAGAGATTATATTCATGGGCATACATGAAGATGCCTCTACAAGTAAAAGTGTAGATGATAAAAAAATAGGATGAAGCTGATGTGAATTTGGAAGGAGAACTTATTTGTGCCTTATAAGAGTTAAAATCTCTTGAGAAGAAGAATTAAAGATTAAAACTCTAAATCAATAAAAATAAAAAAGAGTCAAAGGCAACAATTGAAGATCTACAATCACACTTTGAAGAATCTAAGAATAATAAAAAAGATCTAATGGTATAGTTGTAAAAATTAAGTAATGAATTTGAAAGGTATGTTATTGAAATTATTTCTTTAAAATCAGATCTTGAGAAAATAAATAAAGCAATCAATGATAGAGCATCCAATGATTTTAAATTTGAGAATAACACTAATATGTTAAATAAGATATTAGAAAATCAAATATCAATGTCTGATAAGATAGGTATCAGATTTGAAAAAGAGAAAGGGAAGGCTACAGACAAGGTTAACACAAAAAAGAGAGATATGTTGAAGCTCTTACAAAAGAGGAAATAAAAAGGGAAGAAGTTAAGAATATAGATGATATCTCAAAGAAAAAAGGTTTGAAGGAACATAGCTACTAAAGGCATTTAGGTCAAAGATACACAAATAGATCCTATTTTTATGGTCACTATTTTTACTGTAATCTATATGGTTATAACAAAATAAAATGTCAAAAAAAGGCTAACAATCTTAGAAATAAGGATAAGGAAACACATGCAAAGTCAAGTAGATGCTGCAACTCTTTTACTCCTCTATCAAGATTTAATGAAGAGACCATAATTTGTTACAAGTGAAATAAATCTAGACACATAGCCCAATATTATAGAAGCATGTTTAAGTCGATGAAGAAGGACTAGAGTTTCAAGGCTCCATTCATCAAGAAAAAAGTTTAAACATGTTCATGGTACAAGAAACAACCTAAACAATCTATGTTAGTATAGACATCTTTGCATGTAAAAAAAGAAAAAAATCCATGGTCCATTGATAGTGGATGTTTGAGGCACTTGATAGGAGATAAGAGAAAGTTCATAACCTTGAATGAAATGAATGGTGGCACAGTAAAATTTGAAGATAATACTACTGTCAGAATTGCTAAAAAAGGTACACTAAGTTTGGATAATGGTTGAACTAAAATTAAAAATATTTTATATATAGAAAGTCTTAAGCATAATATTTTTTGTGTAAGTCAAATGTGTTATCAGGGGTACACACTAAAGTTTTATTTATAATATTAAAAAATTAGAATAAAATATTGAGATGTGTTGCTTACAGATGCTCAAAGAATAGAGAATAATTTGTATATGTTATCAGACATCAAAGGTCAAAGATGTTTGATTTAGATTGAAGAAAGTTGGCTATGGTATAATAAAATGGGACAAATAAATTTTGAATATCTTGTCACTTTCAACAAGAATCAAATAGTTAAAAATATTTTAAAGATTATAAATCCATCCAATATGCTTTGTGAACCTTGTGAGAGTGGGAAGTAGGACAAAAGGTAGTTTAAAACAAAAGAGTACTTGACCACTTAGATGTTAGATCTTATTCACATTGAGTTCTGTGGACCTATGAGAAATTAAATTACTCAATGTGATAAATATTTCATGTTGCTTATTGATGATTTTTTACGTATAACTTGGGTAATATATTTTTTTTGAAAAATAAAAGCTTTCAAACATTTCAAAGCATTCAAAGTATTAGTTGAGAATAAAACGAGTTTTAAAATTAAGTGCCTAAGATCAGATTAAGGAGGAGAATTAATGTTAGATCATTTTATTAAGTTTTTTAAAGACCATGCAATAAATAGATATTATTCAAGAGCTAGACCTCTGCATCAGAATAGAGTAGTTGAATAGAGAAATAGAACAGTTCAAGAGATAGTGAGGACAATGTCAGATGAATCCAAGATACTAGATAAATATTGTAAAGAGGTAGTTACTATAGTAGTACATATTAATAATAGAACATTATTGAGAGTCATCAGTGACAAGACTCTTTATGAGCTATGGAAAGACAAACCAGTAATAGTTGATTATTTCAACGTTTTTGGTAGCAGATGCTTCATAAAAATAATCGATAAAAAATTAGGTAAGTTTTAATCTAGAGTAGATGAAGGTATATTTTTTGGTTATTCTTGTAAAATTAAAGTTTATAAATTTTATAAAAAAGAACCAAAAAATAGTTGAAAGTGCAAGTGTCGAGATAGAAGAAAATGGATCATAAAGAATCAGTGATCTAATAGATATTCCTAAATCATTGAAGAGGAATATTTTAAAGAATCAAATAAAATTGAGAAGAATGAGAAAAAGGACACCAAAACCTCATCTAAGTATGTCCATAAAAATTATAATGAAAGTGACATCATTAGGGACATAAATGAAGGAATTCACACCAGAAGCATGATGGTAAGTGAATTTAAGCAAGTTAATTTCTCTTTATTATACATAATTCAACCTAAAACTTTTTTGGAAGATAGATATTATAAACATTGGGTTAAGGTAATGGATAAAAAATTAAATTAGATAGAAAATAATGATACTTGGGAATTAGTGCCTAGACCAAAAGATCATAGTGTGATAGGAACAAAATGGGTATACAAAAATAAGTTGAATGAAAATAGATAATTGACTAAGAATAAGGAAAAATTATTACATAAAGGATATGTTAAGATTGAGGGAATAGATTTTGAACAATTTTTTCCACCACTAGCAAGGTTAGAGGCTATAAGAATGTTTCTTGCATATACAGTGTTTAAAAATTTCAAAGTCTTTCAAATGGATATCAAATCTGCATTCCTAAATGGGAATCTAGAAGAAGAGGTCTACATTGAATAGCCTGAGAAATTTATTCTCTCAAATATTAGTATCCATGTATATTGATTAGAGAAATCACTATATGGATTGAAACAAGCTCCCAGAGCTTGGTGTGCAAGACTTGATAAGTAACTAAGGATCAAGTTTTCAAGAGAGGATTTACTAATAGTAATCTCTCCATCAAAATAGAAGGTGAGCATCAATTGATTATTATGTTATATGTTGATGACATCATTTTTAGAGGAAACATTGAAAAGATGGTAAAATATTTTTTAAAAAATATGCAAAATGAATTTGAGATGTCTATGCTTGGAGAATTATCATTTTTTTAAGATTGTAAATATACAATGCTTAACCATCAAAATATACTTTCAACAACTACCCCATGATATCAAATAAGCACCCAATAACCACAAAACCAAAATAGAATGGTATAACCTTCATTATAACTGAAGGACTATAGGTGAATGATAGAATTCAAGCTGTGAATGATACAAATAATTGACAACTCTAAATGGTGTAATCAAATATAAGCACTGAATGGTAGAATAGAATAATACTATTGGTGTTGTAACCAAATGACAACATTTACATAGAAATAGAATTATAAAATCAAATGGTAGATTTTACACTGTAACCAAATGATAAAACTAAACTATTACACCCTTGCTCATCATAGCATCTAGTGGAAATGGTAAGAGGATGTGTTAATAATTAGTATAATTGAGAATATTATCTTACTTTAAAGAGCCAATAACAAACCTCACATAACCATAACTCACTCAAAATACAAGTACTTATTACACTTTTAGTTTGTACTAAATTTGATTTTAACTATTCAACAATATCAAAATAATTTTACATGCATAAATACCTATTGATCATTATTGTATCACATAGAAAAGAATTAATTAGAATAACATATCATCCCCTGAAGATTATATTGATGATGACCAAAAATCTCTTCCATGAATTAAACATAATCATCTAGTTTTGGATGATAATGATCATAAAAATCAATTGATGGAAGAGATTTTTTGTTCTCATCAAACATAAAGTTTAACTAAAAAATCCACTCATAAATCTTTGAGAAGGAAGAGAAGTAGATGGAAAATTGGAAGGTCCTTTAATTTGGACTGAGAAAAAAAAATAGTGTAACATGTAGGCAGCTAGAATTACTACATAATTTTTATTTGTTATAACTCCCCAGATTCTATGGAGTTCTCTCCTATTTTTAGTTACATCTTTTATGTATTTATTCAGCTCATGATTGTGAATAAATCAATGAATGATTTATGTGTGCAATTTATATTATACTCTCTCTAGTCTACCAACAATGTGGTATAAGAGCAGCAAGGATTTTTATGCATGTCAAGATGGATTTTTAAATGTTTATGAGGGGTAAAACCATAATTTTGTATTACTCTAATGATGGGAAAAAGTTTTTTCAGTGTAGCATGCAGGATCTATATTTTGATTTAGATTCATATATCAAATAAAAATAGATTGCATTTGGAAGATATGTATTCAATTTAGCGTCAAAATTGAAATTTTATCTGCATCACTTGTTTTTATTTTATATTGAAATTTTTTTTTGGTTTCACATATACTCACTATCATAAACTTGCACAACATTGTGAAAATTGGCCTCACCACATTGGAATACAAATTGCATTAAAGTCTTCAACATTCTACTCACACTCTCAAAAGGCCATGCATAAGAGTTCTATTCATCTTCACTTTTTAGTTAGAGACACGTCTCTGATATTTTGAGCCCTCCTTCAATGAAAAGTGCATAACATTAGTATAATATTTCTTGAAGATCTCTTTATTTCATTCAATATTCACCTTCAATCACACATACAAATTTGTGCCAATCTACTCTAGATCACTCTCAATGTATTTTGTGTGTATCTCTCCATGGCTACGGCTTTCTCTATTAAGATCAATTAATATCAATCTATTGTTCATATTTTCATGTCATCCATCTATTTATGCAAGTTATGTCATTTTATTAGGTTAATAGTTATTTTTAGCAGTCATCTCTTTAGTTTTAAATATTATTTATATTTAATTTTGATAGAGTCAAATCATATTTATATGATCAATATAAAAAATCATTTGTGTATTAAGATTTTTTTGTTATATGTAAGCAATTAGCTTTGGGTCATGCCATATGTTTATCATATTGTCTAGATATAATTGATAAAGGTTTTAGAATTTTAAGATTTGGGTCATCATTATTTAGGTATTTACAGTTATTATGTTAAAAACATATGATGTAGTGTAGGTATTCTATATAAAATTTATTTGTAGATTAAATTAATCTATTCATCTGGTTACTTTACTTATGTCTTCTTAAAAGTGCATGTCAATAATTTGTGTGTCTGTAAAAAATATAAAATATCATAATAGTCTTTTATGTCATAAAAAGTGCCAATATCTTGTTTTGGGTCCATTGTCAATATTGTCAAAGTAAAAAATCTCTTGTACAGATGCATTATCAGGTGAAATTGATGTCCTAAGTTGTATGTGTTATTGGGAGAATTTTGACCTCAAAAATAGAATACAATGGTTATTGTTCAAATCCATATTTGCTAACTTAAGTAAATTCATTTACTAGAGGTTGAAGGATACATAAAGGCTAGAGCATATTTGGTGTCCTCTCGTGAGTCACCTATGATGGAGTCACATCATTGCTATGGTGATGTTTTCTAATGTGTTTGTTTTATGTTATGTATGGTACGGTTTATTGTGTAGTGTAGTTTTAAATAAAAATAATCAACATTATTTTCTAGTTTGGTACCTCCTAATGAAGAACATTATGGGGAGTTAAATCACTAAAGTAGCTCTTAGTTCTTGAAAAAGGGTTTGTGAAAATTTAAGAAACCACCAAAATGTATAAAACATAGATATGTAAACCCATCACTTCCACGTCTATTGTAATCTTATAAAGAAAAACAAAGGTGCCTCCAAGACCATGAATCCATAAGGATGGCATGCCACCTTATAAATTGAGTAGGCTATATGGATAGTGTAAAAATATTTTATCGAGTTTTAAATAAGGGGGTCGATTATCAAGAATATGATGCTTGTAAAAATAATGTAATAAGGGGGAATGTTAGCATAGTAGGTAGGTAGTTAGAACTATTACATTATTTTGAGTTATTTTTATAACTACCAAGATTCTTCAGAGTTCTCTCTTATTTGTATTTGCATCTTTGATGTATTTATCTAGGTCATGTTTGTGAATATATTAATGAAGGTTATGTGTGTGCAATTTGTATTTGGATCTCTCTAATATGTAGAGAAAACTTTCCCTTCATTGAACCTGTACAACCTAAATATGTTGATGACACTCCAACATTATGTATATGTACAATATGTAGCTATAAATTGGGAAAAGAATACAAAATGAGAATTTAGTTGGATATGACTTAGAAACATTGTGAAAAAATATATGTGGCATTGAAAAACATAGATAGATAGATAGATAGATAGATAGATAGATAGATAGATAGATAGATAGATAGATAGATAACATTAATAAACATGTTGAAAAATGTAGAAGAATGCATGCATGTAAGATATGCTAGTGAGTATGAAAATGATAAAAAGTGTCAAAAACATTTTGTTAATAAATTAGAAATAATCGAATCTCTATTTGGAAAAGCTATGCAATCCCATATTAAGGCCAAATATATACAATTATCTACTATTTACCACATTCTAAAAAATGACATATCTATTTCTATTTTTATTATTATAAGATTTTATTTCAACATAATGGATTTGTTGATATTTCACAATCACATTGGTTAGATAGTAGTGCTTGGGAAATGGAAAATGTCTAGAAATGGTTTATAAGATGGATATAAAACAAAAATTACAAATTCAATATTCATTTCACTATCTAATGATGACATCATAGTAATTGACAACACATCCTTGGCTTACATGCATGTTTACAATTTTGAGAACTATTCAAGATAGTCTCACATAATAATAGTTCATAAGATGGTAGAAAATTTTAATTTACAAATTTTCATAAATTGGTTGTATCTAATTCGGAATATAAAAGTGAGATGGACAATTATGTAATAACTACAAAGTTTGTATGTGTTGGGGTTGATAATGCATCAGTTATGAATGGTCATTAAAGTCGTCTATGTGTTTGATTAAAAACAATAGTTGCCTCATATATGATTTTGATTCATTTTATGGCTCATATGATGAATATTACATCTTAAATAGTTCAAAAAAAATTAATGTCTCAAAAGTGGAAGAGCTCATTCATTACTTACATGCTTTTTTGTCAATCAGTTTGAAAATATTTTTAATGTTCCCAAAAATTGCAATAAGACTAACTAGTGGTGAAAAAATATTGAAATATGTTGATACAAGATGGATTTCTATGTATGAAACTACATGCCATATTTTTCAAGAATATACATCATTATTATGTTTTATGTATAAATATCATAGAAAAGTTGACAAGGGAAAATATTTGTTGTACCATATAATAAATTTAGAAACATTGATGAGATTATGTGAAATTCTCCCAGTGCTAAAAGAAATAAATTGTTTAATGAAACATGCTTAGGAAAGATCCATTTATATTGTTCAATTCATATGGATGAGAAAATGACTATTGTAATCTCTAGATATACATTACACTTTGAATGAAATGTTTTAGGGACCTATTTTTAGTAGTTGGAAATTTTTGATAGATTTTAGGAATATTGAAAGCTATTTGTAATGGAATATCAATGATCATATTTGTGTCTTTATTAATTTATAGGAGATACCAATGCACACTTTCTATAGAAGACCTAATCTTGTGGGAATTAGATCTGAAAAACTACCTATAAAATGTATTTTATCTGATAATGTTATATCTAAAACACATATGAAATTGAGTAAAATTTCAAAAAAAATATCTACCAAAATAAAATATCATTTTTAAATGGATGATTTGTTTGAGGCCATGGTGGTTGTGAGTCCCATATTTTGGAACCATAGTAACAATCAAAATTTGATCGACCATTTATTACACAATTAAATGGTTTCTCTTGTTAAGCATTTGAATAAAATTGTCAATGTAGTTGAAATAAAAGGTATTTTGGGAAAGTATTTACTGACATGTCATTCATCACATTTCATAATTACAATATTTGAAAAATATCTCCTAATCATACAAAAAAAAATGGGGTAATTACACATCTATGGAAAAAAACATTATTCTAGTAGCATCCTATAGGAAAGTATTAGTGAATATTTTATATGAGCTTTATCAAACATTAATTCTAGGATTAGTGAAATATTGACAATTATTTAGTGCATTATCTTTCATCAGGTGAAAATTTTGAAATTTATTGGATAAAATTTTAGAAACATGTTTGATATTTTATGTTTCACATCATGTTGTGGACATGTTTTCTTATGAAAGAGATTTGTCAATATGGAGTTCTCTAACTAAAAGAAGAGACATCGGTAATAAACAACAAATGAAATAATTTAAATACTAAAAATGAATATGTTACTAGCATTTCAAATGGAAATATCACTAACGATGTGTATGTTTATGTAGGATTATTTCAACTTCCTAATTTTTTGTTGTGTATTTATTGTTATTATCTTATTATGAATCCCAATTTCATAGAATTTTTGATATTGTAAAACATTACAAATATTGAATTCATCAAAATTGTTGATATAATTATAATTTAAAATATTTATTCCATTATTCAATCAGATTTTCCTTTTATTTAACAATTTATTAAAAGTTTCAAATGGATCATTATATTTTTGTATTTTTCTAAGATTGTATTGTTAACTACATATTTCTATTACTTTTTAAATATTATAAATTTGATATTGTATCACCATTTTAATAGTTTTATCCTTTAATTTTATATTTATAATATGAATATTAAATTCAAATACCAAGGTGATAGAACCTGCCAAGCCTATTGAACACAAAATTTAAAAGAAAAAAAAACTCATGAAGATTCAAGTGTAGAACAAACCATAATAATTGCCTAAACTCTACATCCATGATAAATACAAACATTTCATTATCTAAAAATAATAATAATTAAATAAGATGAAATCACATCAAATTCAAATACATGCTCAGTCCAAATCCCTGCAAAAAATAATTGCATACAACATCACCATGTTGGTCGAACTACATCAATTCAATAAAATGATCTTAGTAAATTCACACATGACGTTGTCATTTAAAATTATTTTCTTTAAAACATAACATTATCTATTCAAATTTAATAATGGTTTTACAACACTAAAAAATCAAATTCAAATTAATGCTTAATCTAAATCTATAAAAAATAAATTGTAGTCAATATCACCATTTTATTGAACTGCTTCAACATAGGATATCTATAAAAGAAGATAAATGATCTATAAATTAGTTAAACAAGACTAATAAAAACTTAAAAAAACGATCATTTCAAATTCAAACTTAATATTTTCAACTAAAATATATTTTTAAAAAACCATAACACTGTCTTTAAATATAATAAAGTTTACAACATCAAAAAATATCATTTTTTTAAACTCCTAAAGACACCTCACTACTTAGCCACTTTGTTAATCCCAAAATCCAAATTATTACCATCATCCTTACACATCCATACTTCTACTTCCTCTTTATCATTCTTAAATATCCATGAGCTTTTAGGATCATCAGCAATATATAATTAATCTGAGCAAGATTTTCTTTTTATTCTTTCACAGCATCTCTTGCAGATAGTCGAATTGCATTAACATCTATTTTCTACGTCAAAAAATGATCTGGATCCCATATTTGATCATTAATAATTTGTATAAGTGTGATTTTCTATTTATTCAATATAACAATATTCTCTCTGAATTAACTAGAAAATTATAAACTTTTTCATGCTTTTTTCAAATGCACATTGAGGTACTTGACATTGTTAGTGCCCAAAAATTTTATAAGCAATTTTGGGCCTATTATTAAAATATTAGAGTGCATGAAGGTTTGAATCATGCATTTTATACATAAAAATTGCCACAACATGCTACCCATTCCATGTGGAAGGCCACATATATGTCAGCCTCACCATCAAACCTACCTACATGGACATGATTTAAAATTTAGCTCAATTCCAATGAGACATGCCTAGATGGAAGATAGGACAACAAAAACTAAAAAAACATTTCATGTTGATGTCGAGAGGCCTATGTGTGGTAGAATGATGTGATTTTGAAGTTAATATGTATTTTTAACAATTAAAAAATAGGTCCCAAAGTTTTATCGGGGTTTTATGCAGTAAATATTAGTTTTAAAAATTTAAAATGAGGTGGGAAAAGTTTGTTAGAGGTTTGGGGGGTAAAAGTTAATTACAAAGTGGTGAGCGAAACTCTATCCAAGATTTATATATGGAAAAACACATGCTAATATACAAATCAGTAAATTTATATTTATGTCTATGATTTTGGATCTTATAGAAAGAAGGAAAAGACAAGAAAAAGGTAGAAATGGGAAGATGAAATACAATTTTCAATATTGCAATATTACAGTTTATAACTGAGCTTTCAGATCTTATGAGTCATAAAGGAATGAGCGGGAAGAGCTAATAGGTATGAAAAGAAAGTACAAATGCCTATATTATTGGATTTAAGGGCACACATCAAGTAGTAAGTTACTAGAATTTAAGAATTTGATTAGGAAATTTCAGATTTTGTAGAAGGGATGTGTGTTCTTAGCATCCTTCTAGATAAAAATATTGGTCTTTTTCAATACAATTTTTATCGCTAGCTAGTATCTTATCAAGGAAGCAACATTCACATAAGGATTGAAATGAAAAGAAACTTTGGGTCATTATGTATCAAGGAAAACATTCAAATTTGTAACTTATGGCCATATCCTTACAACACTTTGCTCATAATATTTATCAATTTATAGACCCTTAGTAGTCACTTCACCTAATTTTGTTAAAAGTGAGAAGGCCTTTAAAGGGATAGGGTTATTACTTGAAGGATATTTGAATCCTGGTGATGATTATTTAGGTAAGGAACTATTGAAAATAATCAATTATTATGATAATGTTGCAATTATTGTTGATAATATAGGTGTGTTTAATAAGCTTGCAACAAAGTTCATCTCCTTTGCAACCTTAATGTATGTTTTTATTCTATGTGGTGATAAATCAATGGTTAACTCTATTATTAGAAATAAAGTACCTTTGTATAGTTATTATGAGTTCAATCACATGGTCTATGAAAGGTGTTAAGGTTTACTTGGACATAGATCAGGTTGTTGCTTCAGATGTAAGGCCATCAACCCTAATCATGTTGTAATGCTAGTGTATACAAGTCAGACAACTAGAAATATAAAATGTGACATCGTTACACATGAAAATATATTACACAAAGGATGTTAATTCATATTTCTATCAAATCTACAATCTCAATAATGGTTAATAAGGTGTGCAGGAAAAGGAATCAAATTGCCTTCCACATTACAAGTGGTCCCTCTTTTTGTTAATTATGAACATGTTTGAGTATCAAAATTATAAATTTCCTTGAATAGTCCATTGTTTAGTATTGAAAGAATTTTAAAGAAAAGGTAAATCTCATTATTTTGATCAATTGTCAACCCTAGATCTATTATTCCACTTTACTTATCAAGGTTAGTTTAATCCATTCTTCAAGAATTAGGTTTTGGAGAGGAATTATTTGATACTATAGTAGGATTTTTGCTACTATTTATTATTCTTTTAGGAATGGATAAATTAAGTGCAATGACAAATGGGATGGTGTGTTTAATTAAAATTGATATCATGCTAAATGCGGATGGAATGATAAATGGGTGGAATACTAAGGTAGCTGAACTTACTAGGTTTTAAGTTGATCAAGTTATTAGTATAATTTTCGTTAATATTATTAAGTAGGATCTTGGCATTGAAATAAATCCAATCCCACTACAGAGTATCCAAACTAATGTCCATGTATGTAGAATAATGAAAATTATCATTGATTAATGGTTTATATTCAAATGCATTATGCACATAAAGTATAGATTTTTGAGTTGAGGCATAAAATAGAGGAGATCTTGGATTCTATAAAAATCTTATACAAGGTACTCTAAAAAACCAAGATGCAAGAAGGGATTTGGGTGAAAATCAAGAAATGGTAATTTCAAAAATTACATATGAGACTCCTAAAGTCCCTTGGATATTTTTGTACAAGAAGAAATTTTCAAAACACAAATTTCAAATTGTGATCAACTCTACCAAATCCACTAGTCAAAGAAAATGGATAAAAGTCAACTCAAGAAGATCTTCATGAATAATTTAGGGAGAAATGTAAAATTTTAATTTTTCAAATGTAAAAATTATAAATTGCATTTGGATCTCCTAAACCCCTCAGTCAACCCCATTAAACATAATCTCATAGTGAAAGTGGGAACATTCAAGGCCAATTGAAAATTTTCAATTTTGCATGATTGAAAATTCCTATTGGAGTCCCCATTTCCTTAGGGATCCTAGTTCAAATGGGAACCTTCAAATCCATTTCTCATTTTTAAAATTTAAAAATTATAAATAGGATTTGGAGTTACCATTTACCTAAGGGAACTTTTGGGGGGAATTATAAATACGAATTACAATTTCAAAATTTAAAAATTGTAGTTAGAATTACCATTTTCCTAAGGGAACTTTTTAAGGAAATGGGAACTCCAACTACAATTTACAATTTTTGAGTTTTGAAAATTGCAAAAGGGTAATTGGATTTTCCATTTATATAAGGGAAATTCTTATGGTAACTACAATTACAAATTTCAATTTTGTAATTTTAAATATTTCAAAACTATTGTTGAGATATAAATTTACCTAATACAAATAGAATTGAAAAATTATAAATGAGTAGATTTCACCAAAACAAAGGAAAATTGTAAATTTGTAAAAAGGACCAAATTTTTCCCAAAAATCTAAAAAGCGAAAAGTAATGAATTTATGCATTTAAAAATGTGGATTTAACCCTAAAAATCAAATTTGACAAAGGCAAATATGAAAAAATCAAATGTGGAAAAAGAAAATTGTGAAAAGGCAAGTTGGAGCCAAAAAGAAAAAAGGTAAAAATAACCTAAGCTTTGAATTTTTCTCATATTTATATTTTTCAATCACCACCATGAGATAAATATTGTATCTTTTCAAGTTCAAGGAGGGCAAATCCAAAGAAGATATTTCAAATGGCCATGGATCTATAATATTCCCATGAAATCATTACAAGGCATGGTCATTCTTTGGCATGCATAAGAGGAAGGCCAGTTGTCCATAAGTTTCTATCTATGTTAATGGGTGGTCCAAGGCATATCAAGCCATTTACACAAGAATATAAAGATATTTTTTGGGCCCAAAGGTTAATATTCTCTTTTAATGTCAACAAAAATGAATTTCTATCTAAAAAATCAAATGGTTTATTGAAAATCTTCATCATTACCTAAAGAGGTAGTTAGAACAATCATTTTCCTTACAAATGAATGAATATTCTAGTCATGGAAAAGGGCATACTATATATGGGATCATATTGGCATAAATTTCAAGGGATATTTGAAATTTTGCATTATTATAAATTATAACCCACATTCTTAGATGTGAAAAGTGGTAAAAAATGTACAAATAGAGTGTTTAGCCTCTATACTAAGGTGGTTGTTAGTATTTGATTTTCTCTCCAAGTCTAGGTTTTTCAAAATTTTGGTATCAACTATTACGTGTATGTATTATCTCCTTTGATAAGGTGGTTGTAGTTGTAAAACCATTAGCAAGCTCTGAGAGCATGTTTATATGTCTCTTCTATCTAATAAGGAACAAACTCACACTGGTTATCCCCATAGATTTTTTTTGAAACACTGATATATGTAAGATACTATTTTAAGATAATGCAAAATACTTAGGGTTTTTTAATTATTTATTATTGATAAAATATAAATATATGTTTTGCAATTTTAGTTGATTAAATATCGTGTTTTGTGCTCATTATTGGTTATCATCTTTGGCATAGATCTAGGTTATAAGTCCCTTTCTATATTTTGATTTGGAAATGTATTTATTTAATACCTATTTAGGGCACCTTGGGTTTATGGATTTTATAGGGAAAATTATTTAAAATTTTAATTTTAAGTGTATGTTCTAGGGTTTTAGGAATCATTTTGGTATTTACATTGTATTGGCACCAATGGATGCAAATTACTCCTATTAGATCCCCTTAACTTGGTTGTCAATTTTTTTACATTTTTATGTTGAAGGAAATCCTACTATTTTAAACCAACTTACACACCACTCCTTTTTACAACTATGTAACTATAATACCCTATTTTACCCTATAAATAATATAGTTATTTCATATTTTAATTATTATTTCCCTTACAGATGCATGAATATTTGCATATAAAAAATGTGTCTACCCTTTGTGTTTTAAAGATTAGCATTTTAGTCTTCCATTCAACCTCTTGTTGAAAATTTCTTTTTAAATGAAGGTTTCAATCACATACCCATTTGTCTTTAGTAGCTTGTATGTGACCTAGAGAATTTGTTCATGCCATGTGACAACCCTTCTTAGGTGGAGTGAATATGTTTGGTTTTTCCATAGTCATATTTGTGCTTCCTTGTGCCAAAAAATCCTTGGAGGTTTAATTTCAAAATCCCTCTATGTGAGAAATCTACCCCTTAGGTCCTCTCACCTTGGTTCAGGTAGACCCAGACATAGTAGTGAGTTGACCATACTCTCTATCAGTGCCTCCAAGTCATTATTTGCATCTGGTCCATCCATGTGTTAAACCCTTTACAAGATATAACATAATATCAATGGGTTTATCATCCACATTTCCATTTTTAACTCAAGTGTGCAAGGATAAAATAAAGAGGTTTATAATTAGGAACCAATAGGCTTCATTTTTTAGATTCTTATATTTTATCTCCAATTAAAAATAAAATATAATTAGACATGAACTAAAATAACTATGACATTAAATTTTATAAAAATTATGATACATTACGAAATATTTTTTATTTTTTGTACTTTTAATAACAATAGAGTTTATGTCCTTTTCCCATTTATTAAAATGTGTCTAAGCTTTTACATTCAAATTCTCTAACTTGTTTAACATAATACTCAAAAAATTATCATTACAACTATTAGAAATAAAAATGGGCCTAAATTTAGATTAAACAAATAAAGCATCAATATTTGTAGGTTCTTTTTGAACTAATGAAAATAATTTTTCTCTTTGAGAGTGTTTGTGATAATGGGAATTTATTTATTTTATCTATGCCTTTTCCCTAAACTCCTAAACTAATACATTTTTAACTGATATATAACTCCCTAGTTAAGACTTGAAATAAAATCTTTTGATAATAAATTATTTATTGCAAATTTTATCATTCCATATTCAAATAAGTCAACATTCACTGGTAGGGTGGGGGTCAAGAGGTAGAAGGTTCCACCTAAGAAGTAACATTTGGGCCTTGAATAAAATCAAAACCTTATGCAAAATTAATTTATTCAAAATATATTAATCCCTATGCACTAGGGAGACCTGTGATATAGAAACTTAGGAAATCAAAACCTTATAATTGTTGTGTTCCTCTATTAGGTTTTGACCAATTTGAGAATGAAATATTTTTCCCCTTATGAGAACTACATTCAATAGAAGTAGAGGTGACGTACTTTTCTTTAGATAATGAGGGTGGCTTGTAAAAGTAAATTATATTAAAAATGGTAAATTTAAAAAATAAAACTTAGTATTAATTTTAAATTAGAGATTTAGTACTTATAGTTGGAGATACTATGTCTTCAAATCTATGTGTCATATTTTGAGTGACAGGGGTTGTTTATGTCGTAATAGATAAAATTTGAGTCAAATTAATCTATAATTAAAGAATCTTCAATTAAAAAATCAAAACATAAAATGTAAAATACCTTACATGTAGGGTTGAGATCGGTAGACGAAATGTTGGGGTTTTCTGAGCTTACTCAAGGCCAACCTTAGCCAATTCTAAATCAACTAGAAAAATCAATCAAATAAATAAGATAATGAACTTGAAAGTAAAAATATTATTATGCATTTATTATTGAAAGTTATAAATATGAAACCTACATGTGAAGAAGATCTTTAAGAAACTCTTGGACATTTTGTAATACAAAAGGAATGTAAATATGATTATGTAGACTCAGAATCTCTAGATCCTTCAACTCCATGTTTCCCTTTTGAAGTGCCTTGTTTTCATGTCATAATGGCATGAAATTTTCCCTGTAATAATTAAATAAATATTAATCTTTAAATTTGTAACAATTTATAAACTAAACCATTTAGGTGATTCGTTTTAATGGTAAACTAACATCATGCTCATCAATAGACAAAGCATTTTTTCTCATTTTTGGATGCAACAGAGTTGGAATCATAGTTTTTAGAAGGTCATATAAGGCCTTATAATGCAACACCAAAATAAAATCAGAATATGAAATTATGAAACTAGGATTGGTGTAAGCATAATTTAATTATAACCTAATCCTAAAATAAATTAAAGAACACCAGCCATATCTCAAATGATATAATGGAATGCTTTTGACATCTTATTGATGATCAGTGGGTACATTTATACATATTAATATAAAAATTTGCATGAACTGTAACTACCTAAATAGTTACCATAATTGAATTTCTTAACAAACTATTAAAAAAACATCATGATAAACAATGCAATAATAGCTTCATAATATTCCCCACTTTATTATATTATTGTTACAAATGTAGCCTTGAAATAGATCAAGTTTGACCTTGCCAAGTGACATTCTGAGTATATAGACTATGAATCTATTTGTCATTACTAGAGTTAAATATGGTGGTTCAACATTTCTTCTCTAATATATAGGTACTAGACCTCAATGTGTTTGGTTGTCACATGAAATAATAGATTCTTGACAAGATTTAACACACCTTGATTATTTCATAAAGGACTAGTGGTTGATCTTGAAAAATGTCTATGTAAGATAGAATGCAATGTAACCAAATTTACTCACATATAGTTCCTAATAGAGCATATTATTATACTTATTTGGATGAGAAATTAACTATATATTACTTCTTACCTATCCCCAAAATTGGTCAACATCTGAGATGAAAAATATAGCCTATGCTTGATTACCTATCATCAACAGATCCAAGATAGTTTGAGTCTATGTAACCCTATAAGAAGAAATTTGAGTTATTCTTTTATTCTAGACCATAATAAACTATACCTTAGACATATATCAAAACATGCTTCACCCCAACGACACTTCTTTGGTTCTTAAATGAATCTTAAAAGATATCTAACACCAAAACATATGTATGTTCTAGTATAAGTCAAGTAAATGAGACTCCCAACAAGATGCATTTAGTGAGTTTTATATACTTGAGGTAACTCCTAAAATAAATATAGTTGAAAACCTTTATCAATTATAGCTGACATTATTTTACAATCTATCATCATATATTTCCTGAGGAGTGTCTTGGCATATTTCATCTATGAGACAAAAACATGATTTTACTTTTACCATATCTCCAATCCAAGATAATAATAAAGTAGCCCTAAATATGTCACGTTGAAGGATTTATTCAAGTCATTATTTAATTATTATACAAGTTAATCTAAACTTCATGTGATCAAAATATCATCTACATACAAAACTAAATTTAAAATATTTTTTCCTCCCTTCTTGATATATAAATTAGTATTGAACTAGCTATAAATTAATATATGTTGTAATAGATGATCATCAATATTAATATACCATTCCCTTGGTGTTTAGTGAAGTCCATAAAATGACTTAATTAGATGACATACCTTATGTGGATGCTTTTCACTAATGAAGCCTTCTAGTTGGGTCATGTATACTTCTTCTTTGAGAGTACCATTCAAGAATGCACTTTTAACATCCATTTGTTGAAGCTTCCATCCATTTTGTGTTATGAGTGCCCAAATAAATATTATGGTCTTGATCTTAGTATTCAATGCAAAGGTCTCCACATTAGTAATTTTTTCTTATTGAGCATATCCTATTGTAACAAGTCATGCTTTATTTTTGGTAATAGATCCATCTACCTTTTATTTTATCTTGAAAATCCACTTCTAGCTAATGGATTTATTTTATATAGGTATATCGACAAGTTCACACCTCCCAATTGTTATTAAATCATCATATTCATAATCCATGGAATTATTATACTATGGTTGACATAAAGCCTCTCAAACTATCTCTTGTTAAATGATTTCAACTAATGAACTCATCAGTGTAAGATTAATTTCTTGTCTCAACTATCTTCTTATTTGAATTCCTGATGAAATATTTGCATTAGAGTTTAGGTTTGAGTCCATGATTGTGCTTTCTACCCACTTTTTACATTGATACTACTAATAATTTGATGAATAATTCTCCTTACATCTCACTTGCTTTGGGAGACAGTTCTTCATTCTCATCATTTAGATATGGGAACAATCTATGCGAGGTGGTATCTTCTAACGTTATCTATGATAATGGATCAAATGATGACTCATCATAAACCACATATTGAATTTAATATATCTTATTTATCTCAAGATCTATGAGATAATAATATTTTAAGGTAGAACTATACCCCAATAAAATGAACTAGATTGTCTTTGGTTCGAACTTCATCTTCTTTTTAGTAGGTACATACAAATACAATGTAAAATCAAATAATCTATGATGAGAGATCAAATTTTTATGACCACTCCATACCTTTTCTATCATATTTTTATGAAATATATTTATATGTTCCATATTGTGAAGATATCTATCTATCTAAACTATTTTTCCTAAAATGGTACATCTAACATTATAGTGGAAAGCATTCAACAATCCATCTACATGATTGAACGATTGTGTCACTCTACTATCCATTTTGTAATGGCTTATAGGTATAAATTAGGTGTTATTTGATGTTGTGTTACTTCAATAACACCAATATTTCATTTGTGAATTTCCCTTTGGTCTAAGTGGAGGAGTCAAAGAGGCCTTCTTGATTGGGTGACAAAAAAGTGGTATAAGAATTTAAAATGAGTTAAGGCTTCACTCTTCTTCTTCAAAAAGAGCATCAATGTTTTGTGAGATAAATAATTAATGAAAAAATTAATATACTTCAATCCTTATAAATAAGTAGGCATGGGTCTACATATATTGGTGTGTAGCACATCGATAAAATCCTTGGATTATGATGAAATCATCTTGAGTGAAACCATATGTTATTTTTTGGAAAGGCATGTACAACATATAGGCAAAGAATGAGATAGTTGAGGAAGTTCATGCACCATGGCCTTAGATCTAAGATGGTACAAAGAACCAATAAAAAGGTTCCCATATCAATAATTCCATAATGTTTTAGGTTTTTCAAAAAGGTAGAGAGAAAAACAACATCAAATGAAATTATATTCAGAGCAAATAATAAATCCTTCAAGAAGACTCTAGCAATGACCTCACCATCCTATGAGAGGAGACAAGATTTTGTGTCATTATTTATCATGAACTTTACCTTAATCTTATGATTTAAGAGTTGACTTAGAAGAAACAAATTTATTGTCAAGGTAGGGACATAGAATACCTTAGTGACAATACAGGTTTGTGTCCTGAGAGGAATGGTTATAGTGATAATGTCTTCTTCAACATACTCTCTATCATCTATAGTTCAAACTCAATCTCTAGTCGATGGATTTGTTAATGAATTAAATAATTAATTTAATCTTGTCATATACTTACTAGTTCAAACCAAAATTTTATTTTGTTTGATGATGTTTGGGAGAAAAGACTAATGTCCTTCTATGTGCCACTATATTACACTTTTTTGGGTACTTCCTCTTCAGATTCATCATCTTGTTGATGTTTTACAATGACATATATACATTATTTCCATCATCAGTGATGTCTCTTTTATTTATGTGACTCTTCTCTATTGGATGTGCCCTCTTGACTAGATGATCCTTGTGTCAAAACATTATACTAGTATCTATCAGTATCATGTGTATTGGTGTGGGAAATACGACTCAATATTTTTGCCCTTCTAGGTTTTTGTTTTTGGTGTGATACTTTGGTGGTTTTTTGATAAATTTAAACCACATTTATTGAATATTAAGTATGTATCCTTTAAATCTTCTTGCATGGACTAGATACCTTCTTGTTATTGAAATAAATTCACCAGTTTTTCAAAAGACACTTCTTGTTTTGAGATATTTAGTGACATTATTAATATGTGAAATTGAGAGCGGAAATATCTGAATGTGATAAGAACTAAAAAATTACCTTCAATCATTTATCTAATAATAATCAATTTAGATCATAGTTATACTACCTAGCATAACAATTCCTCAACCTTATACCATTTTTTCATATTTAGAGTATGAAGCATTAACTAGAGATGGAGTATCTTTATTTGATTTTATGCCTCTTATATGACGGGAAAAATGTCCTAAGAATATTTTGATGTTGATGCATATTTAATATGAGGTTAAACCTCATTATTGATATTAAGTATGATCAACATCAGGCATTTTGCATTTGAATTGTCATATTTCATTCATTCATCAACTCTAACCTAATGGGTAACCACACCAGTGATGATGCCCCATAATTATTTAAAATTAAAAACTATTCACATCTTTGTCTTTCATGAAATGAAACTCATCAATTTAAAGAGCTGAACATCAAACAAGAAGAGTTTGGGTTTAGGCATTTTTTCTACTTTTACTTTATTTATAAAAAAATAAAATTAAAGTAATATGTTTTTTCTTCAAAAAATTCTATAAAGAGGTATATATTTTTAAAATACTACCTTATTCTTTTATTTTTGATGAGATCAATCTTCTTGGGAGAAGCAAACTTATCTTTTTCATCTTTCTTCCTTCTTTATGATGTTGACCATCCTGTGTTTGGTAAAAATAAATTGCTTGATGGGGATTTTGATCAGACAAATTCCACTTCAGCTAGAATAAAGTCTGGAACACATCTATCAGCACTTTTAAAAGGTTTTCATATAATATTTCTCCACCATTTACCTTCACACTTACTTACTACTCATTCAAAATCCTCCTTAAGTGGTATGTACTTTTCCAATTCTAACAAATAATACAAATGTAGCTTACAGGTACCGATAAGGCTCTGGTATAGTTGCACTTTCTCCCTTGCATCATGACATAATAAACTTAATGGAATTCTATAGGTCATATATTCTTTATCATCTATAGGCTTCTTGAATATTCCACCAGAATTGCTTTCTCCTTACTTCACCCACACTTCTATAATCATCAACTCTTCCATAGTAGTGTTATTAGACTTTAATGCTTCATTATTGATGCTACCATCGACCACATCAGATCAAATTTTAATTTCAATAGATTACTTTTCATCATTGTCTTGATGCTAAGGCATGATTCTATTTAACTATCATGATATTGGTGTTTTGATACCAAATGATAAAAGAGAATGTTTTTGATATCTTATTGACAAGAAAAGGGTGCATTTATAAATAATAGAAATAATTGGATGAATTGTTACTACCTAAATAGTTGTCATAGCTGAAGATCTTAAAAATTATTAACAATAAACATCATGATTACTAATTTAGTACTAGATATTTAACATCAAAACTAAAATATTATGAATAATTTAAATAATATCCCAAAATGGAATCTTTGTTGGTCTTCCCTATAATATTATTTTTGGAAGGAAAAATTAAACCACTAATTTAATAAATGGGTTAGAAATGTCATCAATGTGGAGGCCCCTCTTTCAACTATCTAGAATAAAAGTGAAAAATTATGAATATGTCAAAATGATGATAAATAGAAAAAGTTGAATTTTATATATGAAAAATAAATTTACATACTAGTTCGATCGATCTAGAAGTTGAAAGTTAAATCCATATATTTCATGTCATCATTTTTTAAAATTGTTTTAGGATTTATAGGGTTAGCATTATGGAATAGAATCCCTATCATATTATGAATGTATGTAACCTAAGGTACCAAAATATATCAGTTTGTTGTTGATGTTCACTTTAAACCTCATCTCATTAGTGTCATAGTAAAACATTCATAGTTTCATCAAGCCATTACTTACTTCATACCAGGGCATGTAGAAAAGGCTTCTAAATCTTCATTTTGAAATCAAATCATTGAGCACATCTTGGCATTATAGCAACTTCAAAATATCTTGGCTAAATAAACTATTAAAAATGTATTTTCTTTCCATTGTGTTAGACTCTAGAGTAGGTGGATACTTGATGCAGTTATCTATGTGAGTAGGTGAATTATTGTGGGTGGGATAAAGGGGGGATGAGAGAAATATTCTATAAAATGGTTAAAATGAGGGTAAAGGGGGTATTTATAAGATGAGGGTGGAAACCAAGCCACTAGCTAGTAAATTAGCTATATGGGTTACTTGGTAGTATTAAACAAGCAACACATAGATGAATAAAATTCATGCTAAACAACCGTACCAAATGATAGCTCAAAAAAACTATCACCATCTAATATCATCAACTAGGTGCACCAATTAGGAGCACCATCTGGCATAACCATTTGGTAAAACCATGCTAGAGCACTATTTAGTAGTACCATTTGGCAAAACCATTTGTCATCTCTATTTGTTAGTGTCATTCATCAACACATCTCAATCTAGTCAATCAGTTTAGTCATTCATTTCAGCCACTCAACAACATTTTTTAGTGGTTATGTTCATTATTTTATGTAGTTCAACCAAATGCTAGTACAACAAAATGAATATTTTGTCTCCTTGAACTCCTCCAAAATCTTTATGGATTCATTATCACACATATATGATTTTCCAAGCCTAAAAAATAATTTTCAATAGACTCATTAAATAATTCCAAGTAGTTTTCTTGTAGGGGATCTTAAAGTTAACCCTTTTTTAAACTTATTAGCATTATGTTAGCTCCTTATTTTTAAGATATTTAAAAATTAAAAATAGAGTGGTTGATCCTTACAGACTACTAAGATAAGGTGAAGTAATTCATATCTCATTAGGTTTCCTGATTTATTGGTGATGGAAATGTTTAAACAATAGCATGTTTATATATACTTTGTCCCAATGTATTATATAGAAAGAGAAAGGTAACATCTATACTTATATGAATCAATTTCTTAAAAAATAATACTATTCTAGGTAATAATGTATCTATGGTAGAGAATGAAGTCACAAATATGATATCAGTTGAGAATGCACAATAAGATTAGAACAACATAATGTACCCTCCTCTTGTAAATTAATTACGGAAATACTTGTGGCTATATAATGATAAATGTAATAATAATTAGTCTTGTGATTTTGTTTAAATTTCTAATAAATCCAATAATATATACACAATACTAAGGTAATATATTTATTTGAACTAGAGTCAAAAAGTCTATGTGTTACATTTTACAATTTAGATATTGATGGAAGTCATGGAGGGAGACCTATTACATCATCAAACCTTCAAACAAAAACTTTTGTAAATGGAATAACCTCACATAGATCTTAAATTGATTAACCTTACGAGTTGGAATAAATAGAGTTGATAAGTAATAATAATTATAATCCATTCACTTGAGTGATTATATTGTATTTAAAGGAAAATTAGGATGTCTTATGTTTCCATTTTTTCTATATTTGTCAAATGGAATGTTTATCATATCACATTACTCAACAACCTATATTAAAAAAGTGTATGAATTTTATGATTTAATTCAAATTCTTTTGAAATTATAATAAATTTTAATCATAAATAATGTTCCTATTTATCCAATTCATGATCATAAATCAATTATAATTTACCACAAGCAAGTAGAAAATCGTGATGTGACATAGACATAAAGAGTATAACTCCACTTTCAAATATGGATTTAATATGAGGAAGTAATATAATCTAAAAGTAAGTGATTTTTACAGTTCATCATAAAAGTGATCAATAAATATTTTTAAAAGGTGAAACAATCCCCACCCCCAAAAAATAAGAATTTTTTTTGGGTCCGCTATATAACCTCAATGAAGTACAATGCATGTCAACATTCAACTACAAAAATTACTAATAATGATTAACTATATTGGTTCACTAGGGATGCTTACCTAGGGATAAATGCAACTATAAAATGCCATAGAGAAGTATCTTGCCCTTTTAATGATGTGTTATTTGAGGGGGTGATAGTATACAAAACCAAAATGATAACCATTAATACATGTGAAGGTACTCATCCTCTCTAAAGGACCACCTAAGACCCTTATCCCTACCTAAGTGTTTGGTCACCCTTTGTGTTAATGGTTCAATAGTCTAAAAGAATGCATAAATCATACATGCATAAGATGCCAATAACAATTGTAGATAATATACCTTTTTTATATTAGGAAATGATAAGAATATTATTAATGTAATTAATAATATCTGAGTTTAACATGTTATCCATTTTGTAAGCATAAAAATAAGATAAGGAGGAGTGTAACACTTAAGCATTAAGGTCCTAACAATCAAACATAAGAATTCATCTCACTAGCGTACTTAAGAAAGTCTTACCACATCATATAATTTGCAAGTAAAGACTTCTAGTCTCATGTTAAATCCAACATGATAAGCTATTCAGATACCATAAGCTTTTGGGAATCACCCAAGTAAAGGGTAAATCCTTAAGCTACCCCCATTGGATCACTATACTATGATCCAAATTCCTTAGGGATCATTGTACCATTGATCCCTTGCATGATAAAGGCCACACACAAGATATAACTTCATTAAGAAATAATTGTTCTCATGGAATTGGATGAGACACCATATACTTAGTTTGAGGTTCATGACCTCACACAAGTGAGCATCCTATATACTAACATATGGATGGCATTACAACACTTAATTACTTCTCAAAATATAAATACACCATCCTATATAGTAGCCATAGGTGTCTTGCACCTAAATGTTGCTTAATTTTCCTTTGGTTAATAATATCATGTTATTGTATAAAACATAGGCATTCACACCATTCAATTAACATGCATATATTTATACAAGTGTATGTCACTTAAGTAATTTCATCCATTAAATTGAGTGACCTTTAAGGAAAATTATAATTTCATAAGTCATGACCAAGGTCGATTACTTAATCATATATCCAAGTGTAAACATTATGGGTTTCCATAGCTTATTAAAACCTCATCCCAATTTTGAGATCATTGGCCAATCACAAGGATTAATTTCATTTTAATAATCACAACATAAGTCATACTAAGATAATAAATGCCAAATGTAAGTTTATATATTTTAAGCAAACACATCCACCTATAATACAAAGATCATATGCCTTTTAAATTCATTAATTATAATATAACCAACCTTTCACTAATCAAAATTTGAATTAGGAACAACTAAAACAATAACTTACTAATAATTTGTTGATAGTTTATGTCAGCACTCTATCCTTATTGGCAAGAACCACAAACAAAGGTACTAGATCCAATAAACTATATTGTTAGATTTTACTATATTTGATATATTAATTAATATAAATATACTCATTAAAATTGATACCAAAATAATTAGGGAAAGAAATAATATAATGAAAACACATTGTTTTTTAGTTATGAAGTTAACTAATTGCATAATCTAATTGCTACAAGTAAATTATCCCAAGTTATGAATATATCCAAGATCATGTTTTCAAATAACAATTCCAAAATCTTAGATCTATTATATAAGAAAAATGACTCAATATTAAATCCAAAAGATGATAAGGTAATTAACATCTATTATTCATTGACATCCCATCACACAAAGATGTCACTAGTTAATATATGTATCCTATGGTATGCATATTAATTAAAATTAAGAATAATATTACTAAAAGCTATTTGTAAGTTCATTGGTCATAAATCAAAGCATTGATTCATATATAAAATAATCTATATCAGGGGAGTAACACCATGTATTCAATTCTAATATACATTGATAAATTGAATCATGTTCATAATCTTTTCTAGTTGCATAATACAACCAATAAAATCCTCAATAATAAATATATAACAACAAACTTGACTAATAGCTAATGTCAATCAAGTTCAATATGGCAAGTTTATTGTTGAAGACAATGTGAGTATAAACAAAGAACTAGAACAACCAACTAAAAAGGGTTGTATACACATCCTTCTCATCATAACATATAAGCATAGGAGTTCATGAAATTAATTGAATGTTTTAGTTATAGCTGCTACTTTTAGTAGGACATTATACCACTTCATACATAATTCATAAACATAATTAAACCACTGTGTTATCCCAATGAGTATACAATAGCATAAAATGATAAATCATAACATGTTAAAATCATAGTTATAACTATTGTTTCAAAATAGGAAATGGAACTCAACATATATACATATGAAAGTAATAATTCCACTACTAAAAACATCAAATACAATATTATTACTACCCACTACTAAAAACATTAAATACAATATTATTTTCTTCCAACATAATAAATGTTACAAGGCTAGATAAGGTAAGAAGATATAACCATAACATAAAATGGGTAGACAACTACAATCCAACATACCAACCAAGTATCATAAACTAATAGGCATGAATAATAGACAAGCCACTACATGTAAGTCCAAGTGCACCAATGGAAGTGGATGAATATGGAAAGGAGAACACCCCTAAAAAACATCCCTATGAGCCCAACCATCGGTGGCCTTTACCACTCCAACCATGATCTTGGTGGAGATTTTGATAAATGGGTACTTGAGTGAGGTAAGAGGTATAAAAAAGTACTAAGCCACCAATAAAGACTTATAAAAATAGTCACCAAAGGTGAGAGAAGCAATGCAGTCAACATAGAACCAAACCACTCGACTACACCTATTAACATCATTAATACCCAAGGGATACATTGAATCTTTATAGAAGATGATTTACACCATAAATCATGACCTATCATATCTATTTAACAAAATCATATGGTATATACAAATATTTTTCTCATTTCAAGTGTCTTGATCGAGTGTAAATTGATTAAACATAATGGTTTCCCCCCACAACAACCAAATTTATTCAAGTGAGTAAAAAAATTTAAAATATATCATTCATTAAAAAAGTAAAATTGTTTTCGCTTAAAAATTGACATGTATGGCCAAAATTTAATTCTTTCAAAAATATTAAACAAATTGAAAGCAAAATAATAATGTAACCTCGTTCAATCAAAAAGGAATAAAAAATGATTACAGTCCAAGACTATTAATTACATTTATGACCAGTTTGAGAAAAAATAAGATCCAAACAATAAGCTTAAAATAGATAAGGAAAAATCATTTTTATTATAAAATAAAACTTAAAATCTAGAGAAGAAATATTCATAGTAGTGTTTATGGCATCATGTGACAACCAAATATTTTTTAATCGTGAACATAATCATAATTCAACAAGATGTCAATGCTTTAAGAAAATCTATTCTTATTTACATATGATATGTAGAATACATTTTTAATATAAATAAGACCATAATAATAAACCCAAATAGGAATTAAAATTACCACAACTAGTTATATAAGAGACTACATAAGATATCTAACCAAACTAGTTTGAGAAAAATCTAATATAAGGAAGACATCAAAGGTACAGATAAATCTACCCTTATTTTCATATGATATTTATCAAAACATGCTTGAAGGAATCATATATAAGGAAGGAATTAAATATTCAATTAAATCTATCCATACAATATAACCTATGATTACAATACTCTATTTATGGCAAGATAGCTTTGTTATGCCCATGTTGGGTTAGGATGGAAGAACCAAAATTTTAAGGCTTGTTGGGTGATTTTATAAGTTTTTATGTATAATTAAATCATCGTTTATTAATTCCCAAAATCTATTCATTTGATCATTAACAAAATTTACGTTTACCCATATAATTTTTTTAAAAATTCAATATTGTTTTTTTACCTTGATCTCTATAAAATTTCCTAGGGTCAAGACTCATAACATAAAGAATAATTATTTAAAACCTATGGTTTAAAAACTCTCTTACATTTGACAAGATGTAGTCGTATATCAAATCTAAATTAACTTACATCACTCATCAAGGTAATAAACCTAATTTCAAATAAATTAAACCCATTACATATTCATAGGGATGTATCATGACTTCCCCATGAATATGGAACAATTCTATTCTATTTCATTGAATAAAACAATACAATAAACCAATTTCCCACTATAAACTTTAGTGTGTATCATACCCAAAATAATTTTAAACCACCATGGTATAAAGAGTGGGTACACTCTTCAACAAGGTTCTCTTTTGTCAAAATGCCCTCTCAAATTTTCCCAAATGCAATCCCCAAACTGACCACACACTCAATTCTCCCCTTTGCACTCCTTCCTTAGCACAGTCTTCTAGGGTTTTAGCCCAAGGCCCTCTCATTCACAAAATGGAAAAAAGGTTACCCCTTAGTCATGAGTCAATTACACAAGATTATTTCAAAAGCAAATTAATAACTAAAAAATAAAAATAATGATGAACCGAAAAAACCCTAAGTCGATCCATCTACCCAACAAAATCATTAAGTAATTAAACAACAAAATCATTAATAATAATAATAATAATAATAATAATAATAATAATAATAATAAAGTCTTTAGAATAATAATAAAATTCATAATATAGTAATAAGAATTAGGATGAATCAAAGTATACCAAAATCAATTATTAAAATAATAATAATAATAAATAAAAATCATTAAATAAATAATATTAATTAACATGAATCAGAAAAGTCATTAACATAATTATCAAATCCTTTAAGGCTATCTAAGATTGATAATAAAAAATAATAAGCACAATCACAAGATAAAAATTAATGAAAATCGTAAAATAATGATTTACATATATCATTATGTCAATAATATCCCAAGGTATTAAAATTCTCATTAAGGGGTTGTTGAAAACATTTGCCAAGGTCAAGATACCCAATATAGTCTAGTCATACCCAACATTCTCTATCCAAACCAATAACATAACTAGCTCAATGCAAGCCACTCCATATGGCTTAGTAATTAAATATCAACTATACTAAGGAGGATAACCAAAACAATATAATGACTACAAGCACACAAGGACATGCAAGAAAAAATAATAATTTTAAAACCCATTAACTCCAATAGGGAACAAGAACATAAGTCACATGTGCAAATATAAGGTGAGACAAATCAAAGATGGAAAGTGGTAAGGATATAAAAACATAAAATTATGGTTACTCAATACCATATCATACATTTTAAACCTATCAGAGTGAATTTTTACTACTCAATCATCTCTCCAGTACACTTGAGATGTTTGAAACTACCATTGAGCTTAGCTCACATCTTAGTTCTTGCATCCACCAAATAAGACATCAACAGTACTAGAACAATGTTGATATAGATAATAAACAATAATTAATTCAAATGAAATCATTAAACATAAAATAATAAATTAATTATAATTATCTATAGTTTTAAAAGGATGAGATTCAATACTAATGATCGCGACCCTAAGAATACTTTGTGAACATAACCAACAGTTTCAAGATAATCAATGTCAATCTGCATCAATGAATGATGAAAAATCCATAACATATAATAATGTAACGAAACTAAAAAATCCTATATGAAATGATAAAATGAATCCAATGCAAGTGGTATATTTATATTAGGGTAACATAAATTTAGTATAAGCATCAACCGTGATATAGCATAATCACAATAGCAACCCAAGATATCTTGTAACTCAACCATCTGAAATAGAACCAACATCAATAGTCATTAGTCCAAGTTCTATAAAAACATGATAAGTCAAGCTATAATCATTTATTTGCTATGGGCCACAAAGTTAGGTCGTGACAAAAAGTAAGGTAAGGTGATTTAAGTTACTATTTATTGGATTTTTATAGATGGATTATTTCATAAATTATATAAGGTAATGAATAAAACGTATCAAATTCATAACCTTTAAGTTATGTTAATTTGTTTCAAAACTCTTTCTATAATACAATATACATTAAACATATGTAATGTTTCTCCATCACTAATACATTCCCATGGAATATATACATTACACTTAAGGAATGTATGACCAATCAAAGATTCATAAACTTATGAAAATAACATAAAAATATAACTTCTTCTAAATTATAGAATTATAACTTAAGGGGTTCTTTAAAAGAGGTTTTCATAATTATAAAATAAAAAAATGTTTTTTAATACAATGAACTATTTGAATTGGTGGTAAACCAAATATAAATAAACAAGTTTAACATTATTCATAAAAGGCATATTTTATTCTTTTTTTTTCTTTACTATTTTCTATAAATTCTCATTATGTACTTAATAAAAAACACATTAAGTCAATTTAATGACCTCAATGTTGTCCTCAATAATATTGATTTCCTAATGATTTTTTAACATAATACAATCATTTCAATCAAAGTCAGGAAATCACAAGATAATTATATCACCAATACTCATTTGACTTACACATAAGAATACAATGCATTAATTGTAAGTAACCTATTACCTTGGGAAGGTTTAAATTTTAACTCTTTACTATCATGACTAAGACTACATTATATTCTAGTGATAGGTGTTATTTAAGCCTACTGTTGGATATGTATGATCTAAATATCAATATAACGTAATAATCACTTGAAAAATTATCTATGTATTGGTCTTCAATATAGCTTAATTATTATATCCAATATAGTATAGTATAATTTGTATCACCATAATGTTATGAGTTGGGATTCAGAGTTTTAGTTCATTTGCTAAAATATAGTATTATTTATGTAGGTGACTTTCCAAGATGGTATAAAGTACTTTAGACTAAGGATATAACACATCATTCATGTTAAATGTAATTTATATTATTAAAAAAATGTCACTAGAATTATGGAGGAGTGTTTGAATAATAGTCCACTCTTTATCATAAGGGACAAGTAGCTCAATCCCAAGATGTTTCCAATATTCCTTTAACCAGTCATTTGATAATTTTATAAGTTTCATATTATATATTATATTTATTTAAATTATTTATATCATTATATGGCTCTTTCTCTTAATATTTCCTATGTATCCAAATCAAATGTACATCATAATATAATATTTGTCTTGTAAAGCCCATTCTAGCCCAAAATAAATACTTAAACACTCCATAATAACCTTTTGTTTACTCTATAATTAATTATAAATTTTAATTGACTATAAATTATAAATTCATATGATTAAAATAAAATCTATGATGATATATAATACATAATAATGTAAAATATAAATCTGTACACAATTTAGAAAAAAAATAAATTTGATAAAAAATAGAAACTAGGGTTAGGGTTAGAGAATTACCTTTGAAATTATTTTTTAAAACTATATTAACTTTATGTAGACTTTGAATATATGAAAATACCTATAAATATATAATAATTAGAAAACACTGACTCATTGGCTATAGCTAAAATTCCATAGGAGGAAAATAAGAACATAATGTGTTAATGTTTATTACTATAACTTTGTCTTGTTAGAGTGTGCATTGAATCTAAAAATATATATTTGTTCACATACGTATTTATGAAATATAATTTTATGTATAACTTGAATTTATGTGTGAAATAATTATGAAATAATAACCCTAATCTTGACACAGGACAAAATAGGATATAAAAGAAAAAAGGGATAAAAAAGGCAGGAAGTGGGAATGATTGACCTATTGTAATAAAACCCCTTGTTGAATTAGTAGTTTTCCCTTTAGGGAAGATCATATGAATGTAAATGATTTTTTTTTTATAATCATTAAAAATAAATGCCCTCAATATGAAATAAAAACTGTTAGACTTGGCAATAGACATTGAAATCATAACACTATTACAAAATCTATATTTACTCATATAATATATGTTTTTGAAATTAGAAAGATAAGTGCCTTATAAGAGAGTGGTAGGTCCTTTCAAGTGTGACCCTCTATATAATTTTATATAAAAATATTTAAAATGTTTATGATAAAAAATCTAATAATATGAGTGTTAAATCCATTACAAACCATTTATTTTTAAAACTATAGTCATTATAACATGGGAAAGAAGTATGTACTACTAGACAAGTGCATATTGCACCTGTGTTTACCTTTCAAAGACTTATCATAAATAGACATAACCTTCCAAAACAAGAGTGAAAGTAAAATATCTATTTAATATTGATAAAATATATAAGTACATCAGATGTTATTAATAGTTCCGATACCTTTATGTATTTTCTATAGATTACGGGGTATTAGAATGGTGTATTATCCCAACAAGGTAAAAATGTAAATAAAACACATTATCAAGTATTTTTTTCTTAAATATCAATAAATAAATTTCCCCACCATTTATTATAGTTATACATAAAAAAATTTAGAATAATGGAAATACAAACCTACATGTGGGTATATACACTTTCTATTTGTTAGGGATTTCTGCATTCACCCTATTTTAGTAATGTGGATAAGTGTTGAACTTGTGGATAATTTAAAGTGATCAAGTCTTAATTTTAGGAGTCATGGAAGATGAATTAACTTGGAAAATTTTTATCCTCTAACCGTCATATATTAATTTATAGATATTGAGTTTATAGGAACCAACAAAATAGTTTGCTAAAGTGAAGCCAAAATGTTGAGCATAATTAAAATTTCATGTGACTATTTTATTTAAATAAAAAAAGAGGTGATAATTGTTAAAATGGTCATTAAATAAAAACAAACATAGAATATTACTAATATCAAACTTGATCCACTTTCAATAGATGAATCATGCCACTATAGATAGATATAAATTCTTTAAAATTTGAAATTTGGAAAAGATAATTCTAAATTTGTTAAAGTGGTAGCTTGGACAGTAATGGATATCATGTCCCATGTAATATACAAAGTTCCAATTTTACGGTTTTATTTTTATTTCAAATATTATAATTGTCTTCACACAAGTACATTAATTCTTAAGTAGTTATAAGAGTACGGTAAATAAGCAAGCCAAATCCTAAAAACAAAAAATGTCATCAGTAAATAAAATATACTTCATGTATTATAGGTAGGTAGGTGTGGAAAAATTATCAATTGAAATGTCTGAATTATCATTGAATATATTTATCCTACTTTGAGTTATTTACATTTATACTCACTTAACATTGTGTGTGTGTGTGTGTGTGTGTGTGTGTGTGTGTGTGTGTGTGTGTGTGTGTGTGTGTGTGTGTGTGTGTGTGTGTGTGTGTGTGTGTGTGTGTGTGTGTGTGTGTGTGTGTGTGTGTGTGTGTGTGTGTGTGTGTGTGTGTGTGTGTGTGTGTGTGTGTGTGCGCGTGCGCACGCGTGCGCTTGCATGCGCGTGTGCATGTATGCACACATGTACGTGTGCTCACTTGTGTGTATGTTTAATCATTTTATTTATTGGTGTTGTATGTACATGGTAAAAAAAAATAATAGAAAAAAATTTCAATAGTTAGTCATATATCCTTTCATAACACACCCATATCATCTATTTATTTATTAGATAAAATGAATACATCAATACTATTTTATTATTTTATGAGTTTTCCATGTCTTTTATATGTTAACTTGAAATTCCTAGATCCAATTTAAATGTTCTTCATACTAGAATTTTTTATTAACAAAGGATGTATTTACATGTTTTGGGAATTAATTATTAATAAATAATATAATAATTTATATACCATATTAGATGTTATGGGAATAATATTGTCACATTAATAAAAGTGTGTAACATGTTCATTCTTGTTAAATCCTTTTAGGTTAAGATTTTATACATATATGACAAAACTATGGTGCTTTGACCGTTGATTTCAGAAAATTAAATGGTGAATACAAAATGAATGTTATCTAAGAAACATATAAATACAAAATCTATGTAGACCACATGTTAGCTTAAATCATTTTAAGGTTATCTTGGAATACATAGATTCATAACGATTAAGTTTATTGTGTTTATTAATTTCTAAACAACTGGGTTTAAACTCTATTTTTTTATGTTTTAATTCATAGGAGGTTATTTTATTATCTTATTTATAAAATTAAATTGAAAAGAGTGGATATAATGTAACAAAACCAATTAAGAAAAATTTTAAAAAAATGTTGAATTTTCTTAGAAATGATCCAACTAGAGAAAGAATACACACACTAAAAATAAAATTCTCTTATAATTCACAAAAATATATTCAAATGTGACACTTGATATGGAGTATAATTATGTATATTATTCACATATAATTACAATTAAAATGTGACTTTTATTTTGTCATTAATGGAAGAATATTATTTATTTAAATTAAACATATTGATAGTGATGTGTTTTGTATAAACACATTATTTATTACTGCATTAATAATAATTCAAATTATTAATGTAAAATGTTTATCATGACACTATACATGAGTAGACATATACAAGTATGAAAACTGAACACGAAATTAAATAAAATTGAGAAATCTGAGATAAATTATCAAATTAGTATCTGTGAAGTGATGGTAGAAGAATATAGCTATATAATAATCAATACTATCTACTATAATTTTTTATGGCTTGATTCAAATTAGAATTTTAATGCATATTTTAATTAGACACTCAGAGTTTTATATTTTATTTTTAGATTTTCTTTTTGTGCGGTGATTTGAGTTTTATTTTAAACATAAGTATCAGCTGACTATAGCATTTACTTATGATATATTATATGATAATATTGACCATAATAAATATTGAATATAAATTTTGAAATATTATGTCAATGCTTTATTAGCATCAAATTTAAGATTACATTAAATGTAGAAGCCATCTGATATATCATATTATTATTTGGTTTATATATTATAAATAACTTATTGCATCATCTAAATTATAATCCTACAATTATATTTTCTTCCTCTTTCTTATTAAAAATAAAAATGAATAAAATGAATGTGTTTTATATATTTTTTTATTCACATGTTAGATCACACTTCGTAAATCATTACTAGAATCATAAACATTGAGAATAATATTTGGAAATATATTTTAAGATTTACCATTGATTTTATGTCTAAAGATGTCTATGAGTGTGTTATTGAAGATCTTAAAATTATTTGATGTTTACTCATTGACACACTAGGGTAATATATAGTGCAAAACCAACTATAAAAACTATAACTACCAACCACTACTCGAACATAAATCTTAACTAATAAATAACATATAAGATAAAAATTTGATAATTAAAAGCTATGATAACATTTCCCCCTTTATTATATATTTTTTGCATATGTACCCCAAAAACAAATCAAATTTCACCTTACCAAGTGCCTTGGTGAGTATATCCACTATCCAATAATGTTGTGGGTAGTACTAGAGTTGAATGTGATAGTTTAAGACTTATTATCAAATGTAACGGCAATGGACCTATATGTGTTCAGTTATTTCATGAAACACTAGATTCTTGACAAGCTTCAACACAACCTAATTGTCACAAAAAAAATTGGTGACCAATCTTCAAGAATGTCTATGTCAAACATAATGCAACATAACCAAACTAATTCACACACATGATGTAGAGAAAATAGGCCAACCTTCCAAAGTCCATAAATTTTGACCTAGAATTATGTTTGAGCTCTTCCACATGCCAAAATGACTATATGAAAAAGGTTCTTACTGTCTTATGTCATTCTATTGGCCTAGAAATGTTCTCGGTACTTTTTGAAGGTTGTACATGATCATTTGAGGGTCTGAAATTGTGATTTAATTTTTTTTTGGGTTTTTTTCTATTTTTAAAAATTGTATATTTTTAGAACTAGACATAAACTTTAGTTTAATTTTATCCGATAGTCTTATTATAGTCTTTAGGATATTTTGGGAGATTATTAAGAAATTTTAGGATTTTTTAAAAATAGGCATCTTTTTATATTTTATTTTTCAAAAATTTTGCATGTAAACTCTATTTTATCAATTGAAATTTATTTAAGCATGGTTTGGTTTTCTAATTATTTCAAGTAATCAATACAAATCTATTTTGAGTATTATTTCAAGATTTTAGCCTATTTGTAATTTTTTTGTTCTTCATAGTTTTTGATTTTATTCTCTAGTATCAGAGCATGTTCAAATCATGGAGGAGTAAAGAATGGTTTGAGGATGATGAGGTGTTGCACAGATGAACCAAACTATACAAGAGATGTAGAGATAAGTTGTATGCAAATTTGAAGAAGTACAGGTTTATGTAGAATGGTTTGGTATTTTTAGGATTTGTAGTTTCAATAGATGGTGTGAAAATGGATGAAGCAAATATAAAAGTGATTATTGAGTGGCACATTACAAAAATCATTACAGAGGTAGGAAGTTTCCATGGTTTAGCAACTTTTTACAAAAATTTTAATATATTTTTATTAGTATAGTGGCACCAATAATAGATTGTATGAGAGGGAATAAATTTTCATGCACTAAAGTGGCCACAAAAAGCTTTGAATTTTTGAAAAAGATTACAGAAAGACTAATTTTAGCATTATCAGACTTTAACAAAGTGTTTGAAGTTGATTGTGATGCTTCATTTGTGGGAGTTGGTGTTGTGCTTAGTCAAGAAAGAAAGTCAATAGCATATTTCAATGATAAATTGATTGAGGTAAGAAAAAATTATTCTACTTATGATGTTGAACTTTATGAAATTGTATAGGCAATAAGACATTGGAGGCACTATCTGTTGCCTAAGGAGTTTATACTATTTATAGATCATGAAGCTTTGAAGTATGTGAATACACAAAAGAAGTTGAATAATAGGCATGCAAAGTGGGTTTATTTATTATAAGGGTATAATTTTATGTTGAAGTGTAAATTAGATAATTATAATTAGGTAGCTGATGCATTGAGTAGGAGAGTAACATTATTAACTACTATGGTGAGTGAATTAGTTAGATTTGAAGTTATCAAAGAATTATATGATATTGATCCATAGTTTGGCAAAATAGTTAAATAGTAGAGGAATATATTAACAGGTGTGACAAGTATTATTCATTATGTATATCTTATATAATAAGGTTATCTCTTCAATGGGAAAAAATTATGCATTCCAATTGGGTCTGTAAGAGATAATATAATAAGAGAATTATTTAGTGGTTGTTTGGCTGGACATCTTGGTAAGATGAAGATAATAGATTTGATAGATGAAAAGTATTTTTGTCTCAAGATGAAGAGAGATGTGATAAGGTATGTTTCAAGGTGTACAATATATCAAGTGGCTAAAGGACATACACAAAATATTGGACTATACATGCCATTACTCATTCCAAAAAGGCCATGGATAGGTTTGAGTATGGATTTTGCGTTGGGATCGCCAAAAAAACAAAGAGGTAAGGATTCAATTTTTGTCACTGTAGATATATTTTATAAAATGGTTCATTTCATTGCATGTATGAAAACCAATGATACCACTAGAGTTGTAGAATTATTATTTCTAGATATTATGAGATTGCATGGTGTTCTAAAAACTATTACTTCAAGTAGGGACATGAAATTTCTAAGTCATTTTTGGAGGATTCTATGGAAGAATATGTGTACTAAGCTATAATTTAATAGTGTATATTACCAAAAAATGGATGGACATATAGAAGTTGTGAATAGGAGCTTAGAAAATTTATTGAGATGCATAGTGGGAGAGAAGCCAAAGCAATGTGATTTAGATTTACCACAAGCTAAATCTTCATATAATAGTTCAGTGAATAGATTAATAGGAAAGTCACCTTTTGAAATTCTTTATGTGAGAAACCTTATGGGTATTTTAGATTTGGTACAATTATCGATTTCAAATCAAATTAATGATGATGTAGAAGAATTTGCATAGCATATGAAGGAGTTGTAAGGAGTAAGAAGAAAGTTGTAAGAAATTAATGAGAAATATAAAGCAACCACAAATGTTTAATGAAGATCTAATGTATTTTAAGAAGGATATTTGGTAATGGTTTCATTCAAGAAAGAGAGACTTTCAAAAGGCACATATAATAAGTTGAAGTACAAGAAAATTAGGCCATGTAGAATTGTGAATAAAATCAATGATAACGTAAATGAGGTGAGTTTACCACAAAATTTTCCTATATCTCTAGTATTTAATGTTCCATATTTATATGAATTCCATGTGAAAATGGTGAAGATGAAGAATTAAATTGGGAGCAACAGGTTTTAAAAAAGAAGAAAGAATAAATAGTGTAGGTTTTGGATATGAAGATAGTGAGCACAAGGTAAGGGAATTATAATAGGTATTTGGTGCAATGGGAAGGATTGCAACAAGAACTCAACACTTGGATTGTAAAATCAAAGTTGAAAAATATTGATAAAGAAAATTAGTAGGAGTATAATCAGGGAAACTCGTAGGGGTTGAGTTGTTTTCAACTAGAGGAGAATGATGCAGAAAAAATAGGCCAGCCTTCTAGAGGCCATAACTTTTAACCAAAAACTCTATTTGAGCTCTTCCACACACCAAAACGATCATATCAAAAAGGGTGTTGCTATCTTAGGTTGTTTTATTGACCTAGTAATGTTTCTTAATATTTTTAGGATGCCATATGTGATCATTTAAGGGTTTAAAATTACAATTTAATTTTTTTTTTTAGGTTTTTTCTATTTTTAGAAATTGTATTTTTTAGAACTAGACATAAAATTTTATTTCATTTCTTTGCATAGTATAAATATAGTGTTTACGATATTTTGGGAGTTTTAAAGGTGTTTTTGCATGTTTTTGGGAGTTTTTAAAAATAGGCATTTTTTTAAGATTTTATTTTTTTTAATTTTGCATGTAAACTCTAATCTCTGAATTGAAGCTTATTTAAGCATGGTTTGGGTTTGTAATTATTTAAATCAATCAATAAGAATCAATTATTAATATTGTTTCAAGATCTTATCCTATAGGTAAATTTCTTGATCTTGATAGTATTTGGTTTCATTAACATAACTCCTCGAACAACATGATATTTTGCCTATGTGGATGAGAGAGAAAATATATATTGCTTCTTCCTAATCCATGAAATTGATCTAGATCTAAACTAAAATATAGATCCTTTAGTTGATTTCATGTCATCAATAGATATAGCATAGTCCAAGTCTATATATCCTTACATAAAAAAATGTGTGTTATTATTGTATTCTAGACCATAATCTACTATAACTCAAACATATCTTAAAACATAATTTGTTGCAACCTAATGACATTTATTTAGATCTTACATGAATCTTAAAAGATAGGTAACAACAAATCATATATCTGGTTTCATATATGTAAAGTAAATGACACTCTCAATAGTTGATTATATTGACTTTTATCTACTTGAGGTGAATCTTAAAATTGGGATAGTTTCAAACCTTTCTCCATCAGAGTTAATAATGGATTACAATCTATCATCCCATACTTGTCAAGTAGCATCTTGGCATATTTCATCTATGAGACAAAAATGTGATTCTTATTTTTCCATATCTCTAATCCAAGATAATAATGAAGTAGCCCCAAGTCTAACCTATCAAAGGATTTATTTAATTCATTATTTACTTCTTCAATAAGATCATTAGCATATAAGATAATAATGACATTTTTTTCCCTACCTTCTTGATATAAAAATTTAAATATGAGGGGATACGAATGAATCCATAGTATAATAGATGATCATCTCTATTAATTCACCATTCCCTTTATAATTGCTTAAGTGTAAAAAGTGCCTTAGTCAGATCACATACATTTTAGGTATCTTGTTAGTCAATGAATCCTTTTGTTTGGGTCATCCACACTTCTTATTTGACATCACCATTCACGAATACACTTTTAACATCCATCAATTGAATATTCCATCCCTTTTATTCTTTAAGCACATAAACTACATTGATGGTCTTGATATTTTTAGTGGGTGTAAGGGTATCCTCATAATCAGTTTCTTCTTCTTGAGCATACCCCTTGGCATCAAGTCATGCTTTGTAAGTTTTGATAGATCTATCTACCCTATATTTTATATTGAAAATAAAATTTTAGCCAATGGATTGATTTCCTATAAGTAGATCTAAAATTTCTCACGTCCTATTTTTTATGAGGGCCTCATACTCAACATCCATGGCCTTCTTCCATTGATTTTTAGATAATGCCTCTCGAGCTATCTATGGTTTGGTGTTATCAACTATTGATCTCATCAGTGTGAGTTTAAATTCATTTATCACCTATCTTTTTGTCTTAACTCCTGATGAAGTGTTTGGAATACAACTCAAATATGAGTCCATGATGGTTCTTTCTACCCATTTTAGAGGATGATTTTTTTTTTTGATTTGATGAATAATTATCTTCCATATTTCTAAGGTCAACAAACAAATCTCATTATAGCTCACCTTCTTTATGACAAGATTCTTCATGCTCATCATTTACCTATAGGAATAATATATAAGAGGTGGTATGTTATGACTCCTTCTATGGCAATGATTTGAATGATGACTCATCACAAACCACATCTCAACTTTCATAAATCTATAGTGTCTCAAGATCTATGAGATTATATGTTTTTTTGGTAGTATTATACCCCAATAGTATGCACTAGATTGTCTTTAGTTCAATCTTCTTCCTCTTTTTAGCTCAGAGATGCATATATTATGTACAACCAAATACTCCTACAAAGGAGATCAAAGATTTATGTCAATTCAATACCTATTTTGGTGTCTTATCTTACAAGAACATCACAAGTGCTCTATTGAGAAGACATATAGTTTTTTGAGCTACTTCTGCCCAGAATGGAACCTCTAGTTATGTAGTGAAAAGTACACAACATTCCATCTCCATGATTGAATGATTACATCACTCTAAAATTACATTTTTAGGGGGCATATAGAGTTTGGTTAGGTGTTGTTTGGTGTTTTTTTACTTTAAGAATACCTCAAACTCCTTTGATGTGAATTTCCCTTCAATTTGATCACAGGAGATGAAGAGGCCTCACTGACTAGGTTACAATAAGATAGTAAAATACATTAAAATGATTAAATGATTCACTCTTATTATTGAGAAATAAAACCCATGGCTATGATACTAGATGAAGATCTTAAATTTATTTTATTTTTATTCACCAACACATTAAGAGAATATATACAACACAAAACTAGTTATAAAAACTATAACTACTAACTGCTACCTAGTATTAACTCTTAACTAATAACTAATAGCTAAGATAACAATGTAATGATTAAAATATAAACTAACAAATCTAAAACATTAGTCTTAAAATCATAAACAAGATAAATGTGATCATTAAATTATATATATCACAAGTATTATAGGTAGGTGGGTATGAAAAATAAGCAATTGAAATGTTTGATGTATTGCTTAATATATTCACCTTACTATGAGTTGTTTACATCTCTACTCACTTTAAATTATACATACCCACCCACACACACAAACACACACATATATACATATAAATATATCTATATATCCATATATATGTACATGCAGACATACACATACATGTACACAAAATTGTGTGTGTGTGTGCATGAACACACGTGTGCATGCGCACGCGCACGCACACACACACACACACACACACACACACACACACACACACACACACACACACACACACACACACACACACACACACACACACACACACACACACACACACACACATACATTCAGACATATATATACATACACACATAAACACATATAGATATATACGTGTGTGTGTATACATACATACATGTATGCATAAATAAATATAATGTGTATATTCTAGTAGGACATTTTTTGTAACTCAAGTATATATATGCCTTCCCCATTAAATGTTATGATAAGAAAAAAATTGATAAATGCATATATAACATTTAGGAATGCCCAACATGCCTCGGAGAACTTATTTGGCATACTCACTGGTGTGTCTTGTTAATTTTCATATTTTATATTTCATATTAATTGAATATATCTTTTATTTATTTTTTTCTATTAATATACTATTTAAAAAGATCCTTTTCAATAGTTGGTCCTATATAATTTCACAACTTACTCATAAATCCTTTTCAATAGTTGGCCCTATATATTTTCACAACTTACTCATATTAAATCTTTGTTTATTAAACAAAACAATACATCAATACTATTTTATTAGTTTCTAAGTTTGTCATTAGTTTTTATATGTTAACTTGAAATTATTAAATATGATTTATAAGTTCTTCATATTAATTTTTTATTAATAAAGGATGTACTTGACTATTTTGAGCATTTATTATTAATAAAAATCCAATAAATTAGATACCATAATAGAATTTTTAGGAATAATATTGTCACATTAAGAAAAGTTTTCAATGTGTTTATTGTTTTTCTTTTTAGAAATCACTAATAACATGCATTGATAGAAATTATCAAATTTTATTGATTAATACAACTGCATTATTCAAGATATTGTAAATAAAGACAACATTATTGGTCAATGGCTAAGCAAGGCTTCTTCTTTGGTATTAATGGCTTTACCTCATATAATACAAGGACCTAATTTTGCTATCAAAAGACTTAGTTGTGAAAGGTTTGATGGTCTTTTAGTTTGTGTTCAAGCAAAATAATCAGATATGGATTTATAGAAAGATATCACAATAAATCTAATGATGTTTATAAATATTTGTTTCCTACCCAAGCATATAGCATTAAAAAATTAGGGATTCCTAACCATTTGGTTACTAATAGATTGAATTATGATCTGATGGTATAAAATTTTATTGATTTGATATACATCTTGGGTGAAAGATGGAGTATAAGGCTTGAGGAATAAAAATATAACCATTTAATTCAATTTGTCAAACATTGTAAGCCTCATGTTTTAAGCCTACAAGAACCAACCCAAGATGTTGAGAAAATTGATTATATGGTAATTAGAAGAAGATTGGAATGGGATTCTAAAATGGAATTGTGTATGGATTCCCATAATACTTTCGTTATTCCTTACTGGGAATTGCAATTTTCTTTCACAATAAATTGTAAATTTTGCCAATATCTCTTGATGATATTACTACAAAAGCTGAAAGATTGTTTTGAAGGGAAAATATCAAATCAATGTCACCCAAGGAGTTCACTTTCATCTATGACAATAAAAAACCAACATGTGGATGAGGCTTTATTTATTTTCTCCACGATACATTTGAAGATTCTAGTTAGTGTGCTTATGCTCTATGGGTGCATGTTAATAGCTTTTAATTGTCTCTTTTGCTCTCCACTTGGCTGTAGTTCAAAGTTTTGTGATCCAAAAAACTATATCAAATTTATATTTATGTTTATACTTATGTCTATTTGCTGTAGCCATTAGTCATAACCATTGCAAGCCATTTGTTTATAAAATCTCTAACCATTCTCAAATACATTGCATTTACAAGAAATATAACTTTTCTCAGTAAACACACATTGATGCATAAATCACAAAATTTGCTTCCTTCTTTGTTGTTGCTCACTTGTTTTATACTCAAATTACTAATTAAATTACATTAAAATGTAAATACAAATCCCTTCATTACATATTCACAGCAATACAATAGCTACATACTACAGTATACAAGCACTTGCAATGACCAAACTTTTCTTCCGAGAATAAGGAACTTCATATTAATAATTAAAACATAGACACCAATTATTGTATTGAACCATTCTCATTTCCAAGCTCAAATTTATTACACATTTGTTTTGGTCTTCAATGAACAAATTAGATTGAAATAATAACTCGGTTTCACCCTTCACCAGTTTAAGCAAGTTTCTCGCCATATATACGTATGATACTCGTTACAAAAAGATTTGCACCAGCGATCCTCGCAGCATTGGGGAAACTGCTAGTATATTGTATTTTTATCAAAGAGATGGACCATTTCGCACCGAATCAATTCAATCATAATATAGTATTTTACCCACTGCATATTTTAGTCAAATCTTCTCCCTTGAAACAAATGAGAGCATATTATTGAGTGCAGAACGTGCAATATAAGAAATTTTGAAAAATCCACCCCGTAGATCCATGTAGTTATACTATGTTCTTACTATATTTATCGACCGGACGCACCATTGCCGCACCTAATCAAATCCCTGAATCACTTTCAAATAAGATAGAAATAGAAATAGGAACAAAAGACCTCTAATTTGATGTATAAAAACAAAGTGCAGATGACTTAATATGCACCCTACAAACGTAGCCCACCAGTTGATTGCCCCAGCAAACATAGAGCGAAAGGAAAGTTCTATCACAAAGATTGTGACGGCATAGCTTATAACATTTATTAATCTTTCAATTGAAACATGTAATGAAATTAAAAATACCTGCCTAAGCTTTGTAACCATTTCATGAGAACAATGCATGCATGTCCAGTTACGAAGCCATGGAGTGGTGAGGAAGCTAATGAATCGATTGAAGGAAATTGATAAAAAGTAGCAGAAAACAATTAAATCTGCTAATTTTTCGAAGTCTTTTTAATTTTCGGTTTCATTTTCCCGGATCGATTCGTGCACTTTCCTAACTACGCATGGCATCCCAATCAGGCCAATCCAATATACCTATTATTTTTAACATGCTTCATTTTTCTCTAAATGACATGTATAAGAAAATTAGAAGACATTGAGAAAATGGCTGGAATGTGAAAGGAAAATGTACGTTTACGTAAATGGGTATTAATTCTTGTTTCAGGCTTGTCAATTCTACCTACATTTCTTTAGGAATCTATTAATTTTTAGGTTGAAACATTTTGATAAATATTTTTAGGGAATCTAACATTTTCCAGAATGCTGTATTTTAAAAAAAAAAATAAATAAATAAAAAAAATCTGAAGCTAAATAAAGTCGATGTGCTTTAGGGTTCCAACCACGAAGATCTTCTTTAAAAAATAATGCAAACGATGAATTCGATGTGTCAATTACTTCATTGTCAAATTAGTGTTAATTTTTACAGTCACCCACCCTCTAGAATCAGGACATGCAGAAGAGAAGATTAAATCTGTTGGTGTAGTACGAACTCTGTAGACACTTTATTCTGATCGATTCATTTTCATTCACGGTCGCATACGTCTTGTTTTTATCATTTGTTTTCACTTTTATGTATAGGTAATGTTGTTTTTAATTTAAATTTTCAATTTCGTTTGGACATTGTATTTTTAAAATAAATTATATTTGTTTAGTTTAACTTTGAACATGATATTGTTTTAACTTGAAATAGTTGAAATGGAACAAATGAATATCCACTCAACATCTTTTACATTCATAAATGGGCATTCAAAATATTATTCACCTTGTTTATCTTATATTTATTTGTCATTGTTTTTTAAAATATTAAATTTTTATTCACTGAAATATTATTCCTAGGAATGTGTGAGATTTTACTTTGTATATAAACATTGAGGTAAAAGAAAATTGAAAAATATGAAAAAGAACAAACTAGCAATTGCACAAACGAAATGCAACATAAATGTTGATTAAGTAAAAAGGTGTCTTTCTGGAATTGTTCAAAAAAGAAAGGAGGCAAAATGCAGATTTTTTTAAATGAAAGCTTCGATTCAATTTTGGTAAAATTCTATAGAATTCACTCAATAAATAGCATATGGGGCATCTTACTAGTGTTCAATTCTAAAATACACAAAAATGATAATAAAATAATGGGAAAGGAAACAAGCACTAAAAATAGAATCAATTACTTAAAAAATGTAAGACATTATGTATAAATCAAAATATGTGTAATTGTAATTGTTTGGAAGAGATGATTGGAATGTTGTATAGTTCTTATTAAGAAAATATAAAAATGTTACATATGAAGGTAGACCATAGGTATTCCTGACCTAGAATCCACATTGGAAAAGAAATTGGATCAAAATAGAAAACACAACCCTTACGACACCCTTGTTGGCCAGGTGAAACCAAGCAAGTAGAAGATCAACCGTTACAACTTCATTTTTGACCAAGCAAGGTTAGGAAAGTGAAGGATGAAACCAAATATTAACCTTCCTAGTCAAGCACAACCATGGAATTGAAACAGGAAACCCTGAAAGTTACCTAACTACCCTCAAAAAAGAATCATAACATCATATAAGAGTAGGCCAATGTTGACCCCTACTAAAGACTATTGCATTTTCCAAAGGTCTTAAAAAACCAAGGACTACCACAAAAAAGCATGGCCATATTAACTCATTGTATCATCTAAAATATGGAACCCTTGTGAAACCTAGTTGAATTTTTCATTAGCACTATTTAATGCTAAGACATCCATAATTAATGAATGTACATGTTGTTTCCACCCCTATTGATAAAAGCATATTCACCACCACCAATGCACATGCAATCATAATCCAAACCATGAATCACTAATAAATAAACCCAAGTTATGCACATGAGGCACAATTTCATCCATCCTCACCTCCCATAACACTTTCTGCCCTTTGAGTCAGCCTAAATCAAGGCAAACCATAAAGCTAGGGTTTCGAGTGAAGGAAGAAGGATGTTGAAAAGTAACTCACTTCACTTTATATTTTTGATATTTTATAAATAAACATTCTAATATGTTCCAATAGTATTATTTGATATAGAAAAGACATTGAATACGAATAAGAAATTATAAAAAATTGAGTAATATTTTATCATGTTCTATAGAATGCATTGAAAAATAAATATATGATGTGTCGTGCTAGTGTTTAATCTTGAAGTACATGATATGAAGTGCCTTATTTTCATTTATAATTTACATGTGTCCTAATGAATATGTTATTTGTTAACATTAACATTATAAATACATATGATGAAAATATTATATCCTCATTTTTGGTATATACCTAATACATTTACACGATATGATTCATATTGATTTATTTTTAAATGCATCCCTTGACTTTGTTAATCAACCTAAATACTATCAATCGAAATAAATCAATAGGCAAAGGACTTTGGAAATGATAATATGTATTAATCATATTAAATAACTAAAATAATTATGAACCATGCATAAATAAGAATCAACTCAGAGTTGTAGTTGACATACAAAATTTGAAACTCTAATAATTAAAAAATTGGACCTATTATTTTTAATAACTGCTATTTTTAATAATTTTCACTTGCAAGCATGATCAGTTCTAAAAATATACAAAAATATTTTAAACACTAAAAATAATTTTTTAGAAATAATTCCACTGAATTTCATGTCTAGTTATGAAAATATGCAACTTATAAAAAATAATACCCCAAAAAGTTAAAATGCATTTTAAAACCCTCAAATGGTCATATATGGCTTCTAAAAAATATTTAAAATGTCTATAATGAGATAGTGCTAGTTATGTATGTATCAAGATTTTTTAAATGTTTATTTTGTCATAAAAGAGAGTTCAAATGTAAGTAGGGATAAAAATTTATGGCTTCTATAGGATTGGCCTCATTTTCTGCATCATTCTCCTATGGTTAAAAGTAATTCAATTCCCACAAGTTGTGATGATATTGATACCATTTATTCTTATCGATCTCATTCAACTCCTATTCTAAAATCCAATTGTTGTCTTCCTACTATAATACTTCCAACTTGACCAAATATTTATCATAACTTCCTTACCTTATGTTTATTGTCTTCTTATACATAACTTACACTATCTTTTATTTATTTTTCTTTATTTACTACTGTTTCGAATCTAATTCTTCATTCTTTTCACCTTTACCATCTTGTTGATACAAATCATATCAATATGAAACATTAAATACTAGATAGATATCAAAATCATATGGTAAACACAACTCATAAGCATTGTCATTGATTTTATTCATAATCATGCATGGAGCAATTTTATTTTAATTTAACTTATTATATATGCCTTTCAAAAATCTCTATTTCCTCATGTAATCCATCACTAAGTCTCGATATTCAAATTTTTATATCTTCTTCTGACATCTATTGTTTCTTTATACTTCTCATTACTTTATTATAACTTTATTCTTACTTTTTACAATTATTATATAAGCTGTTAAAATGCCTCAACATCATCACTAATTCATGTTCTACAACTGGTAACTTTACCAAATCTAAAACACCCATAGGATTTATCTCATAAATAATGTAAAATACTTATTTTCCTATTGATCTATTCACCAAACTATTATATGTAAACTCACATTGTGGTAAACCAAGTCCCATTGCTTGGGCTTCTCTCTAACTAATTTTGAAAGCTCCTATTTATTTTTTATTTTTTAGTGGTGGTATGCACTATTTAATTGTATCTTAGTCCCCATAATCTTCTATAAAGTCCTCCATAAATGAGTTTGAAATTTTTTGTCCCTACCTAATGTAATGATTTTTGGAACACCACGTAATCATACAATATCATTGAAACATAGTTTATTAACTGTAGTTGTATCATTAGTTTTTTATATGAAATAAAATGAACCATTTTAGCAAACTTGTCTATAATAAAAAAAATTAAGCATTACCTCTCTATGTGTTTGGTAGTCCCAACATAAAGTCCATACTAAAATTTTTCCATGGTCTTATTATAACTGATAATGGGATGTACAACCCTATATTTTTCCATGTCCTTTAGCCACATGACATATCCTACACCTTGAAACATATCTTATCACATCTCTCTTCATCTTGGGACAAAATTACTTCCCCTCCACCAAATTTATTATATTTCTATTTCTAAAATGTCTAGCTAAAACACTATTTTGTACCTCTCTTATAATATTGTCTCTTAGAGATGCAATTTAAATAGATAATTATTTCCCCTTGAAGAGATAACCATATGTATGAGGTATGCATCATAAGTATTATTTATCCTTCCTATTAATGAATTCTTAAATTACTCAATTATCTTTACAAAATATCAATCAGTATCATATAATCCCTTCTTAAATTCAAATCCAACTACTTAATTCAGCAAATTAGTTGTCAACCCTACTCACCTACTTAAAGCATCAACTACCTGATTTTGTTTTCCTATTTTATGCTTCAAAACAAAATCATGTCCTACAATAAAGACACCCACTTTTAATTCCCACTACTTAACTTCTTTTGATAGTTTACATATTTCAAGTGTTCCTGATTAAAAAAATGATAAACTCCTTAGGTACCATGTAATGCCTCCAATATCTTAATGATTATATAATCACATCAAATTCAAAATCATATGTGTAATGCTTTATTCTTACCTCATTCAATTTATCACTAAAATATGTTATTCTCTTTCCTTCTTCACTCAACATAGCACCAATTTTAATAAATTAGCCATCATAATCAACCTCAAGCACTTTTACAAAATTGGGTAATGCTAAAATATGCTGTATAATCCTCTTATTTAGAAAATCAAAGCCTTTTATTGCTACTCTTGTCCATAAAAAATATTTTCCTCTCATACATTTTTATTGGTGAAATAAGACTACTAAAATTCTTAATAAATTTTATATAAAAAGTTGTTAAACAATGGAAAATTTTATGATGCACATTGAAATAGGCCACTAAATAATTTTCCTTACTTTTATTGGATCCATTATTACACCATCTGTTGAAACTATAAAAATGTTAAGTATAAATTTATATTTATATTGTTACATTTTATATTCCATACACCTTAAATTTATTTTGATAAATATAAGAAATTAGGGTCACTCTACATCTAATAGAGTTGGTCTCATAGCTACGTGATTTAGGATGTAAAAAATAGTTTTACAAAATCCAATCTAGCTAGTATTTATGAGTTTTTGTATTCTCAATATTAAGCCTAGAAATTTCAAGGTATATTTTTAAAAATTCATATATCTATTATTTGTAAATATATATACATTTTTTAAGGTTTTTTTTATCTTTAGATTAGTTACTAATATTTATATGAGTCATAGGTTTATCAATTTTTATGTTTACAAACCACTCATTTTGAACTTGATCCAAAGTGGTGTTATTGGGGTAGCATAGGTCATATTGATGACTTAAACATATCAAACAACCACTTTCTGTTAATTTCATTTCCTCATACTCCCTCCCTCATCCTTAATCACTTCCTACTCATCCTTGATCACCCCTAATCATTATATTCTCATTCCTCATTATACCTAATCACTCGCTAAGTGACATTTACTATCCCTAGTCATCTCCAATCACTCCCTCTTCATTCATAATAATTCCTCCATTGACCTTCACCATCCCTTATCATCCTTAATCATTCCCTCCTCATCCCTAATAATACCTAATCACTATTTTATCATCCTTCATCACCCCTAATCACTTCCTCTTCATCTCTCATAATCACTAATCATTCCTCCTTTACCTCACCTCATTCCTATGCACCCCCTCATTGACCTTAATTATCCCTCATTATCTCTAATCACTTACTTATAATCCCTAATCACACCTTCATTGGCTATCACCATCATTCATCATCCCTAATTAATTCCTCCTCATCTATCCTCATCTTAATCACTCCTTCATTGACCCTCACCATTGCTCATCACTCTATCACTGACCCTCACCATCTCTCATCATCCATAATCACTCCCTCATCATATAATGTAGGTAGGCCTCTTACAAGTTTACTCATCTAGGTCTTCTAGGTCTCATTTAGGATTTGTCTCCCTCCTTACTTATTTCATGCCACATGTTTAAATCCTTACACCAATATGAAGTTATTTTACATTAAATTTTTGTATTCAATCAATAAACATGGTATATTATTTTGAATTACACTAAGATTGCATGACATAATAAACGTAATATTCTCTCAAGGGTGATAGATTTATTCTAGATCTTAACCTTTTTCTATCTTATTTACTATAATTAAAACCCTTTTGACTAATATTGTTTTATTGAACACCTATTTAAACCTTCTTTCACTTTTTTACCTTCTTAGTGACAATCTTGATCAAAACACTGATTTGGATACATATAAGCTTATTTTTTGTCAACAACACAAAATTATGTAATATCAAACCTTATTCATTAGTTCTATTATCCTTTATAGAATTTTTTCATTTAATACTGACTCCTTATATCCCCAAGAGGATTTTTGTATTTGATTTCACATTATTTAAGCTAGAACATATGATTATTTTATAATTTGTACTTAATTCTTACCAAAATGCAATGAAATAAAATTTGTATCGGTCTTACTTATGTATGATTAATGGTTTATTGATCTATAATCATAATAAATGTCATATAATGGCTTAACACATTCATTTGAACATTATGAATGACAATAAACTCATTATATAGTGTGCTACAACTCTGATTTTTAAGAGACTTTGAAAGACTAAACATTTAACCATATTTTAGGCATATCCTAGGTCTATTAAAAAAATGTCATCAATATAATATCCTCTAGGTCGTTTAAAATTATAAAACCACCTAAATTAGTTCAAAATATCCTAGACATCTATCTAAAAAAAATTAGATGTTTCCGATTATTCCCTAGAAAAATATATGAGTTTTTATTTACTAAACCCTAGTTAAGGGTTTATATAATCCTCCAAAAACCTTAACCTAAACTCTACACCGGACCTATAGACATTCTCCCCACCTATACTTCATTCTTCTCTTTCTTATTAGTTCCTTGCAAGGAAAAATTTAGTGGCCTATAATTAAAAACCTTATAGGATTCCAAACAAATCATATTTGAAATTGTGGAGAATTAGTGTTAAGTTGTATAATTATGTAGCCAAATCATGTGGTGGAATGTGATGAATTATGTATATGAAAATATATATAATATTTACACACATGGAAATAAACTAGTGGTTTACAAATAGGGATTCCAAATCACAAGCATGCTGATATTAGGTGATGCATTCATATACTATAGATGATCATTTGCAGGTATAGATGGACATCAACACAATGTTGAATAATGTCAACAAGATGTAGATAATCATGAACTAGATGCATTTAACTATAGGCATTTTTATTGATGGTTATCTACATATTATCAACATCTATATGCATCTGGTCAATGATGTTCTTCTTCATATCAATAACCATTTGCATCCTACTAACAACTATTTACATCCTAATGATGGCCATCTACATCCTACGATGATCATATCTATCATGTAGATGGTCATAGACATGATGCAAATAGTCATTAATAAGATAGATATGGTCATCATCAGGATGTAGATAATCATTTACAATATTTACCATGTAGTCTATCATCCACATGATGCACATGTACATTTGCATCATATATATGGTCATCTTCATGATTTAAATGCATGTCTACATCACAGTAACAATCTGCTACCTTTCCTTTTACTATTCCATCATTTATAATTTCCTATAAAAGGGAAACTCATACTTCATTGGCCACTTTTAAATAATTTTATCATTCTCTCACACCTCTTTCTTTCTATTTTCCTAAATCCCTCTTCCCTATTTTCTATTTATTAGGTTTAACACTAGAACAAATTTAAACTCACAGATTTCCAAAGATCATTGGATATAGATCTTATCATCAATTCCAATTCTAAAGTATCTCTAAACAATTATTTTCACATTGATCCTAAAAATTCTCTAGTAATAAGATACATACAACGATCTAATCAAATAGTACTAGTTCAATGGGATTGTTTACATGGCTCAATATGCAGAATATATTTTCTTAAAAAAATATATGTTTGTAAGATTGTAAATTAGTACATCCATATTTTTAATTAGCTTGAAGACAAATTATATTAAATTTATAATCATTATAGATGACATCCAAAGACCCACATGCTTATCATAAAAGCACATGGTCTAATCACAATGAGGGCCTCACTAACCAATGATGAAAATAAATACTTAGAGTTCATCCATGCATTTAAAGTGGATGGTATGATGCTTCTAAATTTATAATTCATTTTTTAGACTAATTTAACTTATATTAATGGTTATTACTTAGGCTAATATTTCATTGTTATTTATAGGTCTCCAAGGCCATAGAAAAAAGAGGCTTAAACTTGAAGCAGTAAAACATTATCTTATACTTCACATGTTTGAACTTTTACAAGCCAGATTAGTTTGATTGGAAATACCCTTGAACACCCATTCTAGGATCTTACATATATATTACTTACTCTACGGATAATCTAAATTATGCTATTCATAATGAAAATTTTACATTTTCCTATATAAATTATATTATTGCATCTGTACGATGCTATTTTTTAGTGAATATATTTAATTATGAAATTTAATAAAAATACCCAAAATATCAATTTACTTCACAATTCATAGCCATTAGATTATAATACATATAAAATAGACATTCAAAACAACATTATAACCTAAAGCTAAATACTCCAAACAATATGTGAAACAATAAAAAGACTTATTTATTATGGATTATTAATTATGGGTTGCTTACCAAAGACTCATAATTTTAGCATGATGGCATGATATAGGCTTGATAAATTACTTTGGTAGCATGGATTGGTTGATATCATGTAGACATGGAGAGCTTATGTGTATGTCAATTATTTTTATAATGGAGAGGAGGTATATTTAAATAGGTCATGGATGGAAGATCAATGGGTGATATTCAAATTTGTGATAGGAGGATCCATGGTGGAGGATTATCCAAAAAAATAAAAATTCCTTAGAAGCCTATATAATAGAGGCCTCTAGAGTGAAAGGGTCTAAGATAGAGAGGATTGTAAAATTTAATAATTTTATAATCTCTTAGGGGATAATAAATATTAGTAAATTATTATAATTGGTGATTAGATAGGTGATTAGGGAGACTAGGGATGTAGGAGAGCCTAGGAATAGGATAGGGTAGTTGGGATTGGAGTTTATAATAGATAAGTGGGATTAGTTAGTGTATAATACATGATTAGAAGAATTAGTAGGTTGGTGTGTATAATATAATGTTAGTGAATGAAGAATAATAAAGGGGTTGTTAGATAAACGACTAGAAGGTATGATATTAAGATGGAATTAGAAGAGATGAATGAGATATGTGAAATTAGTGCTGACTAATTATAATATTAGTGATGATAAATGAAGGAATAAAATTTGGATGTATACATTTTCAATCTCTTTGAAAGGACATTATGAGTATACTAAGTATAATTAGTAATAGTCTTTCAAATGAAAACCATTTTATAGATAAATAATAGTAATTGATGTTATTAGCTATGATGCCTCATCTAGGGGACATGTATGGAAGAGTGAGATGGATAAACACTCAAAAGAAGGGATGCGATGTGACAAATAGATAATGGGATGGTATACAAGATGTGGTCAATAAGATGAAGAGGATGAACTTGACCTAAAAAGTTAGCTTTGAAGTGATGATGCCCTTGGTGAATACATGCATAGAAAGTGTAAATGACTGTATCATGGTTGTTGACACATCTCAAAGTGGAATAAATAATAACATGATGATGATAAGATAAATGTATACAAGCTTACAATATATCCTAATAAGTTACACATTTTACAGAGATTTTAAAACCAATATGATAAAGGTAATGACATTTCGACATATCTCAAGTAAGGATGCATGCATAAGAAAGCATTGAGCTGAAATAAGATAGTGACTAGATTGGATTAATGTTGAATGAGACTCAAAGCTGAATTCAAGTGATATGATGATGAAGATGAGATAAAATAAACAATATGATCAAGTGACTAGATAATTAAAGGGATGGTGAAATGGTGTTTGATCTATCCTTGGGGACTAAAAAGTTGTCAAGTGTTACCTACATGGTTTGAAAAGACCTCAATCTAATGTAGTTCTGGCTAGGGATGATAGATGATAAGATAGACTAGAGAAGGATGATGATGATGAATACTTTACATGTTAGTGATGAGATACAAGATGTGACTAATATTATGTACAAGGATAAATGGTTAGATTATGAAAATAAATGTTTTAAGAGAAATATTTGGATATTTATGATATAAGGTTACCTTAGATTCGACATGACTGATTACATTGATGATGGGATAAGGATGATTATGTGATTAGCTAGGGAAAATGATGAGGGGAGTATATTATCAATCCATAATTTCTATAATAAGGCTTTTCATAGTCTAAAAAATTCAATTTTATTATAGCACTAGGTAGTATGCCCCAATGATATAAGTATGACCTATAAGACATTATGCCAATGTGCATAGTGAAGAAAATAGTGAACTCTACATCATCAAGGGAAAATAAAAGCATCATTTTAATTTATTAGTATCATCATGACATATTAATTCTTTCACTAATGGAAAAATATAAATGACACAAGAATAAAATGAAGCATAGCCAAACAAACAAACATAAGACAAACAAGTCAAAGATCAGACAAACAACACACATAATTATCTACATGAAATGTCTTAATGCCTTATCTAATATTCCTTATTAAATTTAATGGGATGATTTTATCAAGTGATTATTTAGACTAGGTTATCAATGATGATCATGATGTGAAGTGGATTAAAGATATGGGTTTATATAGGGGTATAGATTTGATGTAAACTAGGGATAGATCATAAGGATTAGTCAACTTGAAGATTGACCATATCATGATCTTAGATGATGGACTTATGTCATATGAATATAATGTTAGAATAGGTTAATGTTATGCCAATCTAGACTATATGTACCCCTATTTGAAATATGGGATGAAAGACAAGGATGAGAAGTATGGCTATGATTGGGGTTATGAAGGACAAAGTACATGAAGATGGATGCAAATACATGAATAATAAAAAGACAAGACATCTTAGGGTATTTTGTATTTTTTGATTTTTAGTTTTTTTGACATATTTCAATTTTTATGTATTTTTGGAATATGTATGTACACTATACAAATGGGGTTACTAGCAAAAGGAATACCAGTCGTAAAAATCAAGATAAATTTAGATGGAAGATTAGATGGTAAGATGTTGATTCAAAAAAGGGGAGGAGGACCAAATAAGGATGGAATAGGGATCACTGATGACAATACTATGAAATTATAAGGAATTTAGTTACCTGAGTGTCTAGTGAAGGGTATGACAAGATTATTAAAATACTTTTATTAAGACATCTCCCATGTCCTTATGAAGGTTAAGATTTCAAAAAAGGATGGAAATGATATGGTGGTAGATGATGGGTAGGAAAAATGGATAGAGGGATATGACATGGATCAATTTTCCCCTAAGTGTTGAGGTAGAATGCAGATAATAAATTATTTTAACATGATGCCAAAAAACTAGTTTTCATTGTGGTACTTGTCCAACGTGCCAAAATACTAGTTTTCACCATTGGATGAATGAATTATTTATTTATTTATTTTTAATTTTATGAATTTTTTGAACTTTTGGAATCTTAATTTATTAGATGCAAGAGAGATGCAAGATTGTAGATGATTTGTCACTATTTCCACCAACACCCACTATGGAGATGTGTGATGTTTAGACCATGTGATTGATGCTAGATTCATTTATGTTATTTTGACCTTTATTGATTCTTGATTTAATGTCATCTGTATGTAACAACTAGGTGTCTTTGTAACCCCTATGAGAGATGATGTTTCCTAGGTATTTGAGGTATTGTATGGATGGGATTATGTCTTGATTTTGATGGTCTGGTAAAAGGATGTGAATGAGATATATTTTTATGAATGAAAATTTCATTAGAAGGGGAATAGAAAAGGAGTTGAATAATTTCATACACCACAAGATATGGTAAAGGGGATATTTTTATTAGTGTCATGAGATTAAGGGATCCAAGGCCATATGACTTTATTGATTTTTTATCCAAACATTGAAAGGATTTTTAAGCATATTACTATGAATTTTGAAAGATTTTAGACTTGATGATATTTTACATGGATTTTTATTGTCCCCTAGTGCTTAATTTTTGGCTTCACCAAAGCAAAGTCATCTTTGACTTGATAGAGGATGATTATTTTGAATTTGATTATCCCCTAACACCTTAAGGATATTTATGATAGGGGTATTGTTTTTTACTTGTTTGATTACAAGACTCTTCTTGAATTTGATTGATTATTTTTAGATTATTTGACTGGATAAAATGATAATTATCTTCAATCCTTATGAATTCAGCACATAAGATTGCATGTTGTGGGGATGATAATGATATGTGTTCCTATTTATCCCATTCAAGGAGTGGGATGGATAGATTGGGAAAAGGAGGTAGATGATTTGTGACATGTAGTAGAAGATGTGGATTAAGGGAATAATGAGTAACATACTCCCAATAAGAACTACTAGGAAACCCAACCTCAATGCTAGATAAAGTGTCCTTAGAAATATGAAAATGATCACTAAGACTCTTCATAAATGTAGATACTAAAGTTGATTCATATTCATCTTGATTATCTTCAATTGATAAAAACATCCAAGAAGTTTTTTATGATTTCATCATCCTGATACATATTAATAATCATGCCTTCTAATTTTTTGACATTAAATTTAGTGACATCCTCAATGAGATAGGTGTTTCCATGACTTCCATTATCCAAAAGGGATGATGCTTCTAACATGGACCATGATTTAGATGATGATGTTGAACATGATCTTGACCATTGTAATGATATCTCTGATAGGGATATTGATGAGGTGAGGTCACTAAAATATGATTTATATTATCTATAAAGATGTCCTTTTGTATGACATCATTATCTGAAAACACCTCTTTCACCTTAGGTTTGTGAATGGATGATGTAGGTTTAATGGATTTGTTAAGATGGGGTATTTGATGTGGTTGAGATATAGGTAGGATTTGATCATAGATGGTTATGGGATGGTTAGTATTAGATTCATGAAATTTTTTAAGAAGGAAATAACCTTGATCATACTTAGGAAGTGCTTTTTGGCATACCCATTTTTGCACACTCATAGCTGTCGACGCATTGTATTAGCCATTAATTTTAATGTCACCATTATCAATTAATATTTAGATATAATATCTAAAGTGTCAAAAAATATTAATAGAATACCCAGGGATTTTATTTTATATACACAATGATTTTTCTTGATACCATGAGGGCCCATGTTTAGACAAATATAAAGGTCTTGTTTTTAGGTGGACAATCAAGCCTATGGACCTCAATTTTCAAGATAGGGCTTTCACAGATATTTGGAGAGGGTTATCTTTATTATCTATAGTGTTAGATGTGAAAGTATTAGATTTAAGAGTGGGATCAGATTATGGTGATGTCATAATATTAACAGATGATGAGGTTGATAAGTTAGGCTTCCCTTTTCTAGTAGGACAAGAGATTTATGATTGACTATGATTGGGAAATAGAGCATTTTACTATGCATTATTATGAACTAGTGGTAAGGTTAGATGAATAGGTTCAAGACCTTTATGAAGATTGTCACCCATCTTGAATATCTACAAGAGGAATATATCCTTGTTTGTAACAATATATTTATTAAATAAGGTGGTCATTGGAGTAGGAAGACCATGGCTAGGGCTAGGACTAATGGATGGGTGATTGTTATGGGGTTGGCTATCACAAGATTTGGATGGGGATAGGGGTTTGTGAAAAACTCATTTTGTAGGTGAACTTATGTTTATTGGATCAAAAACATTGAGAATGTAGATACTCATCTCTAATAGTCTCAAAAGGCACTCATCCTTATTGGCCAAGATATACTCAATAAATAGGGTAACCTTATCACTTGTATATTGATGGATGTGAGAATGTTGGTTATGATTGATAGATAATGGGGTAGATCATGGTGGACTAGCATATTGTCTAGGTCTAGATGGGGATTGGGACATTGGTTTGGGCTTCAAGGGATCAAGGTCAAAAGGTAGGTGAGCACCCATTTATAGGGATTGTAAAAGGATCTCATCTTTTTTAGAAAATAGGTTTTATTCTAATAATATTTGGATCTAAATCTATTTGATTTAATAATGGATGTAAAGTAGACAAATGATAAAATAGCACTGATGTGAAGGTAGATTAAGGATTGAATATATATGGTCCTTGAAAAAAATTAATCTAAATGATTGAACCAGTATGATAGGTGATGGTGGTGATGAAATACACTAAATGGATTAATATATAAGACTAGGATAAGATTTTAGATCAATAATATGATAGTTTTTAATGATCTATTCACAATGCCTAGTTTTCAAGACAACAAAAGGATTGGGATTTGATTAGTGCATGGATTCATACTAGAAATATGATTATTGAATGAGTATTAGTTATGAATGGAAAAGATGAAAAAATTAGAGATGATTGGATTGATGATGATTATATGCTATATTGAAACCAGAAAAGTGATAGGTTATTAATAGGGCATTGATCAAGTATGAAATATTATAAAGTGACATGTGTGATATAAAAGTGATAGTAGATTATATTTATAGAATGATATGTATGGAAAAAAGCAATGGATCAAGCCTTATATTGATTTTATCAAGGGGGGATATGTGTGATTACATGGATAGATCAATGAGGATGAGATTGAGATTATGAGAAGTATATAAGGGAAGTGATGCAATGATGATTGGGTGTATGGTAAATATGGTTTTGACAAGTGTGTGATCTAAGAAGAAAACAAAGTAAGATGGGATTTGTATAGACATGCTAAGACTAGATGAGGATGATAAGATAAGGATAAAGTGAAAATAAAATAGGGGATGTCAAGAAAAAATTAGATTAAGATGCATTTTAGATGAGGGTGATAGAATGTATAAGATAGACAAGATTGTACAAGAATAAAGATGTAAAATATATGATTAAAAGTGAACTTGATAAGGATGAACAAGAAGATTAATAATTTACAAGATAAAGGTAAATATATAGAACATGATGATATAGAACACCTATATAACCATCTTTAGGTTTGGGTGAAAGGATGACTCACCTCATAAAAAACACTATCCTAAAACAACACACACTAATTCAAGAAAAACACAAAACTATTTTTATTAAACTTATGGGATGTGTAACCTGATGACTGTACCATCTAACATCTTCACATGTGAGGCCATAGGATAGTGAGCCATTATGGAATATACTAAACCTTATAAACCTCATCTCCACATGATTATCACTTGATATCCAATATTGATTTCAATAGCAAGTCACCTATCATGGATGAAAGGTCTTAAGCTAGGTTATATAGGTGCTCTAAGGGAGATACTATTATTCTCTACGTATATTGGGGATGAAGACCATATGGGGTGATTTATAATGCCTACATCATATAATTAACTCTTCCCCTTCATGAAAAACATGTATGGGGCCAACCTCCTATCCTAATGATAGTTGACCCTGATTTTTATAATCTACTAGAACACAGAGTGTGAATTTATTCATGCTGGTGAAATCCATGGTCACAATATCACTAAGACTATGAAAAGTGTATTGATGTGAATTCCACATGATGTTTCCATAAAAAATAAAAATTTTATGGTTTATAAGTGGTTTTTTATCCTTTATAAACTGCCACTAGGACATAAGGTGGAGAGCATACACCACTATAGCCCTATGTTGATACACTAATAGACAAAAAGATTTAATAACCAATTAATTTAGATGTGATAGATACAAAGATATATAGAGATAAGTTTTAAAATTACAAAATATCTTTTATAAGTAACCTACAAGATATGTTATTTGTAGTTTCAATTTGTCAATCTTGAGAGACAACCTACAAGACAAGATGTTAGATGAAAATATGACCTACAGGATAAGATTTTAGACAAAGAAAAAATGTGACCTATAAGAATATATGCCATCAAGTCAAAAATTACCACTACATTCATCATTGTAAAAATTTAAGTCCAATAAGATTTAATACAAATATAGTAAAAAATTACAATTTTACACTATATTTATTTTTGGATGAGGGCCACGATGTGTGGGTCTATGTGTGGCATCCCCCAGTTAAGTCAAGGGATAGAGCTCCTTGTAGGGTTAAGGTGAATCACCCCTTATAGTGTCAATGGGAAGAACCTCTTGTGGGGTAAAATTTTTATCTTAAAACACACTCTCAAAAGATATAAAATGAAGGCAAGATAACAAACAAAATTACAACTAGATTAATCAAAACTACTGATACATAGTCAATTATATTCAAAACTGATTATATAAATCATAATACCATAATTTCTAAGCAACACCATAACTTTTCAATATTTAATTTTTTTGACTATCAGTGATTTTTAACCATGTGGTTAATCAAAATTGCTTATGCTTAGGAAATATTGTAAGTCCTAGTCAATATCATAGACCCTGAAATGTGTTTTTTCTACTAAGGAAGAACAAAAAAAATTAAAATAAAAATGAAAAATATGTATGAAGTGAATAAATATATTTATAGAATGCAAAAAAGGTTAAAATAAAACTATATTTGATATTTGACAAGAAAAATATATTTTTTGACCTTTTTTAACTCAATACTGACTATTTGTGTTCAAAATCAACTCTAAGTAACAATATCTCTCTTTTCAACTTGCATTTTTCTAGAAAATAAGTTCTACCAATAGACTAAAAATATTTCTAGAACGATCAAGATGATGAAGTTATGATAGAGCATTTATAGAATGATAAAATTTAATTTCATAATGATACGAACATATAAGGTTATACTAAATTTTAAATAGATCAATGTACTATTTAAACTATCCAAGTCAAAACCTCTTCTCAATATGAAAAATCAATTTTGGATAACAAAACTACCTTTCACAAAATGTGATATTTACAAAAAGCTAAAACCTAGTTAGATACATATAAAATAGAGAGATTCTAAGACTATCTATAAAAAAATTGTTGTTATCTATAGTAAAATAGATATTTATGACTGAGACAAAAAAAACTATCATCAATCACTATCTACAAACCCAAATCTGAAACCTATAAAACTATATTTATTAGTCAATATCACCTTTTGAATATGTGGTATTGTACTAAGTATTTAAATGAGTATTTTAGAAATTTTTGAGGTTTCTAGATAGCACCTCCCTCTTCCTTTGACTAAATGACTATTAGACATAGGTATAAAAACTATTAGAAATTAAAACAAAATTAGTAGTCTAGATCAATGATCTTATGCTTTGGTCAAAACTACCTATTCTAAAGGCAAAACCTCACTTAAGAATCAAAACCACATTTTATGAAGGAAAAACATAATTTATAAAGTAAAACCACATTTATCGAGGGCAAAACTGCATTTATGTTTTAAAATTACATATATCAATAGCTGTTTTTGAAAAAGAATGAAAATTCTCAACAAAAAAAAAAGATGGTTAGTCGTTAAGGTTGGTGATTAGTCAAAACTGCAAATGAGGTGTGAAAAATTGCCTCTATAAAACTCTAAGTTGTAGATCTATACATCCTTTCAGCTGGAGGATGATATTTTTGAAATTATGAGACATAGTCCACTTCAATTTGACATGCAACTTGAATCAAACACACTCAAAGAACAAAATGTCAACCCAAGAGGAGGGTTTCTACCGTGGTCACTAAACATAGGATGGAAATTTTGAGCAAATAGATTTGATTATGCAATTTAACCAAAATACCCAAAATATAAATCTACTTCATCATTTAGATTGATTATATTATAATGTAATAAATATAGACATTAAAATCAACATTATAACCAAAATTTAAATTCTCTAAACAATATGTAAAATAATAAAAAGACTTATTGATTATGGATTATGGATTACTTATCAAAGACTCAAATTTTTACATTGATGTAATGATATTGGCTTTATTAATGACTTTGATAGCATGGATTCATTGATATAATGAAGACATTGAGATTTTATGTGTATGCCAATTACTTTGTAAATAGAGAGGACGTAGATTTAAATAGTCCATTAAGAAAATGTAAATGGCCAATATTCAAAGTTATGATAGGAGAATCTATGGTGGAAGATTATCCAAGTATTTAAAAATTCCTTGAAAGCCTCTAGAATAGAATCTTCTAGAGGGAAAGGGGATGAGAGAGAGAGAGAGAGAGAGAGAGAGAGACAGAGAGAGACAGAGAGAGAGAGAGAGAGAGAGAGAGAGAGAGAGAGAGAGAGAGAGAGAGAGAGAGAGAGAGAGAGAGAGAGAGAGAGAGAGAGAGAGATAGAGAGAGGATTTTATAATTGGATAATTCTATAATCTATTAGGGGATAATAAAAATTACTAAATGATTGGGATGGGTTATTATAAATGTGATTAGGGAATAGGGATGTAGGAGAGCCTATGAATAGAGTAGGATAGGTGGGATTGGAATTTAAATTATTAATATAATAGACAAGTGGTATTTTTTAATTGATAAAACATGATTATAAGAATTAATAGGTTTATGTGGATAATATAAGGTTATCAGATGAATAATAATGAAGGGAGATGTTAGATAAATGACTATAAGTAGTGATATTAGGATGATATTAGAATAGATAAATGAGATAAGCAAAATTAGTGTTGACTAATAGTAATGTTAATGATGATAAATGAAATGAGCAAATTTATATGTATATGACATTATACAATGAAGCATTTTTTGAATTGCACAATAAAACTATTCCAACTTATCTTCATCACCAACTAGTTATGAATGCACTCTAGCTTGAGTTCTAAGAGGTTAGATTGAATTTCACTATTATTATTTTCAAATAATTATATAAACAATGAATCATTATCTATTTAATATATAAACTATTCTTCATATTTATTATAGAAAAAATTAGTTAAAAAAATTGTAAAAAAATGCAACAATTAAGGGTTGACAACCTATTGATGATGTGGTAGAAATAGACATTGATGGTGATATAAGATCATCTCCATAGGGGTAGCCATTGCAACAAAAAGATACATGTAGGTTTTTATTATAAAACCACCGTCTCATGTTTCCAATATAACTTCATATACATTCTCATCATTGATTTCATTAAAAAAATTATAAGGTTGCGATAATAATATTTTAATCCTCTTATATATAAAATAACACAGTATTTAAATCAAGAACCGTATGTTATAAGTATTCCAATTTAGTGGAAATAGTAAGAGTAAGGTTTAGAAATTAAAACTAAGTTTTTAATTTTGGTATATGCTAAATATTATATTCATTTTGTCATTTTTGTGATTTTGGTCCTATTTTAAAGTCATTCTCTTTCACAAGAAAGAAATTTCCAACCACCACCACCACCACCACCATGCCTTATAAATATATTAAAAGGGAAGCATTTGGTTTTTATACTACATAGTGGTGTCACATTATGTTTAGTGACATTTGAATTCCCAAACATTTCAATCAGTGGTTTCCCAAGTGTAATGAGAATCACATTTCTTAAAAGTATTGATCTTGATGGATAATTTTTAGGGATTGATAGTGACACCCCATGCCATTTTTAAATACTCATGATATGATACAGGTTCATCATCTAGTAGATCATTTACAATGAGATTCTACACCAATAACTCCACATAGTTCATGCTCTCCTATTGAGGAGATTCCTTAAAATAATGACCAACATATTGTGGCCTTTGTTAAAAATAAGTTTATCAGAACCCTTGAAGATTTAAAAATATTGGATTATTGGGAAAAAAATTATTCCTAAAATCAATGCTTGATTTCATGACCACAACTAGCACAATCAATGGTATTGAATGGTTGAACTTCAACCTACCAAAACTAATGTTTTATTTAGCTAACTAGATTCTAGAGGTAATACAGTGAGTAATATCTTTAATGATAATGTTTTATATATAATATTAAATAGGATTAATAATTTAAATTCAAAATCCCATGCATATTACATGAAATGGGAGAATAACAAAAACCTTGTAGAAATTGCAAAAGCAAAAAAAGAAAAAGCTATGGTAAGTTTCTCTTTATTTTTTATTGAAATTAAACTTTATTTTATAAATGTTAACTAATGAATATTTTTTGTTTATTTTCAGTCAACATATTCAAATTTGAATAATCAAATAATTATCCTTCACATTCATTTCAAAATTACATGCAAAAGTATTTTTACAACCATTTATTTCAAGGAAAAATTGTTTTATTGAATAAGAAAACCAATACATTGAAGAGAATAATAAGAGAGAATGGCTTCAACCCTGGAGTCTTGTTTAAACAAAAATATGAAGTAGACCCATCATTTATTTTAGTAGATGTTGTATATGAAAAAAAAAGTTTTGATAATATCAATATCACATAAAAATATATTATAGATTCAAGATTTCTCACAAAAAACATTACTATTAGCCAAGTGGAAGGTCAAATTGTTTAGAAAACATAGATAGACACCCAAATGTCTGGCAATCAATGATATTTACACTTAGTAGTTGGCTATAAATATAAATATTATAGACAAATATTTTGGCTTGAGAGTTGGGTCTAAACAATAGCCACTATCATTTATTTTATCTATAATATTTAAAATATATTTTATAATTTTGGATTCCTTACTCTTAGTTTTTATTTGTATTGGTGTATAGGGTCTTTCTTTCTTAAATAAATGAAATGCCTTAAGACATTAAAATAATGGAAGGTGGTGATGTAATGATGTCTAATAAATAATTGAAATGTTCAATTTTATTTTTTAATGTAATGATGTTATAGTCTTATGTTGTTGTTTCCCAGCCATCATTATTTTTTCATACTTTTTTAGTTGAGAATGTGAGTTTATAGAACATAAAATTTTATTACCATTTCTTTTGATTTAACCATGTAAATCAGGTTTAAAAGGTATAAAATTTTGAAAGATCAAAAGGCTGAAAATATAGTATTGTTAGAGCTCAAAATTTAAATAAATTTATACTATTGGTAATGAAATTAATCAAATGACTCAAAAATAACATAATTGATCATATGAATTATTATTTAATAGAATAGTACTTGTGAATTAATAGATTTATGAATTTAAAGGAGAAAATATTATTTAATAAATATAATAAATTTATCCCATATGATGTAATTTAATTTAAATATATTTTAAATACATAAAAATTAAAACAAAGGTAGCTAAAA
>JARHVA010002117.1:2617500-2667500 GCA_037957365.1 Torreya grandis
CTTTGGAAAATAGAATATTCAGCAATTAAGAAAGATTCACAACTAAAAAAAACATGTTTTCTTTATTTATGTTTTTGAACCTTATCATATCTAAATTGATGACTAAACTTGGTCTCTTTTCTATTTCATGGACCTTAAGTCTTTGAACAGCCTATGATGTATCCAAAACATGCATTTTTAGCCATGTACCTATTTTGGATGCTTCTAGATAGTTTTAAGATAGATTAATGTTTAGATTAAGATTAAAATACATTTTCCACATATGGCTAAACTTTAATAACCCTTACTATGGAGAGAGTGTGTATCCATAGCCATGAACTAGAATAAATAGGCAGGAAAGAGAGAAAAAGGTGGGATGAAATTGTATTACTTACATATACATATTATATTTTAGGCATCTATTATTATATGAAACAAATTTAGATATCAAAAATAGAAGCTTACCTTGACTTACTCCTTCACATAAATGAATTAGGTAGGGAAAGATTTCATTTCCATAACATGTAGAAAAAGATTGAGATTACGATAGGAAATTCAAAATCATTGCCTCTATATATCTATGAAGGGACCACATTCCTAGACTATTATTTTATATATTATACTAGGAATTAGGGAATACTCAAAAGTATGATAAGGCCAAGATTTGGAATTTAGTGCCCACCAGGCCATGCCCAAATTTAATTGACCCCTCCTCTATACAATAGATTAAGGTATATGCCCTTCATTCCCTTTATATATCAATTTGTGTATAAATCATATTAAGTATATATATATATATATATATATATATATATATATATATATATATATATCTGTGTGTGTGTGTGTGTAAACAATATAATTTCATCCCACCATTTCTTGATTTCTTTCCTATTTATTCCATTATTACCCAAATCTACCCAAGTAATTTGTGCTCTTTCCTAAGATAAATTTTGCAGCATGTGTTAATCTCAATCATAAAAATCCACTTCTATAACTATGCTATACAAACCCCAGAAGTTTGGTTTCACTAATAATTATCATTTTCATTTTGATTTTTAATGTGGCATTAAAAAGGTTTAGGGTGAAATTGAGCTAGGAAGAATGAAAAAGTAACTGGATGTTAAGAATGCCAAGATTAATGGTTTATGTTTTCGAAAGGAAATAGAGTGAAGATTCAAGAGGGAAATACAACATCACAAAACAAATTCAATGTGCAACTTCCAAATTACATTCTAAATTCCACCTCTCACTAAGGTTTTAAAAGGACCTATTGCTAAAGATTCAAAAGTCCATGCTAAACTCTTATGAATTATCCAAGAAAAGGCACATAGCCAAAATGTGGTGGAAAGTTTCAAAGTAAAAAATCAAAGTGGATAGTTTTAAAGAAAAAATAAGTTTGTAATTGAACATTGGCACACGAAAGTCAAGGGTTAAATTATAAAGTTTTAATATTCAAATGGAATTGACTTAATGGATAGTTTTAGAGATGTAGATACATCATGCAAGTTTAAAAATGTGAAAATGTTCAATTGAGTCATAAAATCCCACCATCTGAAAATATGCACATAAGTTTTACAAATCTATAAAGTTTAAATTTTTGAAATTGGGTTTGACCAAAGGCCAAAAAGTGAAAAACTATAGATGGGTTTCCAAACTATACTAAGGTAAAATCAAGGTAAAACTTCTATATATATTATAAATTTTGGTAGAAAAAGGAGAAAATAAAATGTGAATAGGCAAAGTCTACTGGCAAGTAGGAGAGAGAAAAGGAATAGGGGAGGGAAGTGCAACAACACATTGCAATATTTGATTTGTAGTTTTCAATGTCAAAATAAAAGCCCAAAGTTTTCCAAATGTGACATATCAAAATGAAAATCCCATGCAAATGCTTCAACACCGATGTTAAGGATTAAAAAATTCATGCTAAAGTCTTATATCTAATCCATGTGGAAGCAGTAGATGCATTAACCAAATTAGAGATTCATAATGGAGATACAACATTTTGTTTGAAATTTTAACTTAAAATATGCATCTTATATTTAAAACCCAAAGCACATGATGGTTAACTTACAAGGAAATAATCAAAGGAGTGGGGGAAATTGAAATGTTACATTTACAACTTTAAACGTGCAATTTTTAATGTGAAAATAGAACCTCAAAATGCATTGGGTGTATTGTTGTAGTTGAATCTTTAAAACCCACCAAGGTAAAATGGAGGGAAAATATGCCATGTGTTAACACTAGGATTAGGGTTCACCTTCCAATTAAAAAGGTAAAATGTATAAATAAAGAGCTAAGTGACATTTCCAAGAAAGGTGATGTGGGTGAAAGATTTTCATTGAAGAAGAATGAGAATAAAAAAAATGCAATGAGAAAATAAAAAATAGAGAGGTTTGCATCTTAATCATGATTGAGCTAGGTGTTCTCAACTCTATGGAAAAGTGTAGTCTTGGTATCATACCAATTTTTTTTCTCAAATCTGTTTATGGATAGGCCCAATAAATAAAATGAAGTGCATGAATGCAATAGAATTTATATTCTTTGTTATTCCTTTAATTATTTCATTCCTTATTCTATGTAGGTAATTAAGTGAATATATATTTAGCTAGGAACTCATCCTTAGCTCGAGTGGGAAAATGATTGGTTGGAGAATAGGTAAAAATGGTTGCAAATGAAGACAAAAGTTTGTTTTGTACCCAGGGATAATATTCTCCCTCAAGATCAATGGCATAAAGATTCTAGCAAGGTAGATCAATGTTTTTTTAAAATATCATCATCACTTGGATAAAGAGTTAATAGAATGATTACTTGAGAAATCATGATAGTCTCCAACCATGTTCAAAGGCATATTCTAAATGGATCATCTTTTGGGAATATTTTGGGTGAGAAATTTGTATAAGTAAAGAGGGCTTGTCCTCTTTATGGAAGTTGGCATTTGTAGGGATTTGGTTGGATTTTTTATTTTTGGGTTTCTATTATTTTTATTTTACTTATATTACTAAGGGGATTGCATTTGTATAATCATAAGCAAACTCTGAGAGCATTTTACACATGTTTCCCATGTTTTAGAGTGAATTGACAATGCATTACACCATGTTAGTATTGTAAGCATTGATGTATGTGTATCTAATTTAAAGTTAATGTAAAACATATATAATTTCTATTCATTATTTTGAATGAAGTGTAATGGCACATTATTCATACATTACTGATTAGGTATCTGATTTTAATGTATCTTAATGGTAGTCATTTTGGGCATGAACCTAGGTTATAAATTCCTTGGTACATTATGATTTAGGAATGTTATGTTGATAATCTATTAAGGACCCTATATTTATGGATTTGATAGGAGAAGGTGCTTTAAACCTTACTATCGGTGTATGATTTATAGCTTTCAATGATCAATTGAATGTTTGCATTGGATTGGCATCAATGAATGCAAAGCATTCTTTATGGTTTCTTTTGTCTTGTGTATTGGTCTTTCACATTATGGAATGAATGATATCATGGTATTTAAAGGAATTACCTATGTTTAAATGAATCAAAACTCATTTAAAATATACTTAATGTATTACACATGTCCTACCCATACAAGTATTACATGTTGTTCCATATTTTACGTCTTAATTGCACACAAATGCATGAATATTTCAATATTAAAATATGTTTGTGTTTTATCATTGATGAATAACATTGATATCTTCTATTTCACCCCTATTTTTCAATATCTTATTTAAAAATAAATATTACAATCACCCTCATATATGTATTTAGTAGCTTGTGTTTGATTTAAAAGCATTTGCCATGTCTATGTGACAACTCTTCCAAAGTGGACTCTACAAGTTTGGTTATGGTTTGATCATATTTGTGTGTGTGCCAATAATCCCCTAGAGAATGAATTATAGTATTCCTCCTTATGACCAAGTTACCACATAGGTCCTCTCACCTTGGTTCAAGGAGAGCCAAAATTATGAGGAAAATAAGCACACCCTTTTTTGGTGTCTTCTAGTTATTGTCTACATTAAATCCATCTAGATGTTAAACCCTTCCACAATTATAATGACATAATTTAGGTTTATAATCTATGTTTTCCATCTTCTCAATTATAAAATCTTTAGTTATAGAGGTGTACAACTAGGAAGCAACACCTTATTGGCACTGTGGTTGGAGACAAGCTCCTTGGAACCTACATTGCCTAAGACTCTTACAGAGAACAAATTATTTGTTCATATTTTAAGATGACTTAATATTTTGAACATGAGTATAAATTTTTTAGTGTCTTTATTTTTCTATCTTTTCACTAATTATCAAAAAGTATAAATTTAGAATGTATCACTAACTTTTTCTAATCTATTTTATCCTAAAATCTTTCTTCTAGTGACAAGTCCAACATTTTATATAATTTTGAAAGATCAGTGCCCATTTTAATCAATTAAGTTATGACTATTTCTTGTTTACAAAACTTGAAGAACTAGTATCCTACTTCAAAGGTGACTCATCAAATCAGCTTTTCTCTAAGTTAAGTGTTCACCATAAGAGAATAAAACAAATTTGGAGGCCAATAAAAGGACAAAGTTGTGTAGGAAAGGAGTGTCTGGTCCTCTATAATTATATTACACATGAAATTATTTATGTGGAAATTGGTTGGATTAAAAATTATCATATCTTTTCTAATAACTTAGAGCCTTATAGTCTTGTTTACTATCCATCACCTTATCTACAAGTTGAATCTCCTCCTAGGTTTGATCTTATGAGTCCACCTCACTCACCCTCTCACAACCCTTTATCATTTGATCTTGATCCCACCATAGAACCAGTCATGAGGCGTAAATATTAGGATTAAAATGAATGTCTTACACTCAAGATTCCTAGATCTAGACCTATTAAATTTAATGAATTAGAGGGTTACCCCAATGAATTTACAATTGAGGTAATGAATAAAATCCTTAAGTTTTAGGGGAATAATGCATTGATTGGAGATCATCATTTGAGGTATTTTCAAATTATAATTGAACATTATCAGGTTCCTCATGATGGTGTTTATATTAAGCTTTTTGTGCACATGTTAGAAGAAGATGCACTTGAATGGTTTAATTATATTCCATGTGAATGCATAGATTAATCAAAATAAATGAAGAATGATTTTAAAATTTATATGGTGATATATTTGATCCTTGATTTCTCCTTGAAGAATTTGAAAACATAAATCATTACCCAGATGAGTGGATCAAAGAATTCAATACAAGGTTTGATAAGAATATGATGAGATTTATTGATAATATCAAGAGGAGTGATGTCATTTTATTGATTAATTATTATGATTAATTTGATAAGAAAGTTGGGTATCACTTGAGAGATAAGGCTCCCACAAAACTAGATTGACATTCAACATGGTTATTCAAATTTGAAAATTATATAAAGTTGTTTTGGAAGCCTATGAAAAAATAGGCTGATGTAAAGCTAAAAAATCCTAAAAATTTTGTCCAATAAGAGTAACAACTTGGAGGAGACTATGAAAAACTTAGCCACTATTGTCAAGGATATGTCGTACAAGCTAGCCAGAACTGAGAAAGGACACTCTAATGGATCTCCTAGTTAGGAGGGATTTCAAAACAAAAATTAGTCACAAGGCACATCCTCTTTCCACATTAAGGATAATGATAGAGGAAAGAGACCTACCTGAGATGAAAAAAATGATAGAAATTTGAATAAAGGAACCTATAAGGAGGTTCTTGATCCATTGAATGCCAAGGTCAATGCTCTAGACTATGATCATGACATTGATTGGTGTGAAACATGATTTTCCCCCATTCTCCTTAAGATACTTCTAAAATAATTTATGAGTATGTAAAGGAACCTAAGTTTTCATTTGAAATTGATAATATTATGATGTTTGATTGTCAAATCCTTTGAACTAATGTTTCTTCGTACACAAAATTGTTGAGTGATACTAACATTGATAAATATTGGAGTGCAATGAAAGAGGTTTGTGTCCCAACTCTTGAATTGTTTTGTAATGTAAACATGACACAATCATATGAGTTACACCATGACTTTGATTTTATAAGATCTATGAAGATTAAAAAATATGATGGTGAAACTCGTTTAGTTGAGGATAAGTGGTTTTTAATTAATATTGTAGTTGCTCAAGACAAAGAATATAGTATGAGAAGTAAGAAACAAGGTGTTTTCCTCAAGATATTACCCTTGCATATCCAAGGGTAGGGGATAAACATAAATAAGTTAATAAATTCAAGGAAATCCCTATTTTTTCTAAACTAGCACCTACTACTAAAATTATTAAATAGAAAGGTGCTTTAGTGTCATGTCCCCTTTCCAGTTGACATCTTTCAGAGTGATGATTAGCCTATTATGAGACCCTCATAGGCTGATAGGATGGATAGAGGGTCTTGATGGGGCTTGGCTTGGCTCCTACTAGCAGAATTTTTCAAGTTGGCTTTCATTTGGGCTCTTTCAGACATTGTTTTGCTTGAGCTCCTATTTTTTAGGGATTTTTGGCACTCAGTAGAGCACCCCTATTATGGTATCTTCATATGCGGAATCACTCCCTTGTTCACCAGCTTCAGACGGTTCGAGAATTGGACATGTATTGAGGGAGATATTAATATTTGATTGATTTAATTAAATATTAATTATTTGGCATATTTTTAATTATGAAACCCTAATTCTTAATTATGAAACCCTAATTAGGGAAAGCACACCTTTCAGAGGATATAAGGGTTTCTCATTGGAGGGAGTGCCATATTATTGATGTTGAAGACAAATTTTTGCTAAGTGTTTATTTGAGAAGACTGAGCCAAGGGTTTCCAGTATTCTATTTGCATTAGAGAACGTGCAATCTTCAGTGTGTGCAATTTAGAGGTTGTGAGATATCAGTTAATCTATTACTAGTTTGAGAGATAACTTCATACAAAAGTTATCATAGAGATTTATATGTATTTATTTCATTAGGGTTTGATCCAGAAAATCATCCAAATAAAGATCAATAGGAGTGGCACACTTTTCTAGGGTTTTATAGTATAGTCATACCAGGCTGTGCTATTTTTCTATTATTGTACGAAATCTATATGATTCTATAGTAGGTTATATAGTACTAGTAGGGAGTGTAGAGACCAACATCGATAGTGTAGAGATCGACATTGGCCAACTCAAGAACTGACATCGGTAGAGTAAATTGATGTAGGCAGAGTAAACCGACCAACAGAGACCAACATCAATAGTATATCGACCAATCGTGGTAGTATAATCGACATTGGTGATTGTGTTTTTGAAACAACAACTAGAGCTATACCAAATCTAGGGTTTGTAGCTAAACTCAAGTTTTTTGAACAATATTTAATATTCTTTTTGTATGCATGATAGAGGACTTATATTGTAATCATTTGGAAAGAATAATAAGATCATTGATTATCTAGTTAAGATATTATACTGCTATTTATTTATTTGAATTTATCTTACAAAAATTGCATTTTTATTCATGTAAAAACATCAAAAAAAATCAAAACACATAAAAACAATCCAAAACATACAGTTTCAAAATTCAGGGGAAACAAGGGTTTTTATAGTGGTATCAGAGCTAAATCTTGCCATCCTGAGGGTTTAGAGATCTTATGCAACCACAAGAGTTAGGACCACATAGGTATTACACATGAAGTAGAGCCTTGTTGGAAGGTGAAACAATTTTAGAATAACAGCTGGCCATCATGAGTGATAGGTGTGTGGGTAGCCCACCCAGGGGCCACAAGCATAATGATGATCAGGATACCAGAGAATTCTTTCGTTTTATGGTTATGGCCAGCAACAGATGACATAGGCACTACAGGCACTTACTACTATGGTAGAGAGGATGAACCCACCTATTAGACAAAATGGGGAACAAGGAGATAACATGAGTGCTACTGTTAATTAGAGACCATAGCTGACCCATTTCAGAATAGCTGATAGGCCTACACATCCTACATTTGTTTAGGAGGAACCAGAGGCTCCAATGGAGGAGGCAGTAAGAGATTCCCTATTTACAAATGCTCTCATGGAAGTAAATGATGAGTGGGACTTATTAGCTCCTTAGGTTTGAGAGAGGATGTCCTTTGATCATTTTGTTAATCAGAGGAGAGAGCACTACAGATCAGTTAGATAGGACAAGAGGCCGAGAGGTCAACTCAGTGAGCTAAAAAATGCTACAGGCAAGCTTTCTTTGACTAATTTTGATGGTATTGGTAAGATGATAGCTCAAGCTTGGACTCATAAGCTTGACACATTCTTGGAATTGAGGCCAATGACAGAGATAGAGGTGATCAAATACACCACTTTGCACTTGGAGGGAGTAACACATGATTGGTGGTAACATGGTATGGTAACACTTCAGCATAACCAAGTGACAGAGTACTAGGACTTCATGGATAGGTTAGTTGAGAGGTTTGACAAGAAAGATCCTGAAATTTAATTTTGGGATTTGGCAAAGTTTAAATAAATAGGTAACTTGGAGTCCTTCATTAGGGAGTTTTAGTGGTTGGCAGTCATGGTGCCAAACATTTCAGAGCGTAGATTGGTAGTTCTGTTCATCGAGGGCCTATCTGAACCATTAAGAGGTTGGATCAAAGCCTTTAATCCTCCTTCATTACAAATAGCTATGAAGAAGGTGCATAGTATGGAGATGATAGCCCCATCTAGTAAATTTAACTCAAGAGGTACTTCTTCATCCAGAGACAATAAGGGCTTTAACAGTAATAGAGAGAGATCAGACTTTAACATAGATAAATTAGATTTTAGGAATGATTCAAAGGGAAAACAAGTATCACCACCTTTGGATCGAGAGGCTCTTAACGATCTACGCAGGAAGAAGCTTTGCTTCTACTGCAAAGGTCCCTATGATGCCAATCATGATTGTCTTTTGAGGCCTAAGGGCAAGGCAAATCAAGTGATGTGGGCTTATTATGAGGATTTGAAATTAGAGAATTTTGAATAGCAGGAGAGTTCTGAGGAGCCAGAGTTAGAGGATTCAGAGCCTAAGGCAAAGGCAGAATTAGAGCTTCATATTTAGGAGGCATGCCTATCTAACATCTAGCAGGAGGCTTCATTCAGACTCCGTGGTGTTTTGGCAAGATAGAGGGTCATCACCCTTCTTGACAAAGGAGCCACACATAATTTTATTGATGCTATATTTATGGAGAAGCATGGACTCACTATTGAGGATTTCAAAGGCATTAGAGTTAAGGTGGCCAACGGTTACACTCTTAGGTGTGAGCGGATGATTAGAGATCTCCCATTGTGCTTGAACAACTATGAGTTCAAGGCTGATTATTATGTGGTGAACATGGGGGATATAGATTTAGACCTGGGCATGAATTGGTTTCATTCCCTTAGGGAAGTCACTCTTCGTCTCAAGGACATGGAGATTCATTTTGATGTTGATGGGAAGACACACATTCTTAAGGCAATATAGGACAGCAACATCAAAACTATGTTTTTTCATTAGATGGAGAGGATCATACGACATGACATGGTAGATTGGGCTACCGAGTGCACATTGGTACCAATACAGGAGGGACAGTAGAAGACTGAGTATCAGCTTGACATTTGAGAGTTGAGAGTCAAGCATGATAAGGTATTCAGCGATATTCCACCAGGGAGACCTCCAGATAGGTACATGAAGTCAGTTAGTATTGTTCACATTACTCAGGTAAGGAGTTTACTTGAGTTTCCAATTGCTTTTCATTCATGGATTGGATGTTGGGATCCTTATCTTGGTACTTGGGATGATTTGATTCTATGGGATGAGAGTTGTGATAGACATGGCATGGTGATAGGTGCATTGACTGACAACAGTATAGATCATGACTACATGTGGGATCCAGGTGGATTGATTGGTTTATTGTTTAGTGATTGCTTGGGGAAAAGCAATTTCAAGTGGGGCAGACTGTCATGTCCCCTTTCCATTTGACATCTTTTAGAGTGATGATTAGCCAATTATGGGACCCTCGTAGGCTGATAAGATGGATATAGGGTCTTGATGGGACTTGGCTTAGCTTTGACTAGAAGATTTTTCTAGTTGGCTTTCATTCGAGCACTTTCAGACATCATTTTGCTTGAGATCCTATTTTTTAGGGATTTTTGGCACTCAACAGAGCACCCCTGTTATGGTATGGTCATATGCAAAATCACTCCCTTGTTCACCAGCTTCAGATGGTTTGAGAATTGGACATGTATTAAGGGAGATATTAATATTTGATTGATTTAATTAAATATTAATTATTTGGCATATTTTTCATTATGTAACCATAATTCTTAATTGTGAAACCCTAATTAAGGAAAGAACACCTTTTAGAGGATATAAGGGTTTCTCATTGGAGGGAGTGCCATATTATTGATGTTGAAGACAAATTTTTGCTAAATGTTTTTTTTTAGAAGACTGAGCCAAGGGTTTCTAGTATTCTATTTACATTGGAGAATGTGTAATCTTCATTATGTGTAATTCAGAGGTTGTGAGATATTAGCTAATCTATTGCCAGTTTGAGAGATAACTTCATACAAAAGTTATCACAGAGATTTACAACTATTTATTTCATTAGGGTTTGATTTAGAAAATCATCAAAAATAAGATCAGTAGGAGTGGTGCACTTTTTTAGGGTTCTAGAGTATAGCCATACTAGGCCGTACTATTTTTTTATTGTTGTATAGAATCTATATGGTTCTGTATCAAGTTGTGCAGTACCAGTACAGAGTGTAGAGACTGACATCGGTAGCGTAGAGACTGACATCGACCGACTCAGGAATTGACATCGACAGAGTAAACCAACATCGACAGAGTAAACCGACCAATAGAGACTGACATTGGTATTATATCGACTGACTGTGGTAGTATAACCGACATCGGTGACTATGTTTTTGAAACATCAACCAGAGCTATACCAGATCTAGGGTTTGTAACTAAAACGAAGATTTTTGAACAATATTTAATATTCTTTTTGTATGCATGATAGGGGACTTTTATTGTAATCATCTGGGATGAATAATAAGATCATTGATTAGCCAATTAAGAGATTATACTACTATTTATTTATTTATTTGAATTTATCTTGCAAAAATTGCATTTTTATTCATGAAAAAACATCAAAAAAATAAAAATACACAAAAACAATCCAAAACATACAGTTTTAGAATTCAAGGGAAACAGGGGTTTCTACATTCAGCCAAGAATAGAAAACATCTATTATATAATATTCCTAAGGGTACAAATGATCTAAGATGAAACCCACCATTGAAAAATGTTGTTAAGAATGCTAGTTCATACCATCCTATTACCCATTTGACTGTAAATGACTCTATTCATATTGAAAGTGTTGTCACCCTTCCTCAATATACTCTCTTTCTTACATACAATGTATGTGATATGGGCCATGTATTGAGTTAATTAAAAATTATTGTCCCACTTATTGAGCTACTAAGAATACTAAAATAGATGAGGGCATTTGAGTATTTGGAGTTTAATGAGAATAGTACATCCAATGAGATTACATCACCCCCAATGATCCTAGATGATAATTAAGAGTCATATAAGGTTATTGAACCAACCCAAGAGGTTTATTTATTAATATCATTAATATAATGTCAGTTGCATATTGACCACTTTTACATAATGTCATTGATTAATAGATTGATTGTTCATAGATACATGTTTGATTTTGGAGCCTCTTATAACATGATGACCCTAGGTATCCTTAATGATATTAGAGTAAGAATAACATCTACCTTTTTTAAGTGTTATGCCATGGAATCACAAGAGGTACTAGTTGTTGGACAAGTTAAACGAATGGTAGTGTAATTGGTAGTTCATCTAAGTATGTTCTTGAACATGGATGTGGTAGTACTGGATTGTCCTCCCAAGTGAGGGATGTTATTGTTAATAAAAATGGATGTCATCATTGGTGTAAATGTCTATATCGATCCATTTTATGAAACCATTCCTCTTAAGTTTAATTTGGTTAAACTTCATAGAAATCCTAAAATGCTACATGTACTAGAAGATCCAAAACATGCTCAAAATGAGGTTTTATACACTGATGTGGAGCTAGATAACTTTATTGGAGACAGATTTTTTTGAACACTACATTGTTCTTTATGGTAGATATTACAAATATAGTAATGATGTTTGGATAATGTCTTTTGATGGGTCTTATTAAAATCTTGTAAGTGGATTTGGGGTTGTATTTTATGCCCCAATAATAAATATTTTAATCTTTCTTTCAAGATGTCCTTTTATTGCACTAAGAACATTATGAAATATGAGGCACTCTTGTTTGGTTTGATAATTCCTTGAGAACATGGAATTAAAATTTTGATTATAAAGCATGATTCAGAGTTAGTGGTTAATTAGGCCCAAAACACTTATGTCACCAAAATATAAAGCTTGAAACAATATAGATTTTTTTTATGGTATTTTCTATAATTTTTTGACACTTTCAATTTTTATTATCATGATAGAAGTTTCAATGAGAATGCTGACAAAATTGTATGGTTGGGTGCTTAGTTTGAAATTGAGAATATGAACCTTCACTATTAGTATCAAGTGGAGGTGATTTCTAGACCTTCATTCCCAAATAACATTCATCATTCACAAGTTTTTGATGATGATGATCAAATCAAATGGTTTTTAAATAATGAAGTAAAATTTTAGGATCAAATCATAGACTTGGAATCCATTGTTTAACTCAGTGATGGAAACTAAAGATTGTTTGGGAGATATATCATAAAGTTGAAGATAAACACAATCCCTAGAGGATTGGTGAGTTTAGAGGCATCTTTTGATGGAGCAAACATAATTAAAAATATAGATATCTTTATCTCAAAACATGTTACTTAATGCAACTTGGGTTTTAAATAAAATTCAAGAAAGGTCTAGATTGGTACTCACTTGAGTGTATAAGAGAATAAAACCTACATGCAATTTATAAATAAGTAACATGATTACTTGGCTTAGTCTTATTCTAAATTGAAATCATATATAGAGTATCTGTTTCAACATGTCAACTCAGTGCATCCTAGTAGAAAACATTTTAGGTAGAAGCAGAGACCTATTAACCCCAACTTAGCCACCAATATTTAGGAAGAGTTAAATAAAGTAAGGGACATCGGGATTATTCAAGCTATTAGGTATTCATCATGGGTGGAAAACGTAATCCCTATAAGAAATAAGATGGTGGCATCTACTTATGTGTGTATTTTATAAATTTGAATAAAGCTTCTCTGAAGAATAATTAACCCTTACCTAATATGGATAACCTATTCTAGAGTGTTATAGAATGAAAGATGTTCTCCGCATTAGATAGTTTCTAAGGGTATAAACAAGTTGTGGTAAAAGAATCTAAGAGACCAAAGACTAAATTTAAAATGCCTTATAGCACTTATGTCTACATGATAATACCTTTTGGGTTAGTGAATGTCAGTGTAATGTTTTAGGGAGCTATGTATGTTGATTTTGCAGAGGTAATTAACAAGTTTATTATTGTATATCATGATGATATTAAAATATACTCCAAGAACATAAAATAACATTTGAAGCATCTAGAAAAAGTGTTCTTTAGATGTAGGGAATTTGGCATTTCCATTAATCCAAATAAATGTCCCTTTTAAATACAAAAGGCTATGTTATTGTGACACATAGTGTCTAAGGATGGTGTGCACTAAATTTTAAATTCAACCTTATATTACTAATTTTAGTAATAAAAACATAAAACTTAAATAAATAAATACAAGTGGATAAAAGAGGCAATTAGCACAATAAGAATACTCTTACCATCACTTTAGATCCTCAAGAATCCATTGTGTGATTGTAAATGGATTATTTGATGCCTAAATTTGAAAATATTGGATTTCTTGCTTAGTGTTGATAATGGATTCCAAATAGTTGAATGATATTTATACTAGCTATAGATGGATTTAAGATGGATTTGTAGATGCAAGATAGAAGCAATTTAATATTTTTCCAAGTTGGTTTGAAGGAGGGGAGCAATCAATGGCTCAAATTCAAATATGAGCCATTGAGATCAATGACTATGCATTTTTCATGGAATTTTTAATTACATGGAGATCTCTAAAATTATAGAATTCTAGAGAAAGGGGATAAAATGGGTGAGATTTATAGAATCCTCTAATTATAGAAATCACCATAGGGTTTAGTGGTTTAGGAGAGGCTAGAATAGGGTGGTGGTTGGGTAGGTATATTATTTTATATTTTTAAATTGACTAACTAGCTTAGGGGGTAGAATAGTGGGTAATAAGTTTTATTTAGAGTTTAGTGAGGGGATTAATGGGTTTTTTTATTAAGGTTTATAGGATATAGGAATGGGATATGGGTTACTAGGCTATTAGTTAATTTAGCTAGAAATATGGGAATTGGACTAAATTAGCCAAAATTAGCATAATTAGAATAATTAGTGGGGTGACCATAATTTAGTACATAATATTTACCCCTCTTTGAAAGGGCATTGCAAGTGGGATGAAGTAAAAGGAGTAATGTTTTTTCAAAGAAGAAACCATAATGTTAGGCAGTGTCATAAGTTAGTAGGATATGATGCCCCATTGAGGTATCTTTTAAGGAAAACTATCCTAGATGGTCACTCAAATATAAATCCCTAGGTGGGATAAGATCAAGATGATAAATGGGGGCTAGGATACCCCAAAACTTAACTATAGTGGAGGATTCCCCAAGTGGTACATGGATAAAGTAGCTCAGTTGTGATGGGTTCTAGATAAATGACCATTATCTATAAAAGTATATCAAAATAATATGACCAAATTGATCAAAATATGATGGGTTTGACTAAGTGAGATGTCTAATAGTAATGACACATGGTAGTGAAAACATGAAAAGAGATAATATTTGTTATTTGGCAATTAAGATTTTCCATATGTAAGATCTATAACTTAAAAATGTTGTGTAATGAGTCCAAGGATGGGATAGTAATGAGAGATGATTGGTGGCCAAGCTACCCATAGTCCTAAAAGTGAGACAAAGTGGTGCATACATAGTTCAAAAATACCTTAGGCCAATGTAGTTCTAACATAGGATAAAGGGGATATTAAGGAAATGGATAATCCATACCCCAAATGTTGTGATAGACATTTTGAAGTTATTGGATTAGGATAATTAGATAATTGGATGAGATTGGGAACAATTAGTGTTAGTAATGAGTAGTTATGGGTGTATGGAGTGGGGTCATATAGGAAAAAAGGGTCAAAATTAGGTCGTTTGCAAATTTTATCTTATAGTAATTTGAGCTCTGAGGTAAAATTATGGACTGGTTAACTTCAGCTTCCCATCATGGTGAGAGAGTCTAAAAGCACCAAAGAGTGGCCGATATTAGATCTGTAGTGAGTAAAGAATACCTAGATTACTATTTTTGTGAATTTTTGTTAGCTTTTTATGACTGTTAGATGTATTTTTGAAAGAAAATATGTTGGCCAAGTCAATGTGATAAAACCACAACTGTCATTTTTTCCCTTATTCACAAGTTTTTCATTGCAACTAGTGGTTTTAGGGAGGGAATTCAATTTTTTTAAAAATTCCAAGTCCAAAGTTGTGGCTCTATAATATCACAACTTCGGATTCATGTATTTTTAAATATGAAAGTAAGGGGTTTAGTGCCTTCTAAAACTATAAAATGGGAGTTACATTTTTACCTAAACATGAGGTTAAGTAAAACTGCATAATCATGATTCATGATTTTATCAAGGTCACAACTAGGGCTTACTTGCAATTAACATTTTTGACAAAGATGAAAATATTAGTAAGTGTTGTATGGAAGGGTTAAGTTAAGTAGCTTAAAGAGTTGGGTTATTTAATGGAATATGTTTGACAATTACAAGGGTTAGATAGATAGGTAGGGTGGAGGGGCATTAATAGGATAAGTAATTTATATAGTCTTAAAAATAGTTGTAGTCCAAGTTAGAGGTATATATGATGCTAGAGTTAATGTATAGGGTGGTGAGATACATATGGAGGTGTATAGAATTAGTTAGGATAGGTAGTGAGCTAAGATGGTTGGGAGATGTAGGAAGTGTGAGTGGGATAGGGCTTATGCTTAAGGAGAAGATTAGTGAGGTAGTGGTGAGGGAGATGGGGAGCTAGTAAGGATTAGGAAGGGGTATGATGGTAGACTAGGGTAAATTAGTGATATATGGGATTTCTTATTGATGATAGATGATAAATGTAGTGATAAACAAATGGTGGTTGGTGTAAGAGGATCTGGGAATGATATCTTCACATTCTCAATGTCTCATAGTGGTCCATAAGATGCATTTACTAATAGAGGTAGATTATGGGGTTCTAGAACTAGTGGGTATCCATGATATAGCCACTATTCCCATGATATGAATAAATCAATATTTTATTGTGACATTAATAAAATACTAGCACATGGAGAACAACACTTTTTATTTCATCATAGGAGAGATGATGGTGACACTAGAGGATGTTTACAAGATATTTCATCTACGGATGTGAGGAGACCAGATATATTGGTAGTAATGTACTTTGGTTTAGACATTACAGTGATTGGATAAGAGGTTATAGGTGGAGGTATAAGAGACAAGTGTGGATATTTACTGGTGTATGGTAGAGGGCACCATTTATAGACTGACTCTAATTATTATGTCTCTTTTTATCAATATTCTCTTTCTAGACAAGAGTGACTAGTTATTTCATCTGGGCTTCGGGGTTGTCATGGCTAATATGGTTTAGGGTTTTAGAGTCTTCATGTGGGGACCTATTGTGTTGGATCACCTGTAGATAAATCTTCATTTAGGAACATATAAAATATCTACTAGTTTTGGGCTATCCTTATGTAGATATAAAGATGGGAGCATATTGCTACCTAATGACCATTAGGGGCATTAATAGTATATCAGCTACATTAACCAATGGTCTTTGGTTGGTATGTGTTATTATGAATGTAGTAAGGGCACATGGGTGAGATGATATTTTATAGGGATGCTTTAATAGCCTACATCTAGAGCATATTACATAGATGTCATATAGAGGCCTTTAGTTTGGATGGGATGATGATGCAATGACATAGTACATGCTCACTAAGTATTAACTGAGATGCTGAAGAGATATGGTCCTTGAGATAAATCTTCCTTACTGTGTGTAGTGCCATTTCATATTTATTTAGGATGTTCCTAAGGTACAACACCTATTCACTCAGAGTGAGTAAGAGAGGCCCTAGTGGAGGAGGCCTATAGATAGGGTTGATGCATAGACCAATTATGAGATTGGTCCATAGTGTCATGGGCCTTATAATAATGATTATAGATCCAAGTGTGAAAAATGTGTGCAAAACATGGTGGATACCATAAATTCCTACCAGATTGACATTTTGTAAAGTTATGGTTCAATGACGAGTTTTTAGGAGGGTTATTTAGATGTAGGCAAGGATAAAGTGGAGGAAGAGGCAAGTGATTATTAAAGATGGGTAGGATGGATAGGATGGAAAATATGGTCATGATCTCATGGACATAGATGGAGGATATGGTGATTAGGTCATGAGGGTAGGATATATGGGGCCTCAATCCCAATCCCAAGTATGTGTATAACTAGAAGTGCAGTCTAACCCATAAGCAAGTGGTTGTGATGAGGGAGTGATTGCAAGACCCTCAAAAAAATCTATTATCAGAGAGTGAGATCTCTCTGTTTACATTATTGTAGGTTGACATACATGCACAAGTATTTGAGATTGTGGGTATTATGTGAGAGAGAGATCAGTTACAGACCTATTGACCAAATTTGAATTTTAGTCAAATTTGTTGAACCCCTACATATTAAAACTTCTCACAAGTTCACATATGTCTAATAGGGTCTCATGTGTGTCTAAATACCATACCTATCCCTATTTTAGCCTTGGTCTAAGCTTGTCTTCCTTGTACTTATCTAGTCAGCTCTAGTCAACTTTGGCCAAACATGGTCAAAGTCTCAAATTATTTTTTAAATGTCCCAATGTGATCATATAGGTGTTTTAAATTGTTCATAAGTCTTAAATTGATCCTTTCTTATGTTTCATATTCCAAAAATACCCTGTTATCACATTTTTGGCTTATTAAATGACTTGTACAATTTTTTTAAAAGGCATATTTATCACTAAGAAAGTATCTAATGTGGAGGAAGTCATAATATGTTAGGAAGTATTCAGATTCAGTTCAAGAAGTATATTCATGCATGAAAATAGGGGAAAATCTTGAAAAACTTGCACCTTTATAGTAGTTATATGAACTTGGGAAGTCCACCTTTAGTTAAAGATGTGGGAATATGCCTCTTCATCTCCATAAAGTCTTTACTATACCTAGTTTGTATAGAAAAGGTCATATGGATCAAATTTTATTTTTGTTACTTCTTTCATGCCTTTAAAATCCTAGTAGAGTCAATTTTACATGCTTAGTACAAGCCATACAGGTGAATTTGGGAGGAGTGGTCTTGGTGGTTGAAATAAGTCTAACTCAAATTAATTTTCATGGCTTATCCTTTATGAATCATTGCTAAGAAGTCAGGGAAGTTTTTATACTTTTTCATCCATGAGGGGTTTCCTTTTTGAGCTAGTTTCAAAACAATTTGCTTTGGTTTGATGGATTTCATTGTTTCATATGTTTCTCAAGACCTCTCCATAGGTTTTATCATTTTTATTTTGGTCTTGGATCTATCAAATGAATAATAAGCCTCTTCTAGGATTGTTCTTTGTGATAGATCATCCTCACTACCTTTTACTTAGGAATATCCACTGACAAGTGTTATGAAGGAGGTTTACTATGTTAAGATGAAGAAACTGAATGTGTATCAGATGTTTTAAAACTATGAAGATGTATATGATGACAAAATTAATAAACATGGAGAAAATAATCATGCATTTTACTTAGAATATCATACTTGCTACCTAATAGCCATCTACATGTGGTTTCAACAAAGGTTGAAATGGTCATTTTGGAAATTTGAATCATAATATGAATCCCAATTGAGGACTTAGGATGGGGTGAAGGAATTATATACCTCATGAAGTGATGTATTTCCAATAAAAGTTAACGGTCATCATCAAAGAATATTGACTATGATTTCATGTCTATTTTCCCAAAAAAGACAAAATAGAGGCCCAAGAGTTTTTTCATGGTGATACATAACATGTTTGGAAAGATCCTCAAGGCATATAAGTGGGTGATGTTGTATCCATATAATAATAAAACACCCCTAATATGTGTTAAGAGAAAATAATGAATGAAATATAGTGATTGAAGAGTCTAAAAAGCCACTTTTGTACATTGTGATCAAATAGTGATATCTACAATCTTAGGATCAAAAGGAGACCTTCTTCACCAAGGATACAACTAAACATTAATAATATGGTCAGATGATTTAAAATGGTTAAAGATGGTAGGATGTGGTGACCTGTCATACTCATACCCTATTTGCACTTAGGGCAAAATTCTTACCTATAGCCAAGTAGATAGCCAGTGGGCTTTAGGTGTCTTGATGATGTTTTAAAGGGAATTTAAAGGAATGAACTAAGTGTAATTAAAATATTGTGGGATAAATATAATTAATGAGGATTCATTCACACCATATACAATTTTTCTCAAATCCATCTCTATCTACAAGCATGTCTATAGGGTTGTCTTAGTTAGCAAGGGTGAATTCATATTTGAAACTAAAAGTACATCAAAGGGGAAAAATCATGGCAGGAAACTTATATAGTGTATTTATAACCATATAATATTTAAAATTAATTCTTGAAAAATATATTTAGGACTCAAATTATGCAATGTACACCTACAAGTGTGACTATGGAGGTAAACACAGTCATAGTCAAGGATTGGGAGGCTTAGTCTTGAAGATCATGGTAACAAGGCAAGGTAAGGAAGAGTTACACATCATGAAAACATGATTATATGATATTAAAACTAAAATTTAATCTCATTAAATAATTTTAAGGCATAATTCATGTACATACATACCTATAACATACCCTAAGAAGTTGTCATAGTCAGTTAGGCAGAAAGGATTCTTGTTGCAAATTGAAGTTGTAAAGGAGAGAATTTATAGTGAGATTTAGTGATAAACAGTTCCCAAAAATATAAATAATTATGTTTTAACATTGAATGTACCTTAAATAGTTCAAATAAAATGTATAAATTACTCCAACATTAATGCACACAGTCAACATTCAATACCCTGCATAATCCTATACCTAAAAATCTACCAAGGTAAATGGAGAAAATTGAGAGGTCTAGACTGATCACCAAGAGATAAAAATTTGTAAAAATAATCCTTGGGAGATTTTAAATACCCTTAAATATATATATTTAATTACCAAATAGGAAATCATGCCTCTATTCTATCTCAGAGGAAGGGCACTTTTCCCTTGCATGAACCCTACAAGTTTTGTAAGGATAAAACATGGACCAGCGGTCGAGGAGATATCATAAGATGATTGGATTAACTGAAACACATTTAATAAAAAATTATAAAACTTTATATAATCTATGATTTCAAACAAGTTATTTGAGCAATAGGGTCTACAGGTAGGGTAATTAGGCTAGGTACAAACCTAACTCCAAATGAGAGGTCATTCCCATTTTTAACCTTTGGAAAGAATTATAATGATTTTGATAATTTTATTGAGGGTATAAATTATGTTTTAAAAATATTTAACTTCATGGAAAGTGTAGACAAGGGTTAGTTTACTCAAAAGTGTAAATAGACATATTGAACAAGGTTTAGGTCTAGTATCAAAAGGGGCCTCTTTTTCATTTCTATCTCTTGATGAGATATTATGATGATGGAAGCATGTCTATGGGATATTTATAGATTTTTTTAATCCTTAAATATGTAGGGGATGTCTCCAAGAATCCATTTATGGGCTTAAAGTCAGTTAGACCTTGTAAAATGAATGGAAGCGACACAAGTAGCCATCTTAGAATGCTTAGAACTCCCATGACAATTTTCATGGTGGCCCAATTTGTTCTTGGATCTTAGTTAGTTTCCTAGTTAATCCATAATTGGATTTTTTTTATAAATTTAACATCTGGTCTTTACGAACAAAGGCTAAGACCTAAAACCTATATAAAACACTCACAAAACCCAACAAGAACTTGATTGGGAAAAGAAGACAAATAAATTATAAAAATGGTGATTAAATGCCAAGGATATGATTTAGAGTTGTGTAGGACTCTATATGGTCCTATTCTATACAACTAAGATGTACCCTATCTATATGAAAGAGGTATAACAGGGCTTATTTCAACAAATTTGTGTGTTTTGAAGGAATGGAGAACTTTCAAAATATGAAATAACCTTTGGGAGAGTTATTAGGACTGGTTATAAGTCCTCATGTTAATATATTTAGTTATACAATCTTCAAAGTGTGCCTACCATCTTCCTCACCTCAGCCAGTCATAGTGAATAAGTAGTGAACAGTTAGTGAAAATGGTGAAAATCTAATTGGGAAGCCTTTTAAGGCTTCATTGATTAACCTAATGATTTTTACACTCTTTATAGGTGTCATTAATCATTTTTCATGTATCATATCACATAATTTGAAGGATTTTGAATGCCAAGTGTGAGAGGTGCATGGGACGGAGTTATTTGTGAATGTTACAGATGATTGCTCATGGAAAAAATAATATAGATGATTAGAGACTAATCCAATGCATTTAATGGATTGTTAGTAATCGCTCCCCCTTAGATAAATCATAATATCTGACCCTATTTAGTGATGAGTTAGTTTTGGGAAGGCAAATCATGAGGTCAGTTTCATGTCTAAGCAAAAAATAATCTACACCACATATGGAGAAGCTTGATGGCATAGGGGACATTTGTACATATTTTAATTATATTAAATATCTCACTTTTGATTCTATGACTATTATAAATCCTTATCCTTTCTTGAAAAGTGTCTTACTAACTCTTGAGCTTTCCTTTCTCTCTCTCTGCTTACAATTACTATAAATACTAGCCTTTATGGATGTTGCGTGGATCTCTCCAATTGGATATGGTGAATCCCTACCAATTTTTTCCTTAAACTAATAAATATTTTTTTACCTCGTTGAAAATCTCATGAGGTTCATGTTATGGTTGTTGGTCTTGTGAAAGTGTATTTTGCTTACCTTCACATGCTACTCTTCGTAATGCCTTGTGTGGATTGAAATCTCTCTTTTACAAGTCAATAAGAAGTGTCTGATTTAGATTATAGGTATAGTGAGTACATCATTACCTTTTATAGAAGAAATATTTGCTAATTCCTCCTATCCTAATCTCTCTTCAATACCCCATGCTTGAAACATTGATGTATAATGAAGTGTATGTGTGGGATTCTCTTTGGTTTCAAGTGTATTGTAAGTGGTGTGAGTAGACCATATATTTGGTGTATCACCTCCCATAATTTATATTTATTTTTATTTATCTCTCTCCATTTTCAACCCATAAAAGTTAGTAGTAAGTTTGATCTATAATGGTACATCAATGGAACTAACCCTTATCTAGAGATCCATTTCAAATTTTGGTCACCCATAGCCCTGAGGTGGTTCCATTGTGCCACTTGAACAACAAGATACTTTTCATCTCCTCAAGGGGTGCAAGTTTTAGTGACAATAGTTTTTATCATGCCTAGTGAGACACTTGTTCTAAGAATTGTAGGATTTTTGGTATTCTCCTTAAGATATCAACCTTTGGAGGTAATGGTGACTCTAAGCATAAATCTACTAGTTAAGCAGTCTATGTATTTTATTTGAGGTTGTTTTCTTATTTTATACACTTCTCATGAGTGATTAATGGATAATTTTGATGTTTATTTTGTCTTAACACAAGTTGGTGAGACATATCTATTTTAGTCTATTCCCTCTCAATATGAACAAGTCATTGTCCAATCTTTTCATAATCCATATCAATCATATGGTGCCTATAATAAACCCTATCAAGCTTGCGCTTCACCTTGTCCACCCGGTTCCTCTCTAAGTCAATCCTTTACAAGTTTAAAGAAGACTCTCATTGGTTACAAAGACTATATGTTGGACCTTGATATAAGAAATGGTTTTGGTCTAGTCATCCCTATTGATTGTGTCAAGAGTGTGAGGGATGATTTAGAGTTAGTCAATAGAGAATGGATGCCCATTGAGAGAGATAATTGGAAAAGCCTTACAGCTGAAATTATTGATGTTTGTGGTTTAAATTTCCACCTAGAAGAGAAGTTGAAAGATCATGAACCAACTCAATATTGGCAAGTCTAATACGCCCCACAATAGTCTTCATGTGTGTAGACTATGCCTTTTCAAAATACTAATCCAATCATGCTTGAAAATGCCCCAAGTCCTTCATGAATTCCCCAAAGTTTCCCTTATTTTAGGTCCATCCAAGAGAGCAGAAAAATGAAGGAGGACACCAATTTTGAACAAGTTTATCCATCTCATAACTTGATTGGAGATGATTTTAAGAGAAAAAAGTTCATGTTGGAGGCCCATCTTGACATGAAGATTGAGTTGGAAAACAAATATTTGACATAATCCATCATGGTAATAGAAAATGAGGTTCTTAAGACTACTTTCCCAAGTTGGAGACAAGATGCTAAACCCAGGAAACCCCAAGTTTCCTAAGCCTATCATTTACCCCTCCATTTCTATCTCAGCCTCATGAAGAACCCTCTAAGTCTAGCTTCACAATATGGAAAGAAGTAGTGACATCTTGTTGAAATAAGAACAAAGAACGTCTAAGTGAAGTCGTAAGTGAAGATAAACTTGAACCTACTCAAATCCTTCCCATCATTCCTCAAGAAGCTTTTTGCCCTTTATCTCAACATCCTCTTACTTCCTTTCCTAATGAATATATTTTTCCCCCCAAGAGAAGCTATTACAAGAAGACATTGCCACAATAATTGAGGAATTAGAACTTAAAAATGAAAAATATTCCATCTATGCAAGTAAATCTTAAAGAAAATTTAGCCGTTAAACCTAATTTGGATTAGTTGGTTGAGGAAAAATCAAATTTTAATGATGAATATTTCCTTGCTCTTTAGAAGCCTTCTTGGGATAAAATTCCTAGTTTTGAGATGCTTAGTATTATAATCCTTAAGAGGCAAAAGGACACATAAACTTTACTTTTAGATGAGAATGAAGAGGATCTGACTTCTTGTGAGAAAACATTAGATTGTGATGATAGAGAAGAGGACCATACTTGTAGTGAAGGAGAAGCCTTGGAAGAGGTTCTTTTGGATTCCAAAGAGGAATAATTTTATCATTTTTTTCACATTCATGATGATAATAAAAAAGAGGATGATGACTTTTGTTAAATTTTGAGGAAATTTGCAATGAATTTGAAATCCCTAAGGAGCCTACAATCCCTTTCGAGCTGACTACAAGACATGGTAAGCATGATGATGTGCTTTGAGAAGAAGACATGGCATAAATATATGTAGATGCTTAATGAATATGAGGATTGGGAAAGGACAAAATTCCTAAGAAAACAAGACCAAGATGTTGAAGCGTAGGTATGTGTTGAGAATTATCACCATCAAGAGACTCAAAACCATGATGGTTCAATCTATGATGGCTATGATGATTTTGAAGATGACTCAAAGATTCATCCTAAAAGCACATGTGAATCTCCTCCTAAAAACACCAAGAGGGAGTTTTAATAATAAACACTCCTAGAATTCCATGATACAAGACTTCTTGAGGGCTTTGAAGAGGTTGTAACAAATGAGAAGAGCAATGAGGTCTTTAAATAAGACATAGACTTCCAACAACCTGTTCCATGCATAGATATGTAGATTTTCCATGTGAGATAAATGGATAGTAGTATGAGGCATGTTTACAAAGTCAATAAGAATTCATATACTTTGGATACTTGTTTCAAATGATTCCATCAAAGGACATGCCAAGCCAAGGACTAAGAAAGAAGCATGGGCCAACTAGTACTACATCTAAAATGAAGAATACATGGCACCATCATTCATATAGTGAGGAAGGAGATTCAAGGAATTTTAATTTTGATCCAAGAAGGAAGGGATGTTTGGTTAGGTGTACATAATTAATTTGATTATTGTTGTCTTATTTTCCCTTAAGTGCTTAGTAGCACAAGTGTGCTTTTACTTTGTGTGTTTTCTTAGTCTTTTTGTGTGTTGTCTTTCCTTTGTGTGTTTTGAGGTCAATTAGATATCTTATTAGTCAATTAAAGATATGATCCTATTATTTCAAAGTGCATTTGACTCCCTTTGCCTAATGAATAGAATAAGGCTATTGATTCTTAACATAGGCAAGCATGTTACCCTTAGGAATTGCTAATAGTGTTGACCAGATTTGAATTTTAGTTAAATTGGGTCAAACCCTACATATTGAAAATTTTCAAAAGTTCCCATATATCTAATAGTGTATGATGTGTGTCTAAATACCTTACCTATCCATGCTCTAGCCTTAGTCCAAGCCTATCTTTCATGTACTTATCTAGTCAACTTTGGTCAACTTTGGTCAAACATGGTCATAGGCTCAAATTATTTTGTAAATGTCCCAATGTGATCATTTAGGTGTTTTAAAGTGTTCATAAGTCATAAATTGATTATTTTTATGTTTCATAATCCAAAAATTCCCTTTTATCACATTTTTGGCTTATTAAATGATTTTTAGGATTTTTTAAAAGGGCATCTTTAGAAATAATAAAATATCTAATATGGAAGAAGTCATAATAAGTTAGGAGGTACTTAGATTCAGTTAAATAAGTAGTTTATTGTGTGAAAATAGGGAAAACTCCTAAAAAAATGCCCCTTATGGCACATGTACAGACTTTGGAAGTCCACCAACAGTTTAAAATGTGGGAATATGCTTCTTCATCTCCTTAAAGTCTTTACCATAACTAGTTTGTAGAGAAAAGGTTAGATGTATCAAATTTTGATTTTTGTTACTTCTTTCATGACTTTGCAAGCCAAGGAGAGTCAACTATGCATGCTTGGTGCAAGATGTACAAGTGGAGTTGGGAGGAGTGATATTGGTGGTTAAAATAGGTCTAAGTTAGATTCATGTTGTTCAAAAAAAGTTTTGTTTTCATTTTTTATCCTTTATGAATCATTTTTATGAAGCTAGGAAACTTTTTATGCTTCTTCATCCATGAGGGGTTTCATTTTTGGGCTAGTTTCAAAATAATTTGCTTTGGTTTGATGGATTTTATAATTTCATATGTTTATAAGGGACTCTCCATAGGTTTTATTATTGTTATTTTTGTTTTGGAGCTATCAAATGCCTAAGAATACTCCTCTAGGCTTGTTTTTTGTCATACATCATCCTCACTGCCTTTTGCTCAAGAATATGCACTTACACGTGCTATGAAGGAGGGTTAACATGTTAAGATGAAAGCATTAATTGTGTCTAAGATGTTTTAAAACTTTGTAGCTACACTTAATTATCAAATTAAGAAACATGGAGTAAATAATCATGCATTTTCCTTACAATATCATACTTGGTACCTAATAGCTACCTACAGGTGGTTTTCATAGAGGTTGAAAGGGTAATTTTGGATATTTAAATAGTAATATGAATCCCACTTGAGGTCCTAGGATGGGTTTAAGGTATGATATACCTCATGAAGTGATGGATTGTGAAGAAAAGTTAAAGGTCATCATCAGAGAGTATTGACTATGATTTCAAGCCTATTTTTACAAAAAAGCCAAAATAGAGGCCTGAGAATTTTATCAAGATGATACATAATATGTTTGGAAATTTACTCAAGGAGTATAAGTGGGTTATATCTGTATCATAATAAAACACCCCTAAAAATATTTAATATCAAATAATTAATGGAAGATAGCCATTGAAGAGTTCAAAAAAACACTTTTGTACATTGTAAGCAAATAGTGATATCTACAGTCTTAGGCTCAAAAAGAGAGATTATTCACTAAGGATACAACTTGAACTTATTATTATGATTAGATGATTTCAAATGGTTAAAAATTAATATATATCTTATAAATATCATCTAGTAGAAAATGGTAGTTTGTGGTGACCTCCCATACTCATACCATGTCTGTACACAGGGAAAAATGCTTACCTATAGCCAAAAGATAGCCAGTGAGATTTAGATGTCTTGATGGTGTTTTGAATGGAAATTCAAGGAATGAACTAAGTATAATGAAAAAATTATGACCTTAGGAGACTTAATGAGGATTCACAAACACCATATACAAGTTTTCTTAGATCCATCTCAACCTATATGCATGTCTACATGGTTGTCTTAGTCAGCAAGGGTGAATTCATATTTGAAACTAAAAGTACATAAAAGGGGGATAAGAATGGTGGAATTTTTTTGTAATGGATTTATAACCATATAATATTTAAAATTAAGTCTTGAACACTATATTTATGCCTCAACTCAAGTAATGTACACCTATAGGTGTGATTGTAGAGGTAAACACAGTCACAGTTAAGGATTGGAAGGCTCAGTCTTGAAGATCATGGTAGCAAGGCAAGGTAAGGAAGAGTTACATATGATGAAAAAATGATTATATGGTATGAAACCTAAAATTTAATCTAATTGAAGGTGTCTAAGGCCTAATTCATGCAAATACATACCTATAATAGACCCTAAGAAGTTATCACAGTTAGTTAGGCAGAAAGAATTCTTGTTGCACATTGAATTTGTAAAAGAGACGATTTATAGTGAGATTAATTTATAAATGGTTCTTTAAAATATAAATAATTATTTTTTCACCTTTAATTTACCTTTAATATTTAAAATCCACTATGGAAATTACTCTAACATTTATGCACATAGTCAACATTCAATACCTTGCACAATCCTATACCTAAAAGTCTACCAGGACAAATGGAGATAGTTGAGAGGTCTAGACTCATCATCAAGAGATAATTTTTTAAAAAAGAAATCCTTTTGTGTTTTTCAATTCCTTTAAATATATAAATTTAATGACAAAATAGTAAAATATGCCTTTGTTCTATCTATAAGGTAGGGCATGTTTCAAAAATAAGGATAAAACATGGACCAGAGGTATAGGAGATATCATAAGATGATTATATGAGTTGAAATACATTTAATAAAACAAGTTAAACATTTATATAATATATGATTTTAGACATGGTTGTCTAAGCAATAGGGTTTTTAGGCAGGGTAATTAGGCTAGGTATAAGCCTAACTCCAAATGAGAAGTCATTCCAATTTTCAACCTTTGGAAAGAATTATAATGCTTTGGATCATTTTAATGAGGGTATGAATGATATGTTAAAACTAGTTAAGTTTATGAAAAGTGTAAACAAGATTCATTATACTAAAAAATGTAAATAGATCTATTGAACAATGTCTACGCCTAGTATCAAAAGGGGGTATTTTTAATTTGTAGCTATTGATGAGCTATTATGATGATGGAATAATGTATATGGTAATATGTATAGAAATTTTTAATCCCTTGGTATGTATGGGAGCTCTCCAATAAGCCATTTTTGGGCTTAAAGGCATTTAGACATTGTAAAATGAAAGGACGAGTGGCCATCCTAGAATGCTTAGAACTCCCATGACACTTTGCATGGTGGCCCAATGTGTTCAAGTAAGTTAGAGATGGTCCTCAAGAAGCCATACGTGGATTTTTTTAAAACTTTAATCTCTAGTCTTTATGAACAAAGGCTAAGACCTATAACCTCTCTAAAACCCTTACAAAACACAACTAGAAACGAATTGGGAAAAGAAGACAAATAGAGTATCTATATGGGGAGTAAAGGCCAAGGAGATGATTTGGAGTTATAGAGGACTCTCTAGGGTCTTATTCCATGTAATTGAGATGTACCCTACCTATATGAAAGAGGTATAATAGGGCTTATTTTAATAAATTTGTGTGTTTTATAGGCATGGAGAACTTTCAAAAGATGCAATCATATTTGGGAGAGAGATTATTACTTTTTATAAGTCCTCATGTTCATAGATTGAGTTATATAATCTCCCAAGTATGCCTACCATCTTCCTTATCTCATCCAGTCATAATGAATGACTAGTACAAACTTCGTGAGAATGGTGAAAATCCAATTTGGAAGTTTTTTGAGGCTTGATTGATGAACCTAATGACTTGGAAACTCTTGAAAAGTGTCATTCATCCTTGTGCATGGATCATATTTTTAGAATTGGAAGGATTTTAAATGCCAAGTGTGAGAGGTAGATGGGAAGGAGTTATTTGTGAATGCTAGGGATGATTTATCATGACCAAAAGAATATTGATGATTAGAGACTAAGCCAATTCATGTAAAGGATTGTCAGTAACTCTCCCCCCTCAAATCATTCATCAGACTTGACCTTATTCAGTGATGAGGAAATTTTGTGAAGGCAAATCATGAGAGCAATTTCATGTGTAAGCAATAGAGAATCTACACCACATATGGAGAATCTTGATGAATTGGGAAACATTTGTCCATATTTTCCTTATAAGACCTATCTCAATCTTGATTATATGGTTGCAATGACTCCTCCTTTCTTAACATGTGTATTAGTGACTCTTGAGCTTCCCTATATCTCTATCTTCTTAAAATTTATATAAATAGTATCCTTTTTGGTTGTTATATAGATTTCTCTACCTTGGTATGGAAAATTCCTACCAAATTTTTTCCTTCAAATAATAAAGAATGTTGTTTTACCTCATTCATAATATCATGAAGTGCATGATATGGTTGTTGGTCTTGTGAAAGTGTATTTTTCTTACCTTCACATGTTACTCTTCCTAGTGTTTTATGTGGATTGATATCTCTCCTTTATAGGCTAGCAAGAAGTGTCTAATGTGGATTACAAGCATAGTGAGTAGCTCATTCATTAGTGTTTCTAGAAGACCTATTATCTAAGTCCTCCTAGCCTAAGCTTTCTTTAAGACCCCATGTTTAAAATATTGATGTAGAAGAGGAGTGTTCAATTGGATGAAGTGTATGTGTGGGATTCTCTTTAGTTTAAAGTGCATTGAAAGTGTTATGAGTAGACCATATATTTGGTGTATCACTTCCCCTAGATTAAATTTGTTTTCAATTATCTCTCTCCCTTTTCACCCACCAAAAGTTAGTACTAGGTTTGATCTATAGTGGTATATTAAGGGAACTAGCCCTAATCTAGAGATCCATCTCAAATTTGGGTCACCCACAGCCCTAAGATAGTTTCATTGTGCCACTTGAATGAGGAGAGAATTGTCATCTCCTCAATGGGTGAAAGTTCAAGAGATAATAAGGCCCAACTTTAGTTAGTGTTAGTGTAGAGGGATGGGCAATTGGCATAGGTAAAAGGGCACATTACCACATTACAGAGCTGGGTAACATAGAAAGATGGGTAGTTGACCTAGACCTACACCTAGATTATAGGATTATAAGCACATCTTACTATATTACAGGCATAGATAGTTACTTTATAGACACAAAGAAGGGATGCTCATATTACATAAATGCAAGCATGCATCCACATAATGATAAGTGAGGTAGAGGTGGTCCATAGGGCCAAGGATGAGGTAGATCAAGAGATGAGTGTATGATAACTAACAGATGTGATGAAGAACATTTTCAAGTTGACCTCAGAGGCATAGTATTATAACATTTTTTATGAGGTAGTGGTACCAATTTTGTGACATGAAACATGATTTCATTCTAGGTCATCTTAGTTAGTTCATCAACCTTTGAGGGGAGCATGATGACCATCAAGGCCAGTAGGACTAGAACCCTCAGTTAGATTTATATGGATATACAAGAGAGTTTTTGAATTATTATCTCATTCTGTCCTCACGGGCCCACATTATTATTTTTTAACATGGGTTTCATGTGTACAATACATACACACACAGATATATATATATATATATATATATATATATATATATATATATATATATATATATATATATATATATAATTATAACATTTTATATGAGGTAGTGGTACCAATCGAGTGACATGAAACATGATTTCATTCTAGGTCATCTTAGTTAGTTCATCAACCTTTGAGGGGAGCATGATGACCATCAAGGCCACTAGCACTAGAACCCTAAGTTAGATTTATATGGATATACAGGGGATTTTTTTAATTATTATCTCATTCTTTCCTCACGGGCCCACATTATTATTTTTTGACATGGGTTTCATGTGTATAATACATATGCACACACACACACACACACACACACACACACACACACACACAAACACACACACACACACACACACACACACACACACACACACACACACACACACACACACACACACACACACACACACACACACACACACACACACACACACATGATGTGATTGTATAGATGTTATTGAGGCACATGCAGTTGTTTTGATGTTTATGACATAATTACATTAAATGTGATAGATTTTTATTATGAGTATGATGTGATAAATGTATTATTTACATGATGTGTTTAGCTTATGATATGAGTAGATTCATATGATGCATTTTGATGGATTGATTTGACATGTTATTGATTATGTGATGATGGGTAGATATTATGTACATGATGGGTTGATTTTATATTAATGAGATGTAGGATGTTAAATACAATGCTTTATGAGATGTGATTGTCTTGTATAATTTTTGTTTTATATGATGTTTAATAAGATGTAGTTATATGTTTATGGGTTATGATTTAGTATATGATTTAAATGTTTAAGAGATGATTATAGATTATATATATGATATAGATATGATGTGATTGTAATGATTATGTTATTATCCCATGTTAGATGAATGTGCTAATGAAATAATATTCCCCATTTGGTTCATTACATTTCTCTTGTTATGGTATGAATCCTCCTATGCCATGAAGGTAGGGTAATGATGGGATGGGATATGATGAGGCTTGGGTTGGGATAGCGATAGGTTAGATGGGTTGGGGATGGTTATGATAAGACAAGGGATAAGATTATGGGGAATAGGATGGATAATGATGTTGGAGTCCATTAAAGTGTTTTTAATCCATTTTTATATTACACCATTGAAATATGTACCAGTGATATGATAACACAAAGGTACATAGAAATGGTTAAGTGAAATGGGAACTCTATTTGATAAGTGGCCTTTTCCCAAGGAAAGATTTGGGAACCACTTAGAGCATCCATATTCCCACAAAATTTAAGAACATAAAACATACATGTAAAAAATTACAAAACATTAATATATACACACACATAAGCACATAAGGAAACATAAGCACACTCAAGAAAATATAATTACACAAGATAATTAGAATAATTAGACAATAATATACAAATAGATAGTGGTGTGATCATAGGATGATTATGAACAATGAGGAGAAAAATGATTATATTCGAATGATAATGCTATGACTATGTACATAAGGTATGTTGTGCACAAAAGCATTTTCATATCAAGATAAGATTGCAACCAAGTTGGAATATAGTTGAGAATGGGGTCAAAATGACCCCTCAATAATGAATATCATAATGTATTCCAAAATATTGGAATCATGAACATATGATTTATGACTCTCCCATAATGATGACATTAGTGGAATGTCTGAAACATAGTCTTAGAGATAGTAAGGGAAAAATAAGGATGTGATTTCATTTTGAGGCTAAAAGGAGACACACTTGTTAGAGAAGATTTTTGATGGGGTGATATGATAAGGATATATATATATATATATATATATATATATATATATATATATATATATATATATATATACATATATACATATATATATATGTATATATATATATATGTATATATGTATATATATATATATATATGTATATATTTATATATATATATATGTATATATGTATATATATATATGTGTGTGTGTGTGTGTGTGTGTGTGTGTATATATGTATGTATATATATATATATATATATATATATATATATATATAATATCTGTGTGTGTGTGTGTGTGTGTGTGTGTCGAATATGGATAAGTGACTCTAGAAGACCACACCAACAAATATTATCATTAATTAAAAAGAAATTCTTGCTTTTTTGCATTGAATTTTTTTTATTATGATTGTATAAGAACTTGTGATGGATGCCCACTATTGAGACCATGGTGGAGATTATTTTACCATGATGTCAGAGACCAGTTTTCATCATGGTACTTACCCAAGGTGCTAGAGAGATGGTTTTTTTTTTACCATTATATTATTGAAGAGATGTGATCAGTAGATGGAGTGGAAAAGGGATGCCCCAATAGTGTGGTCTAATAGATGGAGGATGGTAGAGATTTTTAGTTGTATATATGCTTTAGATGCATGATTTTCATGGGATCATCAAGCTCTTCTACATCGAGCATGTCCAATTTATATTATCCCTATAAAAATTTAGTAATAATGATATGAGGACCTAACCAATTAGCTTCAAAATTATTCTTATTATCTCTATCTACATTGGTATTTTTATGGTTCTCCTTTAGGACTAGGTCACCAACATTGAATTCTCTAGAATGGATCTCTTTCTAATATTAACCCTTTAGTTTATTTTGATAAGCTCATAGGTGATAAAGAGACTTCTAACATTTTTCATCAAGAAGATATAGTTTTTTAGGGCATTCCTACTAACACTTATGATCAGTGATATTTTTTTTTAATGTGAGTCAAAGGGAAGGGAGCTCTACTTCCACTAGCAAGATTTCTTGTGTTATATAAACTAAAGCATATAGAGTGGCCTGAGGAGGTGTGTAAATGCTTGTATGATAAGACAAAGAGATGGATACAATTGTATGTGTTAATTTATGCTTACTTGGTTGACTATATTATTGATAATTTTGATGAGGTTATTGTTTGTGGCCTCAGCTTGCCCATTACCCTAGGGATAATAGGGAGAGGAGAAATGTTCCTTTATGTGATATTTATGACACAATACTTTAAATTCATGATTTTTAAACAATTTTTCATTATTTAAGATAATGTTAACAAGTATTTTAAAGTGATAAATGATTTGATTAAGGATAAATTTAGAGATTTGGAGGCATTTGTTATATGTTAATAGCTTTGCCTCTACCCATTTAGTAAATTATTCGTTTGTCATGATAATGAACTTATGACCATCTAATGAATTTGGATTAATCTTTCCAATTAAATCAAGGCCGCATATGTAAAATGGCCATGGAATCATGACAGGATATAATTCTTGGATGCATGAATGACATTCCCATGTTTCTAATAGGGAACACATTTTTTCACATATTGACAAGATTCTTGTTCTATGGTTGGCCAATAATACCCAATTTGAATGAGTTTCTTAGCTAAGGCCATTCCACTGATGTACTCACCAAATATACCATCATAAACCTCTTTTATCACATGAGAGGAATCTTCTAATGTCAAGAATCTTAAGAGAGTCCATTCATAGCCTCTAGGATAGAGCATGCTACTAATTATGGTGTAATCATAGGTGAAATGAATAAAGACATTATGTTGGTGGTAGTTAAGGTTATGAGGGAGGATGATATCATAGAGGTACCTATAGTTGTCATGGTACCAAGGAAGATTGGGATCATTAATTACACAAATTTGTCAAGGAGCCCTAGATTTATGTGCTAGAATAATTAGATTTTCTTTTAAAATTTTCCTTTATAGAACATCTTTAGGGAGATCAATGAGATATTTAATGGTATCCATTGAGTCAACTTCTTTGTTACTCCCTCAAGGCACTTGATTGAATGTAATAAATTGAAATTTTGATTTTAATTGATTGACCAACTACATATAAGGGAGAAAATTATCATCCTTCATCTGGAACTCATCATTGACTTATTTTATTATTAGACATGAGTCACCAAATACTTGTAAATGTTGTATATTCCACTAAATGGCTAGGTAAAGGCAGACTATTAAGGCCTTGTATTCTAAAATGTTATTAGTTCATGGGAATGCAAGGCAGAAGGATTTAGGGATGAGGTTATCTTGTGGAATTTAAATGAGGATGCCTATCCTTGATCTATACATAGTGAATGAGCCATAAAAATATTATTTTTAGCTACTTGATTTAGGTGTATTCATTATAGATTTATCTATAAAGATTATTAGAAGGTGCTTAGTCACTTGAAGTGGAAATTCAACTAATTGATCCACTATGACTTGTACTTTTATGGCTTTTTGATGTACATATTCAATGTTGAACTCACTAAAAACATGCTCCATTTAGACATTTTTCCTATTAGGATAGATTTTGATAGTAGATATTCGAGGCGATCAATATTGGCAATGAGATTGACTTGATTATTTAACATGTAGTGTTATAGCTTATGTGAGGTAAAAATCATGGCTAAACATGCCTTTTAAATTTGATTATAGATGAAATAATAAGATATCAACATGTGATTGAGGTAATATATCACTTCTTCCTTGCCCCCCTTATTGTGTTGTCCTAGGAGGAAACCTATTACATATGGCATTATTGATATATAAAGGAGGAAGGGTCTTCCTAAGATAGGTGGTGATAAAATAGGTGGTTTAGCCAAATCATATTTAATATTATCAAAATCTTTCGATCAATCCAAGTTCTAGTTAAAATTAGTCCCCTTCTTTAAGAGATGGGTGAAGGGGTGGCATTTGTCGACAAGCTAAAAAATAAAACTCTATATGGCTTGTAATTTTTGATAAAAATTTATGAGAGTATTTAAACTATGAGGTGGAGGCATTTATATGAATGATTTTAATTTTACTAGGCTTACTTCTATGCCTCATCTGGAAATTATAAATCCCAACAGTTTTCCTGAAGTAGCACCAAACACACACTTCTTTGGATTTATCTCGACTTTATGATCTTACCATCATTCAAATATTCTTATTAAATTAACATGGTGCTCAGTACTCAATCAAGACGTTCTTATGATGTCATCCACATAGTCTTTGACTATGTCATGAATCATGTCATGGCCCATTGATAAGTTGTGTCAGCATTTTTAAGGGCATGAATTGATAGTAAACCATTCCCCATGGAGTGATAAATGTTATTTTGTGTTGGTCCTAAGGTGATATTTTATTTTGATTATATCTTGAGAAACCATCTATGAGATATAGAATTTCATATCTGGTTGTTGAGTCCACAATCATGTTGATGTTTAGGAGAAAGTCATCCTTGGGACATACCTTGTTTATATCTTAAAAATATATAAAAATTCAAATTACACCTTGTGGCTTTGTCATAGGGACAATATTAGAAATCAAATAAAAATAATCAATAGGGTGCATAAAACTAGCTTGCAAGAACTTTTATATCTCCTCTTTGACTAATAGTGCCACTTTGGGGTGCATCTTTTGTAATTTTTATTTAATCAGTTTAGCATTGGGATTCATAACAAAATGATGTATCACTAAAGATGGGTCTAATAAAAGAATGTATACATAACTCTAAGCAAATATATTGATAAATTTCTTAAGTAGATTAATGATAAATTCACATTCATTTGGTGTCAAAGTGCCCCCAATTTAACTATTTTGAGATGTTTCTCTATCCCAATATTGACTTATATTACTTCCTCAATAAGAGAGGGTAATTGATAATGTAGATAAAGAGGCAATGATATTTTTTAAACATTTGTAGCAAAATAATTTGAAATCTCTATTTTAATATCAAAGTATTCTTCTAGTTCAAATGAGATATGTGAGAGTTCATCTAGTTCTTTAAGAGACTCTTCCTCTTCAGATTGCTCTTCATCACTGTAATCATTGGATTCTTATTGTTCCCAAAAATATCTAGATTGGAAAAGATTTATAGAAAACCCCCTTTTGTGATCACTAGATGGTATGAAGTCTTGATCTCTCATATATTTTAAGATTGCTTCATGATTTTGAAATGTGTCAAAACAAGGTTCTTATTTTTGATCCTAGTCAATGGGTGATGAATAGTGGATAGAAATGTTAATGGTGGAAATGGTGGTATAAGGGAAGAGATTGGTGGTAGAAAGCTGCTCAATGTGACTGTAAGTGGAACCTATTTCAATGTTTTTATCAAGGAAAGATGGCTCAGGGATTAAAAGAGTATCTAAAATGATATTGTTCAGGTCATCATCATATAGTTTGTACCATAAACCAAGATACTATAGATAATATTGAACCATGATGGCTTCGAGTCCTCCTTGATCTTTTTTTCCTAGTCCTTTCCATTTATAATGTATGTTTTCTATCATGTTCTAGATGCAAGGATATGGAAACACAAGGGCCTTATCATTTAGAGTACACCATGTGTTATCCAATTCCTTAATTCATTCTTTACCTAATAATCCTATACTTGAGAAGGCCATTGGTTTGAAAAACTATTTTATTGGGTTGACCTTTTGTATTGATGGTGATCGATAGCTACATGGAGACAGTGTTAAATCACCTACACAAAATGTTTTATATTTTTATTATCCATAGCCCATAAATGTGATTTTCAAGTGGGTGACTTTGGGTAATGGATTTTAGGTAGATGTAAGCTGATTAGGGGATATATATTTTACTATGATTGGACCTAAGATGGAATAATATGTGCCAAGATAAGGATATAAGGGAAAGGATTGATCCATCTGACAACCATGAAGATGATCTATTACTCCATGGATGGTGACCTCAATTCTAGATTGAGGGAATTTAAGACACTGATGTAGGGTTTATTGAACAACCTATAGTTCATAGATCCATGGATGTCTAAGAAGCATAATATAAGGTAAATCTACATCCATAGCTTGGATTAATGTTTGGTACACTATAGGCCTCATGAAAATGGGAAGGTAAATAGTCCCTATAGATGGCCTAACATTATCATCATCATCTTTGATCATTACCAAGGTAGGCCCTAAATATATTTATGAATATCCAAATTTATTCAAAAATTCCATATTTCATAAATCTAACGTTGATCCTTCATCTATAAGAACCCAAGAGACACGATTATTGTATATGGACACTTCAATGAATACAGGATAATTATGGTGTCAGCTAATGGGAGGCATATCCTAGAAACCAAAAAATGATATGATGTGAAGGGGATAAATGTCCCACTAATGCTTAGAATTGACTAGTATCCAGGTTACTAAGAACATTAAGATGATTCAAAACTTGGTTTAGTATCTTATGATACAATGTAGATGTTCTAATAAGCTCCATTAAAGATATTTGATCTATGTTTTTTAAGCTATTGAATGATATCATAATACTTATCAAAAGGACTTGAAACCATTTCATAAACACTGCCTTTTTGATTAGTATATGGGGTAGATGGGCCTTTGGGTGGTGCTGTAAGAACTATAATTTTATTGCATCTAGTGATTACTATGCAATAAACAATAGACCAATTTATTTTTAAAATGGTGGATGAATTTGAAGTAAACTCTTATGGGTTATGGATTATAATGTTGTTGATATAGTGGTATGGCATGGTGTGGTAGTCAGTTTGGTTAGAGGAAGAGGCCTCACCTTGGTCTCTTATTGGTCTCCTATTTATTTGATCATGATTGGGGAGTGGGTCCTTGTAGATGCTAAGCTACCCATTTATTGATTGATCTAGGGGATTTTGACCTATTTTAATATCACCCCTTTCAATCAAATATTGAATGTTGTGTTTAAGTTGTATGCATATTTTCATATCATGTCCTTGGACATTGTGGTATTTAAAAAATTCATATTCATGGTACCAATATAGTTTTACTTGTCGATCATCCATTAGTCTAATTTCAGTGAGGGTGACCATATTAGTAATAATTAATTGATCAAGGACTATTTATATTTATACTCCCAAGCTAGTGAGTGGTGTTTTTCTAGTTTAAGGCTTTGGTTTACCTCATGGAACTTGGATGGAGGAGACATTTGGCTATTTTTTGGTGCTCTTATTTTAAACTATTTGCACATGATTTTGTTTAGAATCAGTCACCCCATCTCCCATGACATTCTTATTTTTGTTAAAGGCTTCTGATTTCCCTAAAAAAGAGTTGTCTTTATTTTTGTTGTGTTCATTATTGGAGTATAATTTTATTATCCCATTTTCAATAAGGGGATTTTCTATTATCATTATTTTATCTAGTTTTCTATTAAATGTCTTGGAACACTATAGCTTTTGATGATACTTGAGGTCAACATTAATATTATCCACAAATATCTTGTCCAACTCTTTCTTAGGTACTGTACACCTCAAGAGGCTTTTTAGACTTATCCATATTTTCAAGAAGGGTGCTAGACTTTCTCTTCTTTATTTGGTATTATAGAGATATATTATAAAGATGTCATTTTCAATATTAAATGAAAAATCTCTGACAAATTGTTTTGTAAATTCTTTGAAATTTGATATTCACTTCTTGGTTAAATGCATAAGCCATTCTAAAGTAGGTCCAGTAAGATTTTTAGGGAAAGTTATAAAATAATAGGCATATTCATATCAAACCTCATGGAAAGACACATAAAATTCTTGTAAATGATCTCTAGGATCTCCTTTCCCTTGATATTTTTCAAAATTTGGTACCTCAAAGTGTGAACAGAAAGGTATTTACAATTTACTCATGTCCAAGGGTAAAGAACATTAATATTATTATTTGTATTTGGGATCTTGTGATCATGGATATATTTTTTGGAGGGTATCCTTCATCACTCTCCACTCTTGTGAAAATTCAAGGTCCCCAAGAGGATTGGTGGTTTAGTTTTAACTATTTTGGGGAATATGGGTATTATGGGTGCTATGAGTATTTTTAGTATTATTGGTATTATTGGTAGTGTTGTTTTTATTAACATAATTTTTTGTTTTATTTTATTGAGGTGATGATTTATTTTAATTATAGAGTAGGATATTTATTTATTATGTTAGTTGGTCTAATTGATCTTTTATGATTATTTATCTCTGGTTAGCCTCAACATGATTATTAGTAAGGGGTGGTGGACATTCTTCCTCTGTAAATCTATGGTCCATAAATTACTCTTATTGTGGTATTTTATTTTCATATATATTCATATGGGCTGTATTTGGACAAGATTGAGGGTAGACTAAATTATGTAAGAGACTATGGTCAAAAGTAGAAGGTAGTGTACCTCCTATTTCAACGGAATGGGCTAAGACATGATCATGGTTCTCATATATATAGTGGTCAATTAAGTTTCTAAACTCATCATTATAAAGGGTAATAAACCTCTTATCCTTCCCCCAAGTGTATGCATATAACTATGTGTATCATCATATTCCCGTGTTGGATCAACTATATGCCCTAATGGAGTATTGTCTTGGTTGGAGGCCTATCCAATCCTAAATTGGGAATGGGTATGAATAACCATTTTGAAAGATATATGTTATTAAATGTGATAAATTAAGTGGAAGTATTTATTTTCCACCTCCATATAAAGACCAAAAGCTAGTAGTGGGAAAAATATAGTGATTTGATGACTTTTAGAGGAGGATGGGGTGACTAGAAATTACCAAAAGAGAAAGTATCATAAGAGACCAATCAAGAAAGGATAAAAGAAAGTGACTAGATCAAATACCTTATCCACTAGAAAATATATAGTTGGATGGGTACTAGATGAAGAAGGCACCTGATAGAGATGAGTGATGGGTACTAGATTAAAATCTTATAAGACTATGTTTGTGTTGATAATATCCTGCATAGAAGATGTAAAGAGTGATGAATGATGATTAAAGAGGATGGTTGACCACTAAAACTTGAATTTAAGATGGAATGTAGTATTCAAGTGTTATGGATGGGGGATGGAAGATATATTATGGAGATATGATGTGTATTAGGTGGATAGAATATGTGTTAGATGTAGAATATATAAGAAGGATTAAAAACTTATTAAGGTGACACACACACACACACACACACACACACACACACACACACACACACACACACACACACACACACACACACACACACACACACACACACACACACATGTATATATTAATTGATGTTAGGTAGGAAAGATATAAAAATAGTAGGATGAATATGAGATGAGGGGGTATATACAGGATATACACTAAAATTTATCTTAGGATTAGGAATAAAAAGTGTGAAAGGGGTGATTAATGTGTTGTAGAATGGATATAATGGGGTGGATAGTAGCTATGGATAGTAGATTAGAAGATGAATTAAAGATTAGGGTATTGAGGAAATAAGATGAATATGGATATCTATAGGTGATAGGATGAGAGATAGTAATCAAGGGTAGTGTGAGATGGATATGGGATGGTAAATGGAGAAGATGGGATGGAAAGATGCGAGATAAGTGCTACGAGAATAAAATATATCATGTAGTGATATGAAATATGGAATTATACAAGAGGGATTATTAAAGTTACCTAGAATACACAATTAGTATGATGAGGTATGGAAGATGTAAAATAGGTACTAGATGGATTCTATGATATGTGAGTTAAGAAATAATAAATGTGGGATGGGTGATTAATACAAGATGGTAAAGGAATATAGGATGGATGTTGTAATTGATAGGTTAAAGTGGGGATGGATTATTAATGTGTAAAGGATATGAGATGGATACTAGATGGGGGTTAAAAAGTAGTAAATGGGGGATGGATGGTATATACAAGATGGTTAAGTAATATATTAAATTATGTATGGAAAAGATATGGGATGGGTGATGAGTAGACGATGGTGTGGATAGGTAGATAAAATATTAGGATGTGAGATGAAGAGATGATGAGTATTAACCTAGAGGTGTCTAAGGTATCACACATAAAATAAGGTATTGCTAACATGGCTTGAAAATAATACAAGTTTTTACATAACACTCGAATAACACATGCAAGTACAAATACTAAATTAGTTAATTATTAAGGGTGTGTAACTCAATGCCCTCTCCATCTAATGGATTTATGGGTAAGGTTTTAGGTCGGTGACCTATTACAATATCAACTAAACTTTCTCAACCCCACTCATAATTAATGTCTACTTCAAAGCTAATACTGACTCCTATAATGATACACCTATTATAGCTAAAGGATCCTAATATAGATATACACAAAGGATTTTATGTTCATACCCTATATACAAGAAGCTACATTAGGGCTCAAGTTTGTATAGGATGTTGTTTTATTTCATTGTGTAATGGAACTTAAATGCCCTTTCCTCCCTAGAACCCTTTATGGGGAATTCCACTTAGGCATGTAATGACATCTCTCATGATTTTTAGACTCCATCAAAATAAAAAATTTGGTTATTGTATGGTGATTAAATCCATGTCACCAACCCCTATATGTTAATCCCCTTCATGGGGATGAATTCCATGTCATGTGTTATCCTAGACTCGGGGAGGGGGGTATAAAAAATAAGCAAACACATAATTAATCGACTGATTAATTAACTACATGTGAGAGGCACAAGTATAATAAATTACACAAAATTAAACACACACACTCAATAATGTATATATATAATGAGTCAAATTTACACAACAAGGATGTATGTGCAATAAAATATAAGATAATATAGTATGGGCACCCCTTCCTACAAGCACAAAGGATAGAAAACTAAGTGGGGTGCCTTGGTCTTGAGGGGTAATGAAACAAATGGATTAGTATTTTATGTTTTTATAAAACCTCAAGTCCCTACAAAAACACAAATACATAGAGAAATATTGCAACCAAAATGCACAAAATCATAACTAACAAAACAAAATCATAGATCATGATTTGCAATCTTGTAGAGGGTTAATAAAACATGTTAATTAAAATAAAAAACTAAAATAATTATTCAAAATCACAATTTATAAAAATAAAATCATAATTTACTCTAATTCCCAATTTGCATTACTGTTAAAATATGAAAAAAAAATTGAAAAAACTTGCCTATTACAGATGAATATCAAGAAAAAAGACTAATTTTTTCAAAAAAAAATATAAAACATGTAGATTAAAATGTTTTTAATAGTCTATGATATTTATGAACTCTTAATAAGTAAAATGACTTATGCCAACAAAAAGGATGATACTATTGTCTACACAGAAGACTAAAAATAATGAAGCCTAATGCTAGCTAAATGTCCTAAACTACCGTATTTCCTATATAGATAAAAAATGGTGACTAAAATAAATAAAACCACTTCTTGTAGGTCAAAGTCATAAGTATGAGACTTATGGTTTTTTAGAAAAAATTAAAATAGGTTTTTGCTATGTTTTTTATATTTTTCTTGCTCTTCTCCTACCCCTGTTAACCAAATTCTCTATAGAACTTGAGATCCTTATATCTGACATCCATACACTGGATAGGTCAAGGTTTTACCAATTTGATTGGATAAGGAAAAAAGCAATACTATTGATGATAAAACTATGATTACCAACACAGAGTCACTAATTATAAAGTCATGATTTTGTGGATGATAATTGAATGATCCTAGGCTTGGTGCAATATTTTTCCTCCTAAAAATAGAAATAGAAGCATCTTATAGAGATGTATATTATTATATAATATATGTGGGTATATAGAAAACTTAGGTTCTAAAAAATCACAACTATACTTGAAATTATCATAATTACTCATGTGAAGTCATAATTGTTGATGTTGTAATTTTATGGTCATACCTCAAGAAGTCAATGTACTAAACTATCTCTCCTTTCCCTCCATATTAGAAAAATCATGGTACCTCCAGGAAGATGATAGAACATATGTTAACTCACAAGGGGGTTAGCTTAAAAAAATGTTACAATATAGCCCTAACTACTATGTTTTGTGAAATCTCAACTTTAAAAAACAAATCATGAATAATAGAGAAAAATTGTAAATTGAAAAGTTGTGGTTTTGTTGAAAATAAAAAGAAAACCTACAGAACCTTTAATGTAATTGTAATATCATTAATATGAGTGTAAAATCACTATTTGTCTGTACATGACAAAAATTTAAAATCATCCTTCAATTCACATCTAGTTTTTCTTTCAAGCATTCAAATCGCTTCCACTAAGTGTAAAAGGTTAGTTAAGGGAGTAATGTCCCACCATGGTTGCTAAAAATTTGCACTAAAATTTATATTCAATCTTATCCTACTAATTTTTATAATAGAAAACTAAAACTTAAGCACATAAATAGTAATGGATAAAAGAGGCAATCAACATAATAAGAATACTCTTACCATCACGTTACCTCCTTATGTCTCTATTTCATGATTAAAAATAGATTGTTTGATGCCCACATTTTAAAATATTACATTTATTGCTTGGTGTTGATAATGGCTTCCAAATGGTTGAATGAGCTTGATAGTGGTATGGATGGATTCAATAAGGCTTTGTGAATGCATGATAGTATCAATTTGATATTTTTCCAAGTTTGTTTGAAGGAGGATGGAGGGGTTGGTCATATAGGCATGGAGGGATAAATCAATGGCTCAAATTCAAACTTGAACCACTGAGATCAATCTATAGGGATTTTCAATGGGATTTTCCATAGAATTTTCAATTCCATAGAGATCTATAGAATTAAATAATTATATATAAAGGTGATAAAATGGGGGATATTCATATAATTCCCCAATTTTAGAAATCTCTCATAGGGTTTAGGGGTTTAGAACAAGCTAGAATAGGGTGGTGGTTGGGTATGTAGATTATTGTAAATTTTTAAACTGGTTAGTTGTGTTAGGTGGTAGGTTAGTGGGTAATTAGTTTTATTAGGGGATTAACTTGAAGATTAATTGGGTTTTGTGATTGGTTAAGTTTTATAGGATATAGGAATGGGATGGAAGTTATTATGCTATAAGTTAATTTAGTTAATAAATATGGGAATTGTGCTAAATTAGCATGAATTAGCATAATTAGTAAAACTAATAGGGAAAACATAATATAGTGCATATATATGGTGTCGTGATTGATCTAGAGAGACTTTAATCCATTGATAAATTTTCTATGTTGCAATCAAAGTAGGGAATTCGATCTTTCTTTGGAGAAATCAACTTCATAAGAAGGTTTGTGTCCTATTTTGCAGATATCACTCTACCTATTACTTCCCATGTTAAATAAGGACCAAATCATCAAGTGGGAGGAAAATTCCATATAATATTTCAATAACATCAAAGGATCCTTGAAGTATGCCCCTATGTTGGCCAGCCTTGATTAAACTAGGGCATTTCAAATATTGTCTTTTACAATGCAAAGTACTAGAGTATTTATTCTATTACAAAAGAATAATTATGGTCAAGAACAACCTATATATTTATTTATTAAATATATCTAAGGATATGAACTAAATTACACTATCATGTAAATATAAAATTATTCCCTCTTGAAAACTATTAAATTGTTTAGACCTTATATTTTCAGTTTAAAGACTACTGCATGTGTTTCACATATAATGGTCAAGGACATATTTACTCAAATTGAAGTATCAAGTGAGAGGTATCATTGGGTTAAAAAGTTGAAAAATTATGACATGGTAATCCAAGCTACCAAGTTAGTGACAAGGATGGACTTATACAAGCTCATGGTTGAAACCAATTTGCACTCTATGGAGGTAAACACTATTGGTTTCAATATTGATGATTTTTTCAATAAAATTAGCATATCTATGTGGTATAAAGACATTAGTTATTATTTTTAAAGTTTTAATTTCCCCCTAAATTGGATAATAGTCAAAGAAATCTTAAGCTCATATCCCAAAAGTATATCTTGACTGAAAATGAAATGACATGGAATAGTCTAGATGGGATTCTCTTAAGATGCCTGGTAAAAGAAGAAACTACTAATTTTATTGAAGAATTTCATAGTGGAGTATGTGGTGGTCACTTTTCAAATAAATTCATATTTTATAAGATTTTGAGAGTTGGTTATTGGTGGATGTCACTATTCAAATATGTTGCACAAAAAGTAAGACAATGTGATAAATGTCATCACTTTGTTAGAAGGTTGAAAGTCTATAATTCTCTCTACTTGAAACCTATAATGATTTAAGTCCCATTTAGATAATGGGTAATTGATGTTGTTCAGGAGATAATTTATACATCAAGCACTAGATAAGGGTGGATATTGGCAAAAAATGACTACTTAACAAAATGGTATGAAGTGGTCCCTACAAAGAAGGCCACACATTAAGTGATCATTGAATTTATTTTGAATCATATTATTTTTATATTTGGTGTTTATGTCAATGTAAAAAATAATAATTTGATGAGTTTCAAAACTAAAAAATTGGTGGAATTATGTAAAGAGTATGGGATCACATTAACTTATGCTTCCAATTACAACCCAAGGGAATGGTCAAGCAGAATCAAATATCAAGAACTTGTTCAAAATCATTATAAGAACTTTGGAATCTAACAAGAATTGGGGTGAATAGCTTAAATTTGCCTTGTGGCCTAATATAATGATGCCTAAGAGAGATATTAGTTAATATCCCTTTTGATATTGTGTATTAAACTCAAGTTCTTTTACCTATGAATTTACATTTGCTAGCCTATTAGTTCATGTAATAGATAGAAGATGATCAAATTAACCACTATTAAATCCGAATGAACCAAATTATTGAGCTTGATGAAATTAGAAGACATGGCCTTAAAAGACACATAAATTTAAGGGAAGACTCAAAATGATATTTTATAGAAAAGTCACTCTAATAAATATTCAAGAAGGAGATCTAGTTTTAATTTGGGATAACAAACATGATGAGAGAGGCAAACATGGAAAATTTAATGCCTTGTGGATGGTACCTTATTATATTAACTTCAAAATTAGGGAACACACTTTCTTCTTAAGAGATTTATATGGTGAGATAGTGGAACTACCAGTTAATGTCAGACATCTGAAACACTTCCTTGACCAAGTCCATGATTGTGTAAGATAATGTACATTGTATATTCCTATTGTTTTGTTTCCTTTTTATGTTGTGTTTTATTTGTGCATTTATTTTTTTGATTTTCATTATGGTTTCATTCTTATATTTTCCTAATCTATTTATTTTGGTCTTCCCTCATCTAATTAAGAGTCCAAAGGTGTTTTTATAATATTGTAAAATATTTTGACTCCGTGGCCTAAGGGATAGGCATCTAGTCTTATTTTTCAAGGTTCTTCATATACCTGCAAGGTGTTTACATCCTAAGGCTTGAGCTAATATTAGTTTCCAAATCTATCCAATAAATTTTTTACCTTTCCAGAGATAAATTATGAAATAAGTGTTCATCAATATATAAAAATCCACTTATGCAACTATATTGTGCACACACCATAAGTCTAGTGTCACTAATAATTATCATTTCCATGTTTTTTTCAATGTGGAATTAATAAGCATTATTGTGAAATTGAGTTGGGAAGAATAAAAATGTGACAAAGTGTTAAGAATGCTAAGTTTAATGTTTTCCATTTACAAAATGAAAAGGAGCAAAGATCTGAGAGGGAAATACAACATCGCAAAATAACTTATATGTGCAACTTACAAATTGGAGTCCAAACTCTACCTCCCACTAAGGTTATAAAAGAATATGTTGCTAAAGATTCAAAATTCCATGTTAAAATCTTATGACCTATCCAATAGGAGGTCCATGTTGAAAATGTGGTGTAAAGTTTCAAAAGAAAAATCAAAGTGAAATATTCTAAAGAAATAACAAGTTTGAACTTGTAGATTTGCATACACAAGTCAAGGGTCAAATCAAAAAGTTTGAATATTCAAAGGGAATTGAATTAAAGGATGGTTATGGAGATGTAGATACATCATGAACTATTTCAAATGTGCAAATGTGAATCAGAGTTCTAAAATATTTTCATGTGTAAATATGCACATAAGTTATGTAAATACACAAATCTCAAAATTGTAAATAGGGTCTAAAATCCTAATAGAAGCCAAAAAGTGTAAAATATAGCTAGGTTCCAAAAATATACCAAGTCAAAATGAATGTAAAATATTCTCATATATATTTTCAATAGGAAAAGGGGATGAAATTTTAATGGGTGAAGTCTTCTAGAAAGTAGTAGGAGAGGGAAAAGGGGAAGGGGAGGGAAGTGCAACAACACACTAGAACATTTGATTTTCAATTAAAAATGTTCAAATAAAAGCTTGAATTCCACATCCTAGGACATATCAAAATAAAAATCCCATGCAGATGTTTCAATGACAATGCTAAAGTTTAAAAAGTTCACACTAGAATATTTTATCTAATCCACATGGAATCCATGGATGTATTAAGAAAAATAAAGATTCATAAGGGGGATGCAATTTTCAGTTTTCAAATTTATATTATAATTTTAAAATTATAGTGAGAATCTTGAAGTCTACTATGGTAAACGTAGAAGGAAATATTTAAAATAAAGGGGGAAAGTTATAATGTTGCATTTTCAACTTTAAATATGCAATTTGCAATTAGAAATCTAAAACCTATTGGGTGTAAAGTTATACTTAAATCCTAAATCCATAGCAGGGTAAAATGGAAGGAAAATATGCAATGTTTCATAATTGGGTTTAACATTGACCTTGCAAGAAAAAGGTAAAAGGTAAAAATAAAAAGCTAAGTGTCGTTTCCAAGGAAGGAAATGTGGGTGAAAGAATTTCATCAAAGAAAAATGAGTATGCAAAAAATACAATGAGAAAATAACAAATAGATAGGATTTCATCTGAATCATGACCAAACTAGGTGATTCTAAGATCTATGTAAAAGTGTAGGCTTGGCATCATTTCAAAGATTTTTATAAATATGTTTACGGACTAGCCTAATGGCCAAAATGACAAGCCAGAATGTAACTGAATTTATGTTTTTTTTTCCATCCATTATTTCATTACTTATTATTTTTAGGGAAATAAGTGATCAGATCTTTAGTTGGTAGGTCATCCTCAGCCTGAGTGGGCAAATGATTAGTTGGAGAATATGGAAAAATAGTTTCACATGAAGACGAAAGTTTTTATTCACCCAGGAATAACATTCTACCTCAAGATCAAGTGCATCAAGATTCCATCCAGGAAGATAAAATTTTGTTTGAAATATCACCATCACTTGGATAAGGGGTTACTATACTTATTACCTTGCAAAGCATGAGAGTCTCTGAGCATGTTCAAAGGCATCTTTTACAAAGATCATCTTTTGGGAATATTTTGTGTGATATATTTGATTAAGTAAAGAAGGGTTATCCTATTTATAAAGGTTTAATTTTCTATGGGTTTGGCTAGATTTTTAATTTTTGAATTTTTATTATGTGATTTATTCTTTTATTGCTAAGGTGATTGCATTTGTATAGTCATTATCAAACTCTTTGAGTATTTTTCCACATGTCTCCCATGTTTTAGAGTAAATCCACAATGTATTTCACCATGTTAGTATTTTTAACACTGATGTATGTAGATATAATTAAGTTAATGGAAAACATATATGATTTATAATCTTTATTATCAATTAATTAAAATGGCACATTATTCATGCATTTGTAATTAGGTATCTAGTTTTTATGTCTCTTAATTGTAGTCATTTTGGGCATGAACATATGTCATAAATTCCTTTATGTATTGTAATTTGGAAATGTTATGTTAATAATATTTTAAGGACTCCTTAGATTTGTGGAGTTGATATGAAAAGTTGCTTGAAACTTTAGTATTAGTGTATACTTTAGAGCATTCAAGGATCATTTGAATGTTTGCATTTGATTAGAGTCAATGAATGCAAACCATTCCCAATAGTTTTCATTGTCTTGTTACTTCATCTTTTACATTATATAATGAATGATATCATGGTATTTGAAGGAATTATCTTTGTTGAAATCCACCATAAATAATTTAAAATATTCATAAATCTTCATACCTATCTTACTCCTTCAAGTAATACATTTTGTTGAATATTTGAAGTGTTATTTCCACATAGATCATGAATATTGCAAACCTAAAATGTGTCTATGTTTGATGCTCAAAGAATATAATTTTAATATTCCATTTGGACACTAGTTGTGAAAAATGTATTTTGAAAATAATATTGAAATCACTTTCCTTTCTATCTTCAGTAGCTTGTGTCTTATTGCAAAGCATTTACTTATTTTGTGTGATGACTCTTCTTGAGTGAACTATGCAAGTTTGGTTATGATTTGATCAAATATTGTGTGTTCCAATAATCCCCTA